>CM047807.1:102691607-103071708 GCA_026214975.1 Gentiana macrophylla
AATAATCGTAACCTGGTCGCGGGGATCTACCATTATCCCCATTACCCAAATCGTAGTTACGTAGGCCAAGTTAGGGTCCAAATATCGAAGCTGATGAAGGATTGGGCCTAGGGTATTCCAGAACCTTCAAAGTTAAGTCGGCAGAAGAAAAAAGACCAAAATACCCTCGATTAATCGGGAGTTACCGCCGATTAATCAAGCCCCAAAATCCTCAAAGGATTGGGTTTACTCCTAAGTCGGTTTATACACCTATATAAGGCCATTCAGAGCTGCGAAATTGTATTCATCCATTCCATTCATAATCTTTTCTTTTATTCATTCCAAGATCTATTCATAAATTAGATACAATGTAGTCCTTTGGTGAATAAAGTCTTCTTTTATTTTCTTCTTGCAAATAAGTCATGAGTATTTCATTATTGAATTGTGCTTGGTTTACGATCATCATGGATCGATTCGAATCGCCGGAGAGAGATAGGATTGTGGATAGATATGTTCTTCGTCATGGGTAAGATCTATTCCAATATTTTATTTAGTATCTTAGATTTGATCTTGTTCTTGTGATAGATCTAGATTATACTTGCATCTAATAAACTATGAATTAATTAAACGAACCTTAATC
The DNA here is from genome assembly GCA_026214975.1 of Gentiana macrophylla. Classification (NCBI taxonomy): domain Eukaryota; kingdom Viridiplantae; phylum Streptophyta; class Magnoliopsida; order Gentianales; family Gentianaceae; genus Gentiana; species Gentiana macrophylla. Next base: position 102,692,227 of record CM047807.1, read on the forward strand.
TTTATTATTCTATTCGTTCATATTAAACGTAGAATTATGGGCTGCGCTCTTCAGATCTGCGACGGTCTATATCGCTAGATCTAAATACCTAGTAAATCCTAATTCTGTGGTTCGGCGTCAGTTACATTGATCGACACATTTAATTTACATGTTTTTAGCCTGATCACCTAATTGCATGTCATCGTCAATTAACATGAAGGACTGTTAATGAAGTGTTAATTAGGACATAGTCTTGATGGATCCCTAGGAACGTTCTAGTCATAGTCGATAGCTGCTTAGAGAGGTTTTCGGTCTTGAGCCGGCATCTCTAAAACTTATTGCGTATGAACTAATACAACCAACAAAGGAGGTTAGTTGCATATAGATTGTCTGATGTCCTTACAGTGAAAGTAGATAGGGTTAGGAAATTGCACCCGTAGCTTAGTTACAAATATGGATCAGATAAGGAATAAGGGGAGATTAGTTATGAATAGTTTGGTTAATGCCTTTTCAATGTATGATTGACTATTGGTTTATTTGCATCTCTTTTATTTACTGTTTATTTATGTTGGTCAATGACCACCCCTATCCGGTTGACATATAAATGATTAAATGGTGGTTGTGTTTAACATTATTAAATTATATTCTCATGTGGGATCGACCTTGACTCGCCCTTACTATACTACGATTGACCTAGTACTCTTGCTAGTATTAAGCGACTTACATGCGATCACTCCTCCGAGCTCTAGGAAACCTCAAATTTCTGGTAGTCGCATTAGACTATTTCACAAAGTGGGTAGAAGCTGAGGCTCTAACCACGATTACAGCCAAAGCCATTCAGAAATTCCTTTGGAAGAATATTGTATGCAGATATGACATACCTAAGACGCTAGTCTCGGATAATGGGACTCAATTTAAGGATAGGACTGTCAGCATGGTGTTTTGAACTAGGGATCACCCAACTTTTCACATCTGTTGGCTAGCCGCAAGCAAATGGACAAGTCGAGCAGACTAACAGGAAAATCAAGAGTCTGAAAAAAAGACTTGAAGAAGAAAGGGAGAATTGGGTGGAACATCTACCCAACATTATGTGGGTATACAGAACCACACCAAACTCTACCACAGGAGAAACACCCTTCTCCCTAGCATATGGATGTGAGTCAGTAATTCCGGCTGAGATTGAGCTCCCCTCGCCCCGATCCGAACTATATACAGAAGCAGAATGGGAGACTGAGCTCAGACACTCCAAAGATGACCTAGAAGAAGCCCGAGACATAGCCCTCATCAGAATGGCCTAGTATAAACAAAGAATATCCCAATACTACAATTCTAAAGTAAAACACTCGTACTTTAGAGAAGGAGATCTGGTGCTAAGGAAAAATGAGGTTAGTCGGCAGGGCCCTCAGGGCGAACTCGACCCGAACTGGGAGGGGCTCTACAAAGTAATTAAAGTGCATGGAAAATGGTGCATATCAGCTAGCCGACTCCAACAGCAAGACCATCCATAGGAGATGGCATGCTAACAACCTACGAAAATATTTTACACAATAGTATTCGACATAGTAAAAGATGATAGTGTCTCTAAAGTAAATCAACCTACAATAACAATCTTATTGACGCGAATGTGCTAATACAATAATATTTTACACAATATTTGCAATACTTACACGTGATAACGCTAAATTTCAATTAATCAACACTTAACGCGGGAAGTCGGTCTAATCTGGCCCAGCTCGCCCAACACTTAACGTGGGAAGTCAGTCTAATTTGTCCCAGCTCACCCTACACTTAACGCACACTTAACACGGGAAGTCAGTCTAATATGGTCCTGCTCGCCCAACACTTAACGCGGGAAGTTAGTCTAATCTGGCCCAGCTCGCCCAACGCTTAACGCGGGAAGTCAGTAATATCTGGCCCATATCGATTAAAATCAACACAGGGTTAATGAACTATAGAAGGTTAGACTCAGATAGGCGGATGTCCGAACCTCGTATGTTGGGCTCGGCCATACATGTAAAATTAACACAAAAACGTCAGTATGTCATCCAAAACCATCGGTTAAGGCATGGCATACTGGGGAGCAAGATACCTCCCCATCAGAGAACTTAAAATAAAGTGCTTAAAATAAATTATTCAAATTGGCTTTTATTATCAAACTATGAAGGTTACAATAAATTTGTAATTTAAAAGGAAAATTTCAAAGAAAAATTACACAGATCGTGCCTAAAAAAGGTCTATACATCTGGAGTCTGATCTTCTCGTGGCCCTATGTCAGAAGAAGCTGAGCCTGAGGGTTTAGCACTAGCTGGTGATTGGTGGGGGACTTCGACGCTTGGATACCTAGCCATAAGATCCACTCCCGCCCGAAAATCCTTCACTCGAACGGAATATGCCATATCCGCACCGGGCTTGTATAGATCTTGGTGGGCTAGGCTATCAACAAAGAGCTTAGGAAAATGATCCTTGCAGTCGTCTACCCCCAACACATAGCTAGCTCTCACGGCAGGGGATAGCAGCCGCGTTAAGGACCTAATAAAGTCGGGATACGCCTTGTAATCTCGTACAGCCTGAGCAAAATCCTCTTTTAGCCGACAAGGAAAGGTCTGAATAGTCGTCTGTAGTTCGCTCACCTCGGATCGGATTCTGGTGATGGCCTTGCCTAGCTCTGCCCCCTTCTCCTGGTATCCACTCCATGAAGTTTGAAGCTCAACAGCTAATTCCGACCTCAAGTTGTCTAGTTTCTCCGTCTGGGCTAACAATTGCCTGTGGAGGTCGGCAATCTCTTCATCCTTGGACTTCAGGTAGGAAGCCCTCTTAGCCGACTCGGCCGAGGATCTTGCAAGCCGTGAAAACACCTCTTGGCAAGCCGTGAAAACACCTCATTGCATAGATTCAGCCTAGTTGTTAGGTCCGTTTCCAATACAGAGGTTTGTCATCATTGTTCGAGCAGCTCTAAAACTTAATCATGTTAGGATAATCGGTTTTCTAAAGGGAGAGTCGGTTAGCTTCACATAGGGTAATTAGATCGAGTTGTTCAGTCTATTCACTAGAATTAGGAGTTGGCACCCGTGGATGTCGTTAGACTACATAGGATAGGTAGGTCGGTTAAGACACGCTCCTTGTCAAGTCCTTTCTAAGGGGTGAAAGTAGCTCGTGGGATCATAGTTCGGCTATACCCTTTAATATTTAGAAGTAAAACCGGTAGTTTAATCTTTATTTCTGCATTAGCATAATATCTCCCATCGTTATTTTGGCCTGAACTAAGTTTTATGTCAGCTTTGGTACTTAGACATTACTCCCTGTGGATTCAACCTTGTGACCACTATACTTCCGTTGACCCGATACTCTGTCGGTGAAAGTTAGCGGTTAAGTATTTTGCTATCAAGAATTTTTAGCGCCGTTGCCGGGGAGTAACGTCTAATATCTTTTAAGTTGACCGAAAGCTTGGGCTTAGGTCGTTTTTATTTCGTTTTCTTGTTGTTTCCTCTTTTACAGCTGAAGTGTCACACTACCTATTGTTGTGGTGGTGGTGACGAGATACCGTGAATGTGTTGTTGGTGTTTTCTAAGATCTTGAAGTTTGAGCCTAAATGGATGGATTTTCCAATCAATACTACTCACCTAAAAACAATCCTCCTACCAACCACAGGCAGCTGAACAATATTATCAACAACAGTATGTGCCTCAGCCTCAGTATCAACAACAGAGTAACCAGGGTTCTTGGGCTTATCAATGCCCTAGTGCATACCAGGATCAGAATTATGATTGTTTGAGTAATGATCCACAACATTATGAGGGTTATCGGAACCCCTATGCTTATTATGATTTTGGCTCTCACGCTTGGCATGTTGACAACTTTGCACCGATTCAGCCGTTTGATCAGTATCCATCTTGGCAAGAAGCCTGCTACCCACCTTCGATGAATCAAAGTCAGAATGATTAGTTTGCTCCCATGCCACAAGAGAGCTTCACTGACAGTCAAATGGAGCTACTAGAGCGAATAAACAAGAGCATGCAAGAGCAACTGCGGGACATGCAAGAGTTCAAGATAAGTACTGAATCCACCTTAAGCAACATTCAGGACCGGGCGGGGCAGTTGATTGACATGATGAGGTCCGAGCAAAAAGAGCAGGCGTGTGCAATAGAGGTGGTTAGGGCTGCTGAGGTTGGCACTAAAGAAGTTGAAGTGGGGAGTGAGATTGAGGATCTAGTTTACTATGATGAGGTGCCAGAGCAAGAGATTGAGTTGGGATCACCCATATTACTGTCTCCTCTTATTGTGAAATTTGAGGATGGCATGTTTCACTTTCTACCTACTACACATCCACCCCATGAGATGAAAAATGACGATGCCATGGTGAGATGTGAGGTGGTACCGACCATCGTTATGAGTGAGCACGAATTCTTTGGTATTGAAACACTTTGGGATGAAGAGGAACTACAAGATTTGGAGATGGAAGAGGTGCAACTTTTATCAAGTACACCGCCGTCCGAGGATGTACAAAATGATGACTTGAAAGAGTGTGCGGTGGATTCGATTGTGGTCGTCGATCATGTGGAGATCGAGACTAATGAGAAGTTGGGGTCGCTCACTCTACCGTCAAGCGCACCTATGGATCAAGAGCAAGTTGATCAGCCACCTATATTTAAGCCACCGGATGGCCTAGTGATCCCTGATACGTCCGTCCCGGATTACTTCACTCGTCCACCTTGTGATGATAAGTTCTATGAGATCGAGTTTTTACCACCACTGGTGCATGTGGCTCAAAGAGGTGTGAGAAAGAGACCACATCCGCCTGATGCAAATTTCAAAAAGAAGAAGGATCGTAAGGCAGACTAAAGAAGATTCTCCGGTTGGGAGGAGGTACCATCGAGAGCCAAGAGAGGTAAGTTTCTAGTGAATTCAATTTCTATGGTTCTCGCATTGTTCTCTTTTCGTAAACTATTGGTCTTCTTGAGCGTGGATTTTGGTTGATGATTCTTGATACTACTTGTCTGAATTGAAATGCTTGAATTGTTGCTTTGAGTCGTTTGTGGTTTGAGTCCGTTTGGAGTCACCCGGTCGAGCCAACGACGTAAAACAAAGGCGCTTGAGGGGAGGCAACCCCGCCATAATAAGACTGTTGGGAATAAAAGGTGATCTAGGGGTTTTTGAGTATGCGCTACTTGTACTCGCCTAAGATGATGTATGCCTACGCACGTTGATGTTTTATATGATTTTGTGCCTCTGTGCCCTTTCTATTATGCTTAGATGTTCTGTGCTTTACCCATTTGGGTTATTTATCCATCTATAGCAATCTATTTTGTGCGTTGCATATTGCATATGGAGTTTTCTGACGTGACGGGGCCTTATCACTATTATACCTCCATATCCCTATTATCTATATTGGCACGAGGACCATGTCCCATGCATACTTTGCGTTGTTTCTGTCTACTTTGATATAGGGATTTGGGTCATGCTTACACGGGGCTATTACGGGATTCATAGTGCATTTCTGCCGGGTTCACAAGCTAAGTCTTTCTTTTCTATCTCATTCACGCACTGAGGACATTGCTTTATTCGAAGTGGGGGGTGGATACGACTTAGCTTTATATTGTTTCGATTGATAAATATGACGGTAATTGTACATGCTTAGTTAATGTCCGTTTTCGAGTCAGTCCATGGCTTAAAATTTTTAAAAAATTTCACGGTTTAACACCTGCGTTATATGCATGCTTCTCACGATGGAGTTGGTAAATGTCTTAGTAGTCGAGTAATGTGTGCCGGGCGATTTTATTTTATTACGACACGAACCCTTTTAGTGCACATAGACCTTGGTTATACTTAGCTTGGTTGCTATACATACTTATACCACTAGTTTCGAGGTGAAATAAAGAGGTTTACCTAGGCCGGATACGGGATGAGAGTCCTGGCACTTCTTTGACCCAACCAGAGCCAAATAAGCCAAAATCTCGACATTTTACCCTCGTACCTCCTCTAAGCCTTGCTAGGACGGTCTGACCACCGTCCGAAAATAAGCCGTTTTGGTTACTTAGCCTGTATTACCCTAACCCTGAGCTATATTATTGGTCACGTTTCTTTTGATCTCCCTACGAGTGGACTTAATTGTTACTTTAGACACACTTTCTGAATCAAGTATGGGGTGGGAGATGGTGCGTATTTCAAGAGGAGTTGGTTAGTACGAGCAAGTATAACGAAGGAGAGGAGATCGAGAAATCTATTGTGAGGCTTGTTGGTTCGGAAAAAAAATCGGAAAAGAGATGAAAAGAATGAAAAATAAAAAAGAGAAGAAAAAAAGAAAGGTTGAAAATAAAAAGAAAAGAAAATTTGAATAAGGTTTGAGAAAAAAGAAGTCAAAGAGGGAGTGTTTTGAATGAAAGAAAGCATGATGTTAAGGTTGGAATTGTTTATTAATGAGTATAGAAAGATCGAAGGAGTTTGGTGTGGTTTGGTACGTTTCTGAGGAGGAGATACACATGAGACGAATAGGTTCACTCGTATTTTCTTTTCTCCAGTCCCAAATTTTCCTTTCGGTTAACCCCGTCCCGAGCTTAACATTATAACCCTTCAAGTCCTGCTTGACCGTATTTAGCCTCGGTTGCCTCGATTAGTGGAGATTCTATCCCGGTATGAGATGTGTGTAGTCATTTGGCCGGTATTCGAAGCCGGTAATCATTTTGAGTGTAGTCCTCGGTTTTTATCACACACACTTCATTTTCGCGACAAGATAGAGTCAGGTGGCTCACCTTCAGTGTCTACTTTACGTTCACCTTGATGTCATGAGTACTATGCATGTTTCGTAAAGTTGATCCCTTGGTCTGTTTTAAAGCGCCTAATTTACTCGAGGACGAGCAAAGGCTAAGTGTGGGGTGGTTGATGGGAGTCAACTTTAGTGTACTTTGGTGTGCAGTTTAACCCCCGTTTATTACTTTATTTTGGGTAGTTCTAGACCTGTTTAAGAGTAATATCGAGATTTATACACACGGGGAGTTAAACTGTCACATCGATAGTAAACTCCGCCTTTTTAACGATATTTAGCTCTTTTCCGAGTACTTTTGTCTTGCAGAATTACGCGTGGTGTTCATTCGTACATGTTATTGCAGGATTTAGATGACTCGAGGACCCGGAAGGCAATGTTTTGGAATGAGAAACATGATCGTGGCACGAAGGTAGCATAAAAGTGAAGGAAAATCAAGTTTGGAGTGAAATCAAGGCAAACTGGCGTTTGCTCTACGCAAACTGGCGTTTGAATCAAGCTCATGCCAAACTAGCATTTGGAGAGTTCAAACGGGCGTTCACAGAATTAGCGCATGATGACGGTCAAATTATACCCGTAAAAGTCATCAACATTGACCTTAAATCGAGATTAATAATATATATTTCATATTAAATCACATGTTTATATTTATTATTTAATATTAAGTGATTATTAATATGACATTTGGTATTTAGCCGTTTTCATTATTAAAAGCCGATTTATTGTGCGATAAATGCTGATTTTGTAGATCACGACAAATCGAGAGGATTAATGTCATTCAATCAATGGTCTCAAGATAATAGAGGAAGAAAATCGGGCATTAAATGAAAGATTAATCGATCAACACGGAAGCGTGCGAAATGGGAACAAGATAGACAAGAGAAACGTTTAACACGCGTCGCGAAGAAGAAGGCTCGGTCGACCGAGCCTATCCATTCGATCGACCGAGTATGTCGGCTCGGTCACTTTTCGGATTTTTTCGTATTTACCTTCTAGATCCTTCATAAGTCGGCGAAACCCCTATATAAGCAAAGCAGCTCTAGAAATTGTAAAACACACCAACACATTCCTTCATCCTTCATTATTTCTTCAATCTTACAATTCATAATACAACTTTGATACAATGTAGAATAATTTGAGGTTTTCAAAGCAATTTAAGGGCCGCAATATGTAAGCCTTTATTTTCTGCTTTCTTTTAAGTAATTAATCCTCCCAATTATGCTTTATCGCTTGAATTAGTTAATCATAGCTAGATGATGTAGATCTAGGCTATGACGTTAGGGATGTGGCGACTCCTTGTCTATGGGGATCCCATAACCTACGCCATAGACTTAGTATTTATTCATGAATCAGTATTGTTTAATTAATGCGTATCTGTGTTAGTTTATATGCATGCTTTACGAATTCTTGCTTAATCCGTTGTGTATGATGAAACGCCGAGATACGTTCGGGGATGTAATCTGGGGAAAAAAGACCATTCGGTCGACCGAGCCCAAATATTCGGCCGACCGAGCCCTGCTTTCATCCGTTAAATAGCCACGCCTTTATGGTTAGGTTAACTTAATAGAATTTATTATCTCAAGAGGTATGGCTATGGCTACGTTACTCGCTTAGTTGAATTAAAACGTGTAAAAGGAAATACCGATATAAAACTCTTAGGTAGGCTCATGAATTGATCTTCGGACGCTCAAATGTTATCTAAGTAGGTTTATATTAGGAATTGCGCGCGCACCTTGTTATACGTAGATCGTAAACTAGCATGAGACTATAACTAGGTAATTGTTAGTTGGACGAGAGTTTGAGTGATCGCTCAGAAATACGCCAACCGCAGGAATGTTGCCTGGGCGAGGTGTACGGTTAATATCGGCATCCTTAGAGTCGTAAGCGTGTGAGTTATATGAGATGGAGGCACCAAAAGGCCAAGTCACGTAACAATACCACAGTGATCTAGTGACCTACCGGTGCTAAGTCAAGTTGAAGAGGATGACTCCCGTAGCCAATCTAAGATAGATACAAACGGATTGACAGTTAATAAGTTCAGTTTATTATATAAATTATCTAGGTCCAAACGATAAAGACTATAATTGGGGAGGTTAATTACGTTGTGTCGAGTCGTGTCTTTACCTTTCTTGTCTTATGTTGGTCGTAGACCGCCTTTATGTCCTTGACATGTTTAATTAATCATTTGTATATAAGATGATCCACAATTGGTTCCCTGTGGGATCGACCTTGATTCACTATAGCTATACTACGATGGGCCTAGTCCTCTTGCTAGTATTGGTTTATGGTGGTCAAGTATATTATAACCTGATTGACCCCGATCAGCGCATGATACTGAAAGTTAGATTTTCAGACGGACGAGAGTTCAAATTACCCCCAAACTAGCGTTTGGATGGGTTCAGCCCGAATCAAGAAAGCTCGTATAAGACAAACCAGCGTTCAAGGCAGGCCAGACGCTCGTTTATGTAAGGAGAAACCCTAATCAAGAATCAGATTTCCAGGTAAACGGGCGTTTGTCATGAGGCAAACGGGCGTTTGCTACCAACAGCAGAAAGAATCAAACCTACATTATAAATACGCAGCTCGTTCAGCCCCTTGACATATTCTGCCGACTTTAGACATATTTAGGGCGATTTTGGTGCGGTTTTAGTGTAGGTTGATCATCCTTTGATCCTTTGATTCCATAGATAACATCCTTTGATTCTAAACACTCATGATACATTAGATTTCTGTTTCAAGATCAAAGATTCAACTTTTGGTGGATTATTTCTTCATACTTTTTCAGATCAGATTTTGCCTCAATTATATGGTAATGAATTTATTCTCTTTTATTATTTCTAGCATGATTTCAATTCTTATTTCGTTTATTAGCATAATCATGAGTAGCTAATTGCATGTGTAGTCGAATAATGTGAAAGCGAGCGAAAACCCTAAGGGGGGATGAGATTAGGAGTTGTGTAGTGCGTAATATCATGTTTTAACGATTAATCCACGTCCTAAAACTTATTATAACGTCTTTGAATTAGTTTGATCACCTAGTTCACTGTCACACACATCGAACTTATAGATGTATTTTGCGGTGAGATGTGGGACAAGGGGTTTTGAGATCGTTGCGTAGATTCGGCCTAGTTGTTAGGTCCATTTCCAATACAGAGGTTTGTCATCGTTGTTCGAGCAGCTCTAAAACTTAATCATGTTATGATAATCGGTTTTCTAAAGGGAGAGTCAGTTAGCTTCACATAAGGTGATTAGATCGAGTTGTTCAGTCTATTCACTAGAATTAGGAGTTGGCACCCGTGGATGTCATTAGACTACATAGGATAGGTAGGTCGGTTAAGACACGCTCCTTGTCAAGTCCTTCCTAAGGGGTAAAAGTAGCTCGTGGGATAATAGTTCGGCTATACCCTTTAATATTTAGAAGTAAATCCAGTAGTTTAATCTTTATTTCTGCATTAGCATAATATCTCCCATCGTTATTTTGGCCTGAACTAAGTTCTACGTTAGCTTTGGTACTTAGACATTACTCCATGAGGATTCGACCTTGTGACCACTATACTCCCGTTGACCCGATACTCTGTCGGTGAAAGTTAGCGGTTAAGTATTTTGCTATCACCCATCAGCAAGCATTTCTTTCACCCCCGACCTACGGATACCATCCTTTAAGTCCTGAGATCTATACAACATGGTGTAATACTCTGAAGAGGCTTACTGAGAACCGCACCCTGATTGCCCGACAAAATATAGCAAAACCTATGATGCTTCTAATCCCTGGAGGAGCAACGTGAGCCACACCTATCCCGTAATGACGTATGATGGCTAGGAAATCTGGACACAGAGGAAATCACAACCCAGCCTTGAGTTGGGCCTCATAGATGGCAAAATGCCCGTCTGGGGGATAAGACGCATACGGGCACGGATCAACAGGAAGTGATGGGGAAAATCACTCCAGGCTTACCCCATATTCACAACAAATGTACTCCATACTGCTCTAAGCCAAAACCGAAGCCACCCCATGTCCATCCATGATATCCTAGGTAGCACGTTGAACTTTAAGCCTCATGAGGGGATCAAATGTGCTCGACGAAGGACGGGAAGAAAAAGTGGTGAAAACCGGCTGCAGGGGACCCAGGGAATCTCCTTAAATACAACAGGCCTAGTCCAAGACTCCTCCCTTATTGCAGCCTTTGTCCTAGGCAAAAGTGGCTCCTCTCCAGATGAGTCGGAAGAAGTTGATCCTCTTATTAACAGGTGTAGCGGTAAAAGAAAGGGAAGAAGAAGTTGTGATAGGTCTCTGCAATAAAAAACGTAGCCACGAGTAGATCTCAAAGTATTTGTTACTACAACGACACTAAAGTGATCTATACTAACAAGTTTGAAGATAGAATAGAAATAAAGAAGATTAAACTACTAAGTTTTAAAGATAGATAAAGGGACATAGCCGAACCATGATCAAAATAGCTAGTTTCACCCCAAGGAATGACAAAACCGGGAGTGTGCAATAAACGAACGAACTCTTACATTCAATTTCACGGGTACGTACTCCCAATCCTGGTGCTAAGGTCTGAAAAACTCTTCCCCAACACCTAATGCCAAGTCAACTAACCTTCACTAAGGAAGATTCATTCACAAGACAATATTATGCACTAGAGCCGCTTAAACGTTGAAACGAGTAACTTCACTATAAAAAGTGATCCTAGAACCCTTCTCCCACATCTCTCTATCTGAACAACTCTCAAGATTAATGTGCGTGATTTTGACCTAGGTGATCAATCTAGCCCAAATCCGTTATAACAAGTTCTAAGACGTGAAATATGCAAGATACAACAATAAAAAGCACTACCCACTCCCAATTTCATCACCCCAAGGGTGATATCACTAAATTTCACATGATTCGACTATGAAAAGGGATTAGCTACTCATTATGCTAGTTAAAACATACACAAGACAGTAAATAAAAGCCATAACAAGTAAAAGAAAGGAGAAAATTACCATTAGATTGCAGAAATTCGAGATTAGATCCAAAAAGTACAAAATAAAGAAGTAATTAAAAGGTGGTCTCTTAGTGTTTGGAATGAAAATCTAAGCTAAGAAATGGAAAGATTAAGCTAAGATAATGTTGATTTACACTAAGAGAGAGTATTCTAAGCTATTACAAAAATCGAGCTGAGAAAGGGGTAGAGTTTTGCTAAGAAAGTAATTGTTGTTCAAGAAATAGTCTAAGGGGGGTATTTATAGGCAGGAGAAAAATCTGTAGAAAAAACGGTCCAAACGCACGTTTGGAGGCTGGAACCGGCGTTTGGAATCTTCAAACGCGCGTTTCGCATAGTTGGAACGCGCGTTTCGCATCAATTCTGGGCAGGGGCTTGACTGTTCTTCGTCTGGAACGTGCGTTTAGAAGGTTCAAACGCGCGTTTGAATGACTTGGAACGCGCGTTTGAGGTGGTTTCAAACGCGCGTTTGGGAGGCTTCAACTCTGAATCATTTCTGGACTTCTGAAACGCGCGTTTGAACCCCTGTCTCCCCAAATCTTCACTTTTCTTCCTTTTTGGCCCCTCTTCTTGCCTCGATCATGCTTTTTACCACAAATTGTCACCTTCCGAGTCCTCGAGACACCAATACCCTTTAACATCATAAACAACCAAAAACATCCAAACAATTCCGGAGGGTAAAAGTGCTCGGGAATGGGGTTAATATCAACAAAATAGGGGTAATAATCCATCAGAGCAACGGATTCACTCCCCGTGCCATAAGCCCACGATAACACCCCGAAAGCGGTCTAATTCACCCAAAAATGTGCTGAAAGTGTGGTAAACGGGGGTAATTAATGCGCCGGAGTCACGTAAAGTTGACTCCCATCAACCACCCCACACTTAGCCTTTGCTCGCCCTCGAGTAAATTAGGTGTTTTAAAACCAACCAAGGGATTCAACTTTGTGATGTAGGTGCTACTACTCACACTCTCGAGGTAACCACAAAGTAAGAAACACGAACATATACACACCGGTTATAACATTATCAAGAAAATGGAGTGTGTGTGGTGCCAAGCTAAAAACCAAGTGCTCAAAGTGATCTTCGGGGCTTGAATCCCAACCAAAAGTCTACCAACCGTATCATACCAACTACCCTCTCCACTAATCAAGGTTACTAAGTCTAGACACAATCGGGTAGGACTTGAAGGGTTATAACGTTAGGCTAGGGTAATTCCGGTTAATCGAAAAGGATACTCTGGGAACTGGAGAAAAAGTAGTACGAGTGAACCTAATCAACAAGTGTACCACCTTATCTCTACCATACAAACCATCCAAACTCCTTTTGACTATTTTTAAAACTTTGGGAACCATAGAATGCTAACATACCCGAACTCATTACCTAATTCAACTATGTTTCAAGTTTCATAAGGCGAGGTCGAATACATTAGCACCTATCTCACTATCCCAACTCCAACATCATAAGTATCACTTTTGAGCTCATTACTTTGATTCCAACCCTTTATTTCTATATACTCCAAACTTTTATTGCAAAGAGAGTTAATTTATTTTGAACTTGGATTGATCTCTCTGTTTTTTTTTTTTTTTTTTTTGAAAGAAAGGAAGAAGACAATTCACAGATTTTTTCTTTTCTTTTTGGCCAAACCCAAACACTAGGCCCAAATGAGCTCCTCTTCACCTTATAGCTCCAAACAAGAAAACACCAACCCATCAAAACATCATTTCCCCCACCCCACACTTGCTTTGGAAAGTGTGGCCTAACAAAAGACTAAGTCCACTCATAGGGTATGAACGAAGGGAATGTGACCAAAATTAAGGCTCAAGGTAGGTTTCTGACTAAGTAACAAAACGGCTATAAACGAATGGTGGTCAGACCATTCTATCAAGGCTGAGAGGGGCTACGAAGGTCTAACGTATCGGGATAAGGCTTATATGGCTCTAGTTGGTCAAAGAGACGCCAGGACCGTCATCCCGTATCCTACTTAGGTGAACCTTTATATTTCGCCTCGAGACTAGTGGTATGTGAGGTGGTAGTAATCAAATTGTGCACAAAGTGTAGCTTACGTGAAATTAATACTCCATTATCAAGATAATAGTAAAGCGCAGTGTACACGTTCGGGGTCCTACTAAGGTGATCACCACTCAAATATGAAAATAACACACACAACACGGTGTTAAGGACCCTTGAATTTTTTTTATAAAAATTACCCAAAAATCGACTAGAGCCCGGTCATAGGCTAAGCATACCACATATTAAACACATTTAACAATCAAAACAAGAAAAACGGCTAAGTCTCCCACCCCACACTTAAACGAAACACTGTCCTCAGTGTGTGAGAGATAAAAAGAGTAAAAGACTTAGCTGTTTGACCAAAACTCCGCGAAAAGCGCACTAGTAGCCCACGTGACATATTCTAGTAGCCATCTCGAGTATCTCTCAAACCATGTGGGTAAACCAAGGCAAACACATGCATGGGAAAAGTCCACGTGCCAAAAGATGGTGATAGATACGAGATATATAAAAATAGAAGCCATGCCACAAACAAAGTATCAAAGCATATCAACCATACTAGACGGGAATCACACTGGATGTAAAGATAATCTAAAGAAACACAGAGCATCCACGCATAAAATAAGGCCACAGAGGCTCACATAAAAACATCCCCGTCTATGTACAAAAGCCAGAACCAAAAGGAAATTCTCACCCCAACTTCTCTTTTATGCCAAACTCTCCTCTCTTGCACCCAAAGACCACTCCCAACACATTATTACTACCAAAAAGGTGGGTTGCCTCCCCCAAGCGCTTTTGTTTTACGTCGTTGGCTCGACAAGATGACTTATACGGTGCCAATTTTTTCAAAGTTATACTATTGGCACATGCGAGAAAAGGTAGAAGTGTTTTGTTTAACGTCGTTAGCATCTACGTAGTGGCACTAAACGGACTCATACCTCAAAAGACTCAAAACAACAATTCAAATATTTTATTTCAAACAAGTATCACCAAAACCATCAACCAAAATCTGAGCTCAAAAAGATCAACAACTCAAGAAGACTAAAAATAGCGAGCATCACGAAAACCAAGTTCGCTAGAAACTTACCTCTCATGGCCTTCGATGTTACCTCTTCCCAACTCGGGAATCCTCTTTTGTTAAAATCTCTCATCACCTTCTTCTTGTAATTGCCATTCCATGGTAGTTGTCCCCTTTTACAAATTCTATGAGCTCCATCTACCGGTAAGTACGCAAAATCAATCGCATAATACTCATCAACACAAGGTGGAAGAGTGTAATAATCCGGGACCGGCATGCTAATAATCTCCACTTCTCCCGGTAGCTCTACCATAAATGGCTCTTCAGTCTCATACGATTTCACCACACTCTTCATAACGACATCTTCATTTACTTCAATTGGGAGTGAGGGTGAAATGGGCGATCCCAGTTTCTATTCCGACTCTAATTGTGTCTCATCAAACAGTGAGCTCAAATCTATCGTACACCCCTCCAAGTCATCATCCCGTATTTCATCGGGAGACAGTGTAATAGATAAAAGTTGCACCTCCTCCATTTCCAAGTCTTGCAACTCCTCTTCTTCCCAAAACGAGCTATCTTCATCACCAAAAATTCTTGCTCACCATAACAATGGTCGGTTCCACCACACATTCCACCAAGGTATCATCAATTTTCATCTCGGCGGGTGAAAGTGCAATAGGTAGAACGTGAAACTTGCCATAATCAAATATCGCAATAGAAGGTGGCACTATGAGCAATCCCAACTCACTATCCGCCTCGTAAATCTCATCATGGCAAACCGAATCATCAACCTCACTCTCAACCTGAACTTTTTCGCTTATAACATCATCATCCCGGACCACCGCTATTGCACATGTCTCTTCCTCTTTCTCATGCCTCCTCTTTTCAATCAATTGCCCCATCCGGTCTTCACGATTTCTTACGCCGGAGTCAAATCTTCTATCGAACTCTTGCATATCCTTCTTCATTTGAATCAAACTCTCGCTCAATAAAAATTAATCCGCTCTATTTGAATGTCGGTGAAGTCTTCTTGTGGAATGGGGGAAACTGATCATACCGACTTTGATTCATTGGAGGTGAGTAGTAGGCCTCTTGCCATGCCAAACTCGATCAAGTGGTCGAATCTGGGTTGCTTATCAACACGTTGAGTATGAACACCGTAATCCTGATAAGCACTAGGGTTCGGACAACCCTCATAATGTTGGGCTCATAACTTGAATAATCATAATTTTGACTTTGGCATGCACTAGGGCACTGATAAGCCCATGAACCTTGGTTACTCATTGCTGATATTGAGGCCGAGGCAAGAACTGTTGTTGATAACTTTGTTCAGTGCCTGAGGTTGGTAGGGGTATTGTTGTTCAGGTGAGTAGTATTGATCGAAAAATCCATCCATTTAAGCTCAAGCTGCAAGATCTCAGAAAACAACAAGAACACAATCACGGTATCTAGTCACCACCACCACCGCAATAGGTGGTGTGACTTTCATCAAAAAACCATCATCAAGAAAAAAAAAAGAAAAAAAAAAAGAAAACAACCTAGGCCTAAGCTTTCGGTTCACTTACAAGATATCACAAAAACATATTCCCCGGCAACGGCGCCATTTTGATGAGCATAAAATCTACCCTCCAAAAACAATTTGTAAAGACTCGAAACTGTGGGTAAACTAACTCTCTAACCGGCAGTGTACCGGGTTGATTGCTAGAATAGCTACAGGAGTACGAGGTCGAACCCAAAGGAATCGTGTTTGCAAGTACCAAAGTGAACGTAATGCTTAGTCTAGGTGATCAATGATCTCAAAGTATTTGTTACTACAACGACACTAAAGTGATCTATACTAACAAGTTTGAAGATAGAATAGAAAGAAAGAAGATTAAACTACTAAGTTTTAAAGATAGATAAAGGGACATAGCCGAACCATGATCAAAATAGCTAGTTTCACCCCAAGGAATGACAAAACCGGGAGTGTGCAATAAACGAACGAACTCTTACATTCAATTTCACGGGTACGTACTCCCAATCCCGGTGATAAGGTCTGAACAACTCTTCCCCAACACCTAATTCCAAGTCAACTAACCTTCACTAAGGAAGATTCATTCACAAGACAATATTATGCACTAGAGCCGCTTAAACGTTGAAACGAGTAACTTCACTATAAAAAGTGATCCTAGAACCCTTCTCCCACATCTCTCTATCTGAACAACTCTCAAGATTAAAGTGTGTGATTTTGACCTAGGTGATCAATCTAGCCCAAATCCGTTATAACAAGTTCTAAGACGTGAAATATGCAAGATACAACAATAAAAAGCACTACCCACTCCCAATTTCATCACCCCAAGGGTGATTTCACTAAATTTCACATGATTCGACTATGAAAAGGGATTAGCTACTCATTATGCTAGTTAAAACATACACAAGACAGTAAATAAAAGCCATAACAAGTAAAAGAAAGGAGAAAATTACCATTAGATTGCAGAAATTCGAGATTAGATCCAAAAAGTACAAAATAAAGATGTAATTAAAAGGTGGTCTCTTAGTGTTTGGAATGAAAATCTAAGCTAAGAAATGGAAAGATTAAGCAAAGATAATGTTGATTTACACTAAGAGAGAGTATTCTAAGCTATTACAAAAATCGAGCTAAGAAAGGGGTAGAGTTTTGCTAAGAAAGTAATTGTTGTTTAAGAAATAGTCTAAGGGGGGTATTTATAGGTAGGAGAAAAATCTGCAGAAAAAACGGTCCAAACGCACGTTTGGAGGCTGGAACCGGCGTTTGGAATCTTCAAACGCGCGTTTCGCATAGTTGGAACGCGCGTTTCGCATCAATTCTGGGCAGGGGCTTGACTGTTCTTCGTCTGGAACGCGCGTTTAGAAGGTTCAAACGCGCGTTTGAATGACTTGGAACGCGCGTTTGAGGTGGTTTCAAACGCGCGTTTGGGAGGCTTCAACTCTGAATCATTTCTGGACTTCTGAAACGCGCGTTTGGGGGGGGTTCAAACGCGCGTTTGAACCCCTGTCTCCCCAAATCTTCACTTTTCTTCCTTTTTGGCCCCTCTTCTTGCCTCGATCATGCTTTTTACCATAAATTGTCACCTTCCGAGTCCTCGAGACACCAATACCCTTTAACATCATAAACAACCAAAAACATCCAAACAATTCCGGAGGGTAAAAGTGCTCGGGAATGGGGTTAATATCAATAAAATAGGGGTAATAATCCATCAGAGCAACGGATTCACTCCCCGTGCCATAAGCCCACGATGACACCTCGAAAGCGGTCTAATTCACCCAAAAATGTGCTGAAAGTGTGGTAAACGGGGGTAATTAATGCGCCGGAGTCACGTAAAGTTGACTCCCATCAATTATCTCCTATAATCAAGGGGATTAAATCATAATTATCTCTTCCTTATGGAACACAAAACCACAGTCCACCAAGGACACAGCTCATACCCGCCTAGGGCACAAGCCCCTCTATATAAACAATCCCTAAGGAACTACGAAGATTTGATTCCTGAATAATCATATGATACGTAGGCAGCTTGAGATATAACTTCTCAAGTCCAGTCTAAACCACCACAAACTACCCCCTTCTTTATCGTTTTTAGTGTTTTTGAAGCTTGTGTAGATTGTCACTTGGATCAAGAGGCCCCGGATTTAATACCCGACGATTTTCAGCATTGTCAGTCACTAGACCGTAAAAACTACATTTTGGATCAAAAAATTTGTTCAAGTGTGGTCACCAGAACCTAAAACTATATTTTTTTACCAATAAAACGACATTTTGTGACAACAAAACTACATCGTTTTAACATTAAAAAAAATTCTCCGAAAATCAGTGGAGTCACGTGACCCCCCTAAGTGTACATACCTCCGTCCCTGCTACGTACCCTTGTCAAGAAATACGTACACCATTAATTATTTTAGGTTTTGATAGTTGGTCGATTTACATAATGTACCCTATATTAGATTTTTAAAGTACACAATGATTCCTACATTATCGACGTTTAAACTTTATTTCTTAACAACAAAATTATATCGTCTTAATTTAAAAATACAATTTCCGGATTTTATTAGGGTCATTTTACCCCTACTTAGATACATTGGATCTGCATATAGCTATGCTCCATAATATTTTGTCCTATTCATTGAGTAATTTTGTTGTGACAATAATTTGGTTTGTTTGAATATTAGTAAACCAAGAAGAATAAAATGCGAAAAAACGTTAATAACCGTCCAATTTGATTTTTTTTTGAAACAACAATAGATTTATATATTAAAAATCAGCAAGCTACTGAAGTATCAAATTACAAAAGTTGAAGAGAACAGAAAGACAACACTACATCAGAGCATCAAAATATATCAACCATTAAATGTAGAAATAAGAGTAATAAACAGATTTATTTTCCACTGATTCCAATCCCACGTGCCTTTGGTATAACGCCCCGAGATCCATTCAGAACATTGCGTATGTATTTCCATCAAAGCATTATTAACATCAAAATGCTTTTGAATGAACACAAGCTTATTGCGTTTCGTCTAAACAAACCAGGCTGTCACCTTTTTGATTGCATTCCATATCAAAGCCACCTTGCCATTAATTATGAGAAGTATTTGGATACAAATGATGTAGTTCTTACCATATTCCCGGCATTTGACCATCGATCTTACACCAATAAAAAATTAGTCTCCAAACTCGAACCGAGCACGTACAAGAGAGTAAAATGTGAAGACTATCTTCCTCCAACACACCACAAAGGGGGCAATTAACACACAATATAGTCACTACACACATTAAAAGATTAAGTTTAGTAGGCAACTTATCCATTACCACTCTTTAAAAAAAGATATTAATCTTTGACGGAAGTGCTTTGTTCCACTTCATGTGGTTTGCCTCCATGTTGTCCTCATAAGAGTCAATGATGATTTGCTTGAGATACGCTACTGAAAATTTCCCCGACGAAGTTAATGTCCATGCATGCTTATCATAGGAACTTGTATTGATAGAGTAATTGGATAATAAACAAAACAAATCCTCCACTTCCCCAAGCTCTCTTCCTCTACTCCCTCGTCCACTCATATTTCCATCTCCGAATGTCTCCCTCGAAGAAGCCCCATTCTCTCACACAAGCATCTTTGTTAGGATATAACCTATACAATCTAGGTAAAATACTCTCAAACGCCCCTGTCCTACCCAATTGTCCACCCAAAATTTTGTACTTTCCCCGTTCCTCACTTTTTTCATATCAGAAGAGAAAAAAGGAATCCCAATTTCCTCAATACGCTCCCCCGCATTCACAATATTTCTCCACACATTACCTTTAATAAGACTACTACCTCTTTAACAAAAACCCCATCTTCTCCATGTATCGCCACAATAATCTTCCTCTACAAATCCATTCTTCCGTTTTAAAACGCCACCACCACTTCCCTAACAAGGCCAAGTTTTGATCCATGAGTCCCCCAAAGCCCAAACCCCAAACCCCTTTTATCTTTGTGTTTGAGAATTTGATTCCAGGAGACCTAAGAAATTTTTCTCTCATCCCCCCGCCCTAAAAGAATCAAGAACGAATACTCTCAATATACTTAATAACACATCTAGGAGCACGGAAAATAGAGAGGAAAAAAACAAGTAGGCTACCGAGCACCGATTTAAGAAGAAAATCTCCCACCTATAGACATAACCCGTGCTTTCCATCCCGCTAATTTACCCTTAATCTTGTCAAGGATTGGCTGCCACGCATTAACTCTTTTCATATTATGGCCGATAAGCAGACCTAAATAATAGAACAGTAAGGATCGAGCAATGTAATATAGATCCCGAGTGCTGGACTCCAACTCTGCTGAAGTGATATTAAGGCCAAACAATCTGCTTTTTGTAAAATTTATGTATAGGCCAGAAAAGAATACGCCCCATATTGCTAATGTTTGCACTATTCCACTCCCCAAAAAATGTGGCATCATCCGCAAATTGTAAATGAGTAATTCCAATCCCACTGTTCCCAACTTTAATACCTTTTAGCATGTTTTTATTAACTGCAACTTGGACAAGAATATTAAGAGCCTCTGCCACCAACAAAAAGAGAAAATGTGATAGGGGATCGTCTTGTCTAATTCCCCTTTCCAACTAAAATTCTCAGGACGGACTACCATTGATGAGAATTGACACCCTAGCTGAAGATAGGCACTCTCGAATCCAACTCCTCCTTTTATCTCCAAAGTTCATTTGCTTCATTATCGAGTCTAAAAAAAATTCCAATTAACGGAGTCAAAAGCCTTGGCGAAATCAGCTTTAAAAATAAAGGATTAGATTTTTCTTTTTTTAACAAACTCAATGACTTCATTCATGATTAAAACTCCATCCAAAATCTGCCTTTCTTTCAAGTAGGCGGATTGACAATCACTAATCAAGCAATGCAATACACATTTAAGTCTTTCCGCAAGAAGTTTGGAAATAATCTTGTAGATGGACCCAATAAGACTGATAGGCCTATAATCAGAATACGAAGTGGTCAAGATTTCTTGGGGATGATTGTGATGAATGAGGAATTACACCCTCTTTCCAACTTGCTAGTATCGGAAAATTCACGAACACATTCAAAGAGATCACTTTTTATTTAATCCCATTTAGCTTTGAAAAAACCGATCTTGAAACCATCCGGACCTGGAGCTTGTTGCTACCACACCCCCAAACTGCTCTCATTATCCGTAAAGGGTCTTTCCAAAAACTCATTCAACTCAGGCGGTAACCTCTTAAAGATAGACTGAAAATCCGGTCTACACTGTTTATGTTCACTGAACTGCTTCTGGAAGAAATGAATTGCTTCCTCCTTTATTAAATCCGGTGTATATTTTTTGATGATTTATAAATTACAATTATACATCAAATTGTTTCATTTCTATTTTCTTTCATGTGATTGATGATGTATGGCAATTAATAAAATATTTTTGCAAAGGCTTACGTCACAACAAACATTTATTTTGAAAGTTGAAGGTAGATTCAACTAGGGGTGTACACAGTTCGGTTCGGCACGATTAATGGCTTTTCAAACCGAACCAAAATTTTCGGTTAATTGAAATTCAGTACCGAAACCGAACCGTTTGTTTCAGATAACCAAATTGAACCGAACCGAAATATACGGTTTGGTTCGGTTCGGTTCAGTTAACCGAAAATTAAAATAAAAATAACAATTCTATTCGGCTATAAACGATTTGGTTTTTATTCGAATTTTTAATTCAGTTTTAAAAATTGTTCGGACAACGGTTATATGCAATTTTTCATAAACGCTTATAATATTTTGGTTATGAAAACTAGTAATACAAGTTAATTATAAGCATTTCGTTTACAATTTTCTATTCGATTTTGGTTAACCGTTCGGTTTTTTAACCGTAATCGAACCGAAAATTTTGGTTTCTTTATAATACTAACCGAAACCGAACCGAAAGTATTATTAACCGAATCGAATCGAACCAAAAGACCTCGGTTCGATTCGGTTTTCGGATAATCCGTATCGATGTACACCCCTATATTCAACATACGCCTATGGCAGGGAATGTAATTCATTTTCAATTTTCAACCGCGAACTTAGCCTGAAAATATGGTGTTAGCCTGCAGAAATATGGTGTGATTCAGTGTAATGATAATATCTTTGCAAATGATACCATGCATAAAATCTCTACTAATTAATGATATATTGATACTTTTTTTTTTCATAATTACAGAAACACCAGCTTCTACTACCTATCCCAAAAAAGAAAACTACAACATCCATTACAATGAAATATTGAGATCAATCCTAGGTTTCTTGAGTAGTGCACTAGGAGGAGAAGGAACAATTGAACAACATCTGGGACATTTTGGGTCATTCCTACTAACCAACACATAAATCAAACAATTCGGACATCCCGTTGCAAACGTACACATTTTCTCTTCCTCTTCTCCCACCATTATCTCGTGATTATCAATTACAGACGATGATGACCGTGACGGCGACGTGGACGAGGTCCGTTTCGACAGCGAAGAACGACGCTGTTTCGTGTTGTTGGTTTCCCTCTCTGCTCTTTCGAGGGCGAATTTGACTTTGTCGAGTGTGCAGACGCTGTTGAGGACTGAAGAGGAGGATGAGGCCGGTGGTGGTGGTGGTGGAGATGTAGCGGCAGAGGAGGAGGAGGACGGGAAAAGGACTAGGTTAAGGTTTAGTGAGGCGGTGTTGTCAGAGGACGGGATGTTATACGGTGGTTTTGGTGTAGCCGTCGGCGGAAAGTTAAGGTCTTGTAACTTTGTCGCGGCACCGGCGGCGTTGACTTTATTTTCTGATGACTTTGATGAGGCTGAGATCATTGACTCTTTTTTCTGGACATAAACTTTTCCAGACTGCAATAAAAAAATTAATGTTTTAAAATTCTGTTAACAGATTATTTTAGAATCAATAAATTGAATTCTTCTTTTGGAGCAAAAAAAAATGATAAGTGACAATAATAAATGATCATATGCAAACAAGAAATAAGAAAACAGAAAGCAACATAGACATTTAACGTATGCCTAATCATAGAAATCAAGAAATAAAAAAAAACATTTAGAAAAATAAATACTGGGTTATCTCCTAGGTTTATTGATGTAAATGAAAAAAAATAAACAAAAAAAAATAAAAAGCGGAATACAAAAAAGTAATAAAAAAAAAAAATTGAAAAACATTCATATCAAATAGTTTCAACCTACCATTTTCAACGACGATCATTTGATGAGAAATTTATTATACACGAGAAAAACACTTTTAGTTAAATAAATAAAGGCACGATAACGGTGAGAACATATTTTGATTAACCGTTAAATGATTAGAACATCATCTGATTATCGTTTTGGATATAATAGAAAATAAAATATCATCATATCATTTATGTAATTATGATTTGATCATATATACACGAATTTTCAAGAGAAAAGACATGATCATAACTGAGAAGAAAATCAATAATCATTTCCAAACTGATTAATTAGTCATTCACGTTAAATCAAGCAGATAAAAGAATTAATCAAAAAAGAAAGAAAGAAAAAAAAAAAAAAAACCTTCAAGTCTAAACGCTTTTCCCATCCAGAAGGAACATGCATGTCGAGATCAAGCTCTTTAAAATCAAGAAGATTTGAACGTCCACCTAAAAAGTCACGGGTAATCATGGCCGTCTGTTTACTGGACTGATCTGCCGCTACATCTCCACCGTTCAATATCCTTCGCAGAGAACTCACTTCCGCTGCCATTTTTTTTTTTTTCTTTTGGGTCACAGAAAGAAAGAATAAACTTATGAATAAAAAGAGAATCAAGAAATCTACAGAATAATAATACTAGTAGTAGTAGTAGTAGCAGCACATGAAGAAGAAGAGAAAGGTTTATTAAGGGGTGGATTGATTTATAGTAGTATTATTGCTAGCTACAGAATATAAAGGGGACGTGCATTTAAAGACCCAAACGTAATTCTCTGTCATTTGGGAGTAGTGCAGTAGTTGCTCGTAATTATGGTATTATATTTAATTTATTATTATTATTATGATCTCTTCTCATTTATTATGAAGATAGACCGCTACCAAATATTTCTTCTATTTTGTACGCGTATGTATAAGAAAAAAAAAAAAGTAGTATTTCTAATGCTAATTCAAAAATGCTGAAATAGTGATTCTTTATTTTTGTTTAATAATACAAGTCATTTCACACGGAGACCTTTTTTTATTAATATATTCATGATAATTGGGGGAACTAGTAGTACTTTTGATTTGGAATTCTAAAACAGCATGCACAATGCAGTAAAAACATGGGTTAAAACAACAGTTTGAAACGGACGTACAAGTAATAAATAGGAGATTAGGCTAATTAGAAAGAAATCAACATAATAAATTACTATTAAATAGGAGTATTATTCATTTAAACCATTCATTTGTAAAGCTGTATGGAAGCTGTGCATTATGGAAATATATCATCATTCATCAATCAATATGAATGCTTCCCGATTTTATTTGTAGTTTAGGAGTAAAGGGGGCACTGGCACCCCAAATAAAGATTGAGGTTTCATTTTAGAGCCGTGATAGTGCTAAAATAAAAATAGTCGTACTAAAAGAGCAATGATACATGCACAACATGCGAGACATAAGATGTGACACAATCATCATTTGCATCATTGATCGTGATTGCCTACATTCTGACCACTAGATCAATCATACATTATGATTCATTGTGCAAATAATAGTTGTATCACTCGTTGTGTCTCATGGGTTGTCCGTATCATTACTCAAACATCAATAGTGTTAAAGTATGTAGTGCCACAAACATTTGCTTTCATTTTATATTGCTACTCTAGGGTTTAGGTTTTTCGAATTCTAATGCTACCTACTTCTCAAAATATAAGTCATTTTGGATATTTTCAGGCAGATTAAGAAAATGATTAAATTACATAAATTTTAAAGAGAAATGACTAAAATATCATTTGACTATCATTAATAAAATGATTACATAAAGTATTGAAAAGTAGTTGAATTTTAATAAATTATGGGTAAGATAGAGAAAAGAGTAATAAATGTTTTAATTGGTAACGTAGAATGATTTATATTTTAGGACAAACAAAAAGAGGTGGAGTGACTTATATTAATTTTGGGACGGAGGTACATTTAAAATAAAAATTCAATGTTCTCATTTTTAAACATTACTCCATCTGTTCCTATTTAACTGTCGTAGTTGTCAAAAATAAAAACTCATTTTTATCTGTTGTAGTTACATTTTCAAAACATCATTTATTGTATTTACCTACACATACCCTTATTTATTAAGGGGTTGAAGATTGCAAACAAAATTGTATTAATTATATTCAAATGGTGTTAACTACTCTCATTAATATGTGTGCTTTTGACAAATGCATGCGATAATTAAATAGGAATTGAGAGAGTATTTATCACATAAATAATCAATGACACATAACTATTAAAAAAAGACATGTTCTTTCATGTAACCCTTTTGTATTTCTTACAAATAATCACTAGCATAACCTATTAAATAAAAGAAGAAAATTTATTCATTTAATTACTTTATTTTATCTCATTTAATCAGTGATTGATATTCATGATTTTATATCTAGAAATAACAAACGAGTGGCGCGTCTTTCTGCTTCTCATAAGAATCGAAGTATAACTCAATTATCTCTGTGTGGTTTCTCAATTTTTTTTTTTTTATAATTTTTTTATCTCTTTGTTACTTTCAATCACGGCTTTTTATTCATCAATGATGTCAACCTGAATGTATTTGAGAAAAAAAAAAAAAAAACTTAACTGAAGTAACACGAGTCTATATATAATACTAACATTCAGATTAAAAAAGTGCATGCGACACGTACAGTGCAAAAACATGATCCGAGAAAGGATTTGAACCGGAAAAATTAATACTAATACAGTATAATTGGGAAAGAAGAAGAAGAGGAAGAAAAAGGAGATATAGGGTGAGTTAATGGAGGAGGCAATAAATGCAAAATGGAGCCATAATTAATTAATACTACTACTACTGTAGGAAGCAGCAGCTGGGGTTGAGTTATTGCCATGCATTACTTACGCCTCTCTTTTTTTCTTTCTCTATAGTATTTCTCTTTCTTTGTTCATTTACAAAAGGAAATTTAATTCTCCTACTGCTATTACTACTACATACACCCTTTTGGGCTTCCTTATTCAATCCTCATTTATTATGGTGGTAATGACTTCCCTTTTAATGTGCACTCCTAATTCCTCTCCCTCTTTTCCCTTTTTTTCCTTTCTCTCATTTATTGTTTATGACCTCATTCAAACATTCAACTTCAATCCACCCTTTTTTTTTTTTTTTTTTTTTTAATTAATTATTTCGGGTTTGGTGGGGTTGGTGATCCATAGATGGAGCATGCGCTTTCAAACATTTGACATTTGACTATTGGCAAAAAAATAAAATTTATTTAATGATCACTTATATCATCACTTAATTATGGGTTCATGTATGTTGTTTTCAAACATTATTCTTAAATATCTACTACTATCCCCGTCTCATAAAAATGTACATTTTTGTATTTTATCACATAAAAACTGTCTATTTAGAGCATCAATGCATCATTTAATACGTATTTTTCAAACATAAGACGTATGAAAAATGTTAGGATGACATATAACATTTTTAAATAGCGTATAAAATACATAATTTTTAGGGAGGTCAGGTGACTCGTATTCACCTACATGGCGCCGCCCCTGGTTACACATCATCAACGAGTGTAATTGACTCGGTTGCATTAATTAGAGTAATGATATAGATACAACCGTTGTGACACAACAAGTGCCACAACGTGCATCTACACCATTGATCATTATGGATATAATAATGATCAATGAGTCTTCCTAAAGAATCAATGGTGTAGATACATGTTATGACACTCGTTATGTAACTACAGTTGTGTCTGTATCATTGCTCCATTAATTACATCTATCCAATTGATATAACTCTATGCAAGTCCGCAACACCTTTTGCTTTTTTATTAGTGCAATTTGAAAAAGTAAATAGACCGCGTATGAAAATAAAATTCATTATGGTATAACAATTTAGTAAGGTTGTATCATGCCTGTCCCTGGGCATAGGCCAACAAAGACCACCTAGGGTGTTAAGGGTGATTTTATATGATTTATAACGTTATTTTTGTAACAATTTCCTCCATATTCGTATAATTTGCGTAGAAATTGAGTGTTTAATTGATTTATTGAGCAAATGAGATTTTAAACGGGTTAATCGCAAAATTGGTTAATTTATGTGTTTTATTGATGATTTTTTGTTTATTTGGATGATATTACATTTTGCGATGTTCTTATTATCTTGTAGATGCACGATATTGGCTCAAAAGAGGATTAAAAGATGTCAAGGATCGAGTTTATATGAAGGAAAAGTGTTGAAATATTATTAGCATTTTTAGCACTCTTGTGTAACACTTGTGCACATTTGTGCACATTATTTATTCTTTGTGCACATGACATATTAATTATATTATATAAATAATTAATATGTCACTTATCATAACTTTTCTACTTTATTGGGTTCTAAGCTCTAGCCGCCCATATAGATACTCAAGTTGGCACTTACAATTACTATCCATAGCATAGCTAGTTTACTTTATTAAAGGTGTATCTATTTATACTCTTGTTCAATCAATGAATAAAACAAGTTGAAGTTTACTCTTGTGTTTATCACATTCTCAAACTCTCTTCATGGTATCAGAGAGCCAAGCTACTGAGTTCTAAAATCCGCTGCAACTCAGTGTTTTGTTATTCCAAAAATGTCTCATCAGAATCGATTCATCTTCATCTTCATCAAGACTCTCAAATTTCTCAAGAGTCAGTCACTGAATCTTCTTCTTATACAAATCATAGACTTGATGGCAACAACTACTTGCTGTGGTCAAGATCTATGAAAATGTACATCTCAGGACAAGGTAAGATGGGATACCTGTCCGGCTCTAAACCTGCCCCTGCTGAAGATGACCCAGATTTGAAGCATGGGACACCTAGTAATAATCAAGTCATGACCATTCTCACAAGATTAATGACAAAAGAGATCGGTGAGAACTTTATGATGTATGATACCGCAAAAGAAATGCAGGACAATGCCGTAGATCTTTACTCCAAGAAAGACAATACATCGAAGTGTACGAACTTGAAGCTCAAATTCAAAACTGCAGACAAGGGGATATATGCTCAGAACTCAATACTTCAATCAACTATCTAAGGCATGGCAACACTTAGATATGCTGAAACTCACCCTGGAATGATGTTAAGGATGTCGCCTCTATAAGGACATCATAGAAAGAAAAGAGTCTTCAAATTCCTCACCGGATCGAACCCCGCTCTTGATGATGTTAGAGGAGAATTCTTGCCACAAAACCTCTCCCAAATCTCAAATCCATGTTTGCCGAGGTCAAACATGAAGAAAGCAGGAGGAAAGTCATGTTTCTTTGAACACCCTGCTTGATAACCTACTGGAAAGGTACGCCTCACGAATGTCGGGAAGGCTGCTTGAGGTTCTTGGAACTTACAGAAACTCTTGAGAAAATCGGAAGGTTGTTCTGTGATCACCGCAAACGCACAAATCACACCAAGGACAATTGCTTTGGAAGCTTCATGGCAAGCCTAATCCTCTAAACCCTCAAAACCAACCAGGGAAAATCAAGGAAGGCTTGTCGGTGATTTAGAGAGAATGATGACCAATTTGAATGCTCGGTTTGTCGCTTTAAAGCCTTTGTTGCTCAAAGATCGTGAGGGTAGCTCCTCTCTTGAAATGGCCACTCATGCTAAAACAGTATTTTCCGCTCACCTCTTAGTAATGAGACTTGGATTGTTGATTCTGGGCTTCTTCCCACATGATCGTAATAAAAACCTCATTACCCACTATATGCCATGCACCCAAATTCACGAAATTAAGACTCACGATGGTTCTGTGTCTTATGCAAAAGGTGTTGGGAAAGTTAAACTTACTAATCGATATATCTACAAGGTGTCTTATTTGTTCCAAAGTTAGATTGTAACCTTATATCATCATAAACTCACTAAAGATCCGAATTGACCGTTGTTTTTTGATAAGGATCGGTGCACATTCCGGGATCTTTCTTCACACGAAGTGATTGGTCAAGCTAAACCATGCTCGGGATCGTTTGTAATCAACCTGCTTTGAAGACAGAAGATTGAAGACTGAATCGCCTCAAGAGCTACACTCGTAACCTAGACAATATCATGTTATGGCATTATAGGCTAGGACATCCAAGTTTTGGTTATTTGAAATCTTTAATTCGAATTGTTTAAAGGATGTAATCTTAATGATTTTCAATGTGATATTTGTCAATTTGCCAAACTCACCAAATCTGTATATACTAAATTACCTCACCTCCCATCCACACCTTTCACCTTAATTCACGGTGATGTATGGGGACCTCAAGAGTGAAAAGTATAACAGGCAAGAGGTGGTTTGTCACCTTCATAGATGACCACACCGTAACCACTTGGTTATTTTTAATGAAGGATAAATCAAGTTGGATCCATCTTTCAAGAGTTTTACAACATGGTCTCTACTCGGTTTGACACTAAGATTAAAATTTTGAAGACCGACAATGCTCTTGAATATTATGAGTCTAATCTCGCAATTTCTTAATGAATAAGGAATTGTCCATATCGTTAGTTGTGTTGAGACACCTCAAAGAAAATGGAGTTCTTGAGAGAAAAACAGCACTCTTTGAAATGGCTAGATCAATCATGTTCACTACAAATGTTCCAAAATATATGTGGGGTGAAGCTATAATGACGCCACATATTTAATCAACAGCTTCCCAAATAGTGTTAGGTTTCAAGACTCCTATCCAAACCTGCCGACCACACACTCCCCTCATCTTATTGCCCAATTGCCTCCAAAATCTCTTTGGTTGTACTGTGTTTGTTTATATCCATGCCCAACACAAAGCAAACTTGATCCCAAAGCTCACAAGTGCATTTTCCTAGGGTATGCTAAGGGCGGGAAAGGTTACAAATGCTATTCACTATCAAAAGAAATTTTACAACTCTATGGATGTAAAATTCTTTGAGAGGACTCCCTACTACAAACAAGTCTATCAAGCGATCACGATGGAAACTCGATTGAAATTGATCTAAATCCGCTCCTCAAAGAAACTCTTAACCTCAAGCAACTCTCTCGAGACTCAAGAGATCGAACCTCAACACCCTATCGACCCAGAGCTCTTTGGACCTCGGCACCCTACGATTCGAATCTGCTGAACCTCAACACCCTCTCGACCCAGAGCTGCTTGAACCCCAAAGACTCTTCGATTCTCGGCCTGCCTTTGCATCGTTGATGATGAGACTATTGCTCTAAGGAAAGGGAAAAGATCATGCACCAATCATTCTATTCATACTTATTTATCTTATGACCAATTATCTCCTGCATTTGCCATGTTTACACAGACTGGACTCTCACTCTATTCCTAAAAATATTCGGAGGCCCTTCAAAATGATAAGTGGAAGGCTGCTGTTAAAACAGAGATGATGGCACTCTGGATAATCATACTTGGGACCTCACAACTCTCCCCAAAGGCAAGAAGACAGTCAGTTGTAGATGGTTATTCACCATAAAATACAATGCTGATGGTACAATTGACAAGTATAAAGCCAGACTAGTGGCTAGAGGGTTCACTCAAACTTATGGCATTGACTATACAGAAACTTTTGCACCAGTAGCAAAGCTTAACACCGCTGTCGAGTCGATTTCTCTATTGTCCAACTTGACTGGCCTCTTCACCAATTGGATATCAAAAATGCTTTTCTCAATGGTGACCTTACTAAGGAGGTCTACATGAATGTACCTCCTGGTTTTGTCAATCCCCACACTCAAGGCAAGGTATGCAAACTCAGGAAATCTCTATATGGCTCAAGCAATCCCCAGGAGCCTGGTTTGGAAAACTCACTCTTGTGGTTAAAGCCTGCTGGATATCATCAATGCAACTCATCACACTATGTTTATCAAGACAACTAACCAGAGAGAAGGTCTATTCTTATTGTATATGTGGATGATATCATCCTTCTTGAGATGACTCTCCGAGATCCAACATTTGAAGACTCTCTTGCCAAGGTATTCCAAGTTAAAGATCTGGGCTACCTAAAATACTTTCTTGGTATGGAAATAGCTAGAAACAAAGAAAGGCATTTCAGTCTTTCAAAGGAAGTATGTCTTGGATCTCTTTGAAGGAAATCGGCATCTTTGGGATGCAAACCTCTTTGTATCCCCCCGTAGTCCCCTTGTAATACCTCGCCGCATGGCAACATTGCTTTGTCGTGGAAGGATCAATATCGAGACTTGTAGGAAACTCA
Source organism: Gentiana macrophylla (assembly GCA_026214975.1). NCBI lineage: Eukaryota > Viridiplantae > Streptophyta > Magnoliopsida > Gentianales > Gentianaceae > Gentiana > Gentiana macrophylla. The sequence goes on from CM047807.1 coordinate 102,723,855, forward strand.
TTTATCTGTCCCATACAAGACCTGATATTGCATATGGGTCGATCTGGTGAGCCAATTCATGCATTGCCCTCTTGAGCAACATTGGGATGTTTGTGAATGTAATCTTGAGGTACTTGAAATCCACTGGCCAAGGCTTGCACTTCATCAAGTCTGGCGAGAGATCTATCAAGGTTTATACTGATCTTGATTGGGTTGGTTGCCACATAGACGGAAGGTCTACTACAAAGCACGCTTTATGTGTGGGGCAATCTTGTCACCCTAGGAGCAAGAAACAACCTCACATCTCTAGAAGCGATCTTGAAGTGAACTCAGGGCACTTGTTTTGGGTATTTGTGAAGCTCTTTGGCTCAAAAGAGTACTTATCGAACTTCAAAGAGCTTACTCAAGAACCTATCACACTCTCTTTGTGATAATAATTCACATTATGCATGGCGAGAGGATCCAGCTTCATCATGACAAAACCAAACATGTGGACATTGTGAGACACTTCCGAAGGAGAAGATTGATGCCAAGATCATTCAACTTCAAAGATGTTCCCTCATCGCACTCAGACGAAATCTTGACATTCTCACCAAGGCTATTCCACCTCTTATGTTCAGCAGACTAAGTAGCAAACTTGGCTATATCAACATATACAACCCAGCTTGAGGGGGGGTGTTGAAATATTATTAGCATTTTTAGCACTCTTGTGTAACACTTGTGCACATTTGTGCACATTATTTATTCTTTGTACACATGACATATTAATTATATTATATAAATAATTAATATGTCACTTATCATAACTTTTCTACTTTATTGGGTTCTAAGCTCTAGCCGCCCATATAGATACTCAAGTTGGCATACCTCTAATTACTATCCATAGCATAGCTAGTTTACTTTATTAAAGGTGTATCTATTTATACTCTTGTTCAATCAATGAATAAAACAAGTTGAAGTTTACTCTTGTGTTTATCACATTCTCAAACTCTCTTCAAAAAGAGATAAAGGTGGAGTCGGTTGAAGATAAAGATGAGAAAATCAATTTTTGACCAAGTGAACGCACGTCCTAAGTTCCGTCCAGTGGACGGGCGTCCAAGCCAGTGGACGGGCGTCCAGGATGGAATGTTTGATTCAGAGTTCTCCCAATTTCGATGGACGAGCGTCTGAAATAAAGAAGAACGGGCGTCTGGCCATGACTCGGCCCGATTCGAAGTTTGCATTGAAGGATGGACGGGCGTCCAGCATAGCGGACGGGTGTCCGAGCGCCGACTTAGCGAAACCGACTTGAAAATCTATAAATAGCTGCGGTTTTCTCCACATAAATCATCATACATTCGAACCCTAAACCCTAGGGGCGGCTCAGCTGCGTTTTTTCCTTAGTTTACAACCAGTTTTATTCAAATACTTTTTATGCACTTTTATTTCAACAAATTCGAGTTTCACAGAGGATGTTGAGATGCTAGACCTCCCTTGAACAAGCGTTGTGAAGCCGTTCTACCAACAATTCGACTTCGTTTCTTGATTATCTTGTGAGTATCTTATTCAAGTTGTATCTTTATTATCGTTTATCATTGTTTATTGCAATTATATCGATAGATTATTGCATGATTGATTGTTTGTTTGATTTGGATGAAAATCATAATTGAACCCCTAGAATCAATATAATAAAGATTAGATTTTTAACCTATAAATAACGAGAGTTAATTAGGTTGAACTTCTAGATAACTAGATTGAGAGATCTTACACCTTTGTTTTGAAAGTATTAATCTTTAAAATCGAGAGATAGAAGATTAAGAAACAAACTTTTCTAAGAAATTAGGAGTTCATACCTTGGCTAGGTGAATCACAATTTGGTTAAAGCTCACGAGATAATTGAGATAGGAATTGATAGTTGTAGGATAGGTGGATCAATTGCTTGTTCGTTCGTAAAATATTGATTAAACCACTTGAATTCGAATTGCTTAGTAAAACTGCAATCTTTACTTCATAATAAACTTAGAATAGATTTAGTTTAGATAATTTCGTTCGCAACCATATTTCCTGGCTTTAGATCTCGATCTTCTGTCCAGTTATTTTTATTGTTAGTTTCACTCTTCGTATTAGTTCTTCCCTGTTTTGATTTCACATCTTTTTAGTAGTAATCGTGACATAGTTAGGTTAGATAATAAAAACTAGTTTAAACAACCCCGATTCCCCGTAAGATCGACCCGGTATCAACCTCTTTACTACGATCCTTGCACTTGAGGTATATCGGATTTATAAATTTATTACTTGTTTATTTTCATTGCATAAATCCGTGAACAAGTTTTTGGCGCCGTTGCCGGGGAACCGGACGGTTGTCTAGTTTTTATTTTATTGTTTTAATTTTATTTCTCGTTTTTAATCTTCTTAGTTAGTTATATTTAGGTTATTAGGGTTTTTAGTAGTTAAGTTTTGTGACGTGCAATTAGGTTTTCCTAAATTTGTGTCGTTTTTCCCTATCTCTTTCTACGTCTTCTTTTCGATTTCGTTTCGTTTCTGCTTCAATGAACGGGCTTCTAGGGTGGTGGACTCCCGTCCGGTCTATTTTTATAACTCTATTCATTTATTTTACCAGTTAGACGAGCGTCTGGTTATCCGAACGCCCGTCCTGTTCATTCTCCAGGCAGACGCCCGTCCAGTAACTTGGACGCCCGTTTGGTCTGACTGCCATTATTTTCCCTATCTGTTCGTTCTCGTTAGACAACTAGAATTTGGTCTCGGTTTATGCAAACTCGAAGTCAAAAGGGGCCATTACTATATACCCCTGACTTAGAGCGGACCATAGTCCGGCCAAACAGGCGGAAAATCCGTTCTGCGGCTCCTTCTGAAGAAGCCGATCAAGATTTAGAGGATCGTTTAGCCAAAGAATTCGAAAACTTCGTAATTATGGCTGCAGAGGATAGATGTGCGTTGGCGCACTACGCCATGCCTGGCGAAGTCAAAGTCAACCCGGCTATTGTTATCCCAACCATAATCGCATGGACCTTCGAGCTAAAGCCGGGACTTATTCAGATGATGCAGCATGCATCCATTTTTCACGGGTTTCAGTCAGAGAATCCCCATACTCACTTACATACATTCTTAGAGATATGCGGTACTACACGCATCCAAGGAGTAAGTGAGGATGCTATTAAACTGAAACTGTTCCCATTTTCTTTAAAGGGAGAAGCTAAAGAGTGGTATACCTCTCTCCCCGCTGAATCTATTACCACCTGGTCTGAACTTGAAAAAAAAATTTTAAGTCAATATTTTCCACCTTCAAAGACAGCCCAGTGTTTAAACGACATTTTCACGTTCTATTAGAAAGAAAATGAGTCATTTTTCGAATGTTGGAAGAGATTCAAGTCTCTTCTCAGAAAGTGTCCCCATCATGGTTTGCCGCTACAAAGGCAAGTCAATACTTATTTCAGCGGATTGACCGAGCTCACGAAGGGCATGGTCAATAGTTCTTCTGGTAGGGCATTTTTGAAGAAGACACCTGAAGAGGGGTGGGCATTGTTCGAGGACATTGCTAAATATAATTATGCTCCCTCTTATCAAGCCATTCAAGCACCTCCTCCTCCTCCTAAGGTTGAGGAAGTGAATATGCAAAGTTTGATCGCCATGCTGCAGAAGTAGATGGCAACATCTCAAATTTCCAATCAGATCAATCAAACATCCCTTTTCCACGTAACTCTCGTGTTCTCAGTATTGTGATAATTCTTTGTCGACCGCCATATGATTGGCCAGTGTCAATTTAATCCCCCTACCCCCTGTCAAGTTAATGCTGTTCATGATTATGGACATTATAACCTAGAGGTGGCCAAACCGAAACCGGAACCGGCGGTTTTTGAACCGGCGGTTCGAAAACCGCCGGTTTGCCGGTTTGCCGCCGGTTTGTGTTATTGGTAACCAGAACCGGAACTGGAACCGCCGGTTCAAACCGGTTGACCGGAACCGGGTAAAACCGGCCGGAACCGAACCGGAACCGGAACCGCCGGTTTAACCGGCCCAACAGTTTTTTTTTTTTTTCCTGGATGCATGTAACGGCAATAAAAACAATTTAAACAAATAAACCATAAAAACTATAATAAAAAAAAACTAAAAAAATATAAACCTAAAAAATACTATAAAATTATATACTAACCTAAAAAAAAACATATACAAACCTAAAAAATTATATGAAACTATGTAATACAAACACATAAGAGTACTATAAAATACTACAATAACAAACTATAAAAAAAAACTATAACAAACTATAAAAAAAACTATAAGAAACTATAAAACAATATTTATAATCAAAGTATACTTAAAACCTACTTAAATAACTATAAAAATCATTACAACAAACTATAAAAGACTAAAAACATAAACAATTAGAACTACATTCGCTTTGATTTTTTTATATGTGTTGTGCCTCCGACACGATTACACATAAAAATACATAGGCAAAATTAATTACTGCATACAAGCGTTGAAAAGATAACACAATTTACATATAAGAAAAACAACATAATTTTTAAAATAACATTATTTACATATAAATAAAATAACACAATATTAATATTATTTTTAAAACCGAATAGAAATCTATTTAAAATAATATATATATTACATTCGCTTTAATAATTATAATTAAAATAATAATAATTTGTTATTGTAGTGAAAATAATAAGTGTTATATAAAAATGAAAAGAAAAAAAAATGAAATTTTAAAACCATGGCCGGAACCGTAATCTGAACCGTGATCTGAACCGGGAGCAAACCGGGGGCAAACCGGAACCGGCCCAAACCGGCAACCGGCGGTTTTGAACAGTAAACCGGCGGTTTTGAACAGTAAACCGCCGGTTTTTCAAACCGGCGGTTAGAAAAACCGGCGGTTACACCATTTGGGGCACACTTCTCGTTTCTGTCCTATGAACGGACAGAGTGCTGAAGTGAATGCGTTTTTTGGCCAGTCTAATCAGAGGTTTAATCAATTCTCTGGCCAAAATAATTTTCAAAACCAAGGTTTCAAATGAATCCAAGTTTTAATCCAAATTCAACTTAATCCAAATCAAAACTTCAATCGAAACCCTGGTTTGAATCAGAACCAAAGCAATAATTTTTCCAATACAAATCAAAGGTTCAATCAGAGTTGGCCTACCAACTATAATTCTGCTTTCCAGAATCGGTCCAGCCAGCCATATTCGCAGAATCTCCAAAACTCTCAAGGCCCCTCTCACCCCAATACCCTTGAAGCTAAAATGGAGGAGCAAAGTAAAAACATCCAACTCCTGATGAGCACAAACAAGAATCTTGAGAGGCAATTAGGGCAATTGGTCAGCAGCTTAGCTTTCAGACCCCGGCGGTTGCCCAGACTTCACGAAAAAAGAATCCAAAGGGTGGTCAAGTTGCTCAAACCGATTTAAATCAAAGCCAATGCACTGACCTGGTACCTTCAATTCCGTATGTAGAGAAGAGGCCAGTGCAATGAATTTAAGATCTGGTACTCAACTAAGTGGTCTCCCGAACCAGGGAAACCACTAACCCCTCCTGCCAGTGATAAGGCAGGAGGGGAAGCTGAGCACCTACACTCCCCTTGGCCGAAAGAAAATACTCAGGTGCCTGATCCCCTGAGAGGTGAAAGAGTTGGAAGTCCTCAGGTGGCTGAACCCCTGAGGAATGAAGAATCAAGTGAGAGTCAGGAGGCTGATCCCCTGACTAGTAAGAAGACTGAAAAAGTGGTGAGGTGGAAGGACTTGGAAGACAAAGCTGTCAGTTCCTCCTCGAAGAAAGTCTTTTCTGAGAGTGACTTGAATAAGCTTCCATTTCCACCTAGAAAAAGCAACATCTCCTTGAGTGAGGATAAAAAGTATGAAAAAGTGCTAAACCTTCTGAAAAATACTCAGGTTAATCTTCCATTATCCGAGGTTTTGGTTGAGATGCCTAAGTATACCAAATTCATCAAGGATGTTGTTTCTTCTAAGAAGAAATTAGCGACATGGATAGGTTGATTGGTGAGGACCGCTCTCTGTGATCAATTATGAAGATCTACCAACCAAGAGGGTGACCACAGGGAAATTTGTGCTCACATTGCTAATGGGAGGCCTAGTCTTCCCAAACTCCTTATGTGACTCAGGTGCATCCATCACCTGATGCCATTGTCTCGTGTGCAAACAACTTGGTTTAAATGACCTTCTAGAACCCACTACCATGAATTTGCAATTGGCGATAGATCTTCTAAGAAAGGCTGCGATTCGAAGGGCGTATTAGTTTAAATTGATAAATTTACCTTTCCCGTTGACTGATACGTCCTGAGACATTGAAAAGGATGAAAATGTCCTCTCGATACTTGGAAGACCCTTTCTGCTCTCATGCCAGAGCCCTCATTGACTGTGATGGTGGCAAAGTGACTATACGGGTTGGTGATCAAGAGGTAAGCTATAATGTCTCCAAATCCATTCAGAGACCCTCTGGTCCTCCAACCGGCTTTTCCATTGAGGATACGTTTGATGACTTCAATGACTACATGGAAAAGCAAGTCATGGCTGTTTCAACTGAATATGAGCGATTGGTTGATAATTTGAATAATCATGGTGTGGTGAGTCTAGAGAAGTTAGAAACTGAATTTGAGGATGAGTTGTTGAAAGGAGAAGCTTTGGCAGTGGGACCACTAAGTAAACTCAGCGATGTTGAGTTAAAAAGTGGAGATCTCAAATCAAGTTTGGAAGACCCCCTGCAGATCTGGTATTGAAGCCGTTGCCTAAACATCTAAAGTATGTGTTTTTAGGAGAAGGTGACAAGCTTCCATTGATTATATCTGCCAAGCTGTCTCGACTAGAAGAAATGAAGTTAATAAACGTCTTGAAAAAGAACGAGAATGTTGGAAAGGTGTCCTAAACCCAATCGGGTTGGACCGGATCCGACCGGGTCGGGTCGTTTACAGTCTATTTAGTTCATGTAATAACTTTATTATGATTAATAAAAGCACTTATGTTATTATATATTGTTTATCTTCATATTATTTGTTGTACATATATAGTAACGTCCACTAGTATCAATCATGATAGAGAAACCATGATAGTGATTATGGTTGATGAGATCTCTAATCGCTATAACAAGGTTGGTACTTAAATGTCTCTAGTCTTATGTATTATCAAATGGGACATTGATAGTATAATCGAGACTAACACGTATTGGATGTCTTCTATCTTTTAGAAGGTAGGGATAGATCTCGTCTATCGAAGTGTAAAGACACTTGGGTATGCGTGGGCGTGTATTAGAGAATGCGTCGTTAGATGACCCACTTACATTAAGTGTCACACTATGTGGCGGTTGTGTAATTATCCTTTTGACCGGAGTCTTCATGGCATCACGGTGTGGATTGTCATGCTTTGACACTATTGAGATTTCTCCTAACCACGGGGCGATCATGCGGTAGTGATTGGGTATGATATTGAAGCATGCGGAGTATACATGATTGGTCGTCCGGGAATCGCGTATCCTATGATTGGGATCGAATATCCGAAATGGCCTTCTTATAAGGAATGTCTAGCTCTCGAGAATCTTTGCAAAGTGGGAGTAAATGTGTTATTCCGAGAGAGCATGATATCCGGATTATAAGATACGATCGTCAATGTATTGACACTCGAGATACGATCGTATGGATATTATTACAGCGATAGGATTGTAAGTTACACGGTAACTGCTTCACATGAAAGGTAGTAGTCATTGCTTTTGACTCTTCCGATGATTGGGGATCACGGTGTGTTGCTAGACGCTATCCCGTGATCGTTAGGTATGAAGGGCATTTTGGTAAATTGCACTTTGTGTCTACGGCCAACATATTCGGAAGCCTATCGGGTCACACACATATGAACATCGAGTCGGATTAAAATGCGGTTATAGTTGATAACCAAATAAGGAAAGTTTATCTCTAGACTATAAAGGTTATATTGGTAAATTAAGATGGTGGTATTTATTTATTATGAATAAATAAAATACAAGATATTAATTATATATAAATTATATTAATTAAAGAATATTCCCAAAGTCAATTTATTGACTAATAGGGTGCCACTTTTGAGTATATGAGATACACTTGGATTGTGCACTTTAATTAATAAATATTGCCATAATATTAATATAGGATATTAATTGATTTTGATAAATAGATTTATGGTAATAAGATATTTATAATCAATATATGATATTGACAAAATAAATTATAATTAAAGAGATAAATCAATCTAGTTGATTTTCCTTATTTTATTAGAAAAAGGTTTTCTTCTCCTCCACACTACATATGGGGCGCCACCTCCTCTATAAAAGGGAAGTGGGTGTCAAGCTCTTTTATACATCACAATTGCAAGAGTTCATAATTCTTGTGTAAAATAGAGAGCTCTTCATAGTGAGTTTGTGAGGAAGAAAAGGTCGATCTAGCGACCGGAGTTTTCGATAGCAATCCAAGGAGGATTCCGGCAAGGGGTTCGTGTGGATTAGCGATAGAGGCCGGACGCGTGGGCGGCTTGCGCGTTGAACTACTCTCCGTTGGCGGTCAAAGCGACGATCTTGTAGATCATATAAGGTATAACCGTCAAACTACTTAACGTGTTTATTGCATTAAACGAAGAACGATCTAGAAAAGGAAATCAAATTTTAAATTCCGCTGCGTTAAACTAGTGATTTCCTAACAGAGAAAGCCTTTGGGTGGCAAGTAGGAGATATCAGATGGATATCTCCCGACATCTGTATGCATAAGATCAAGACTAATGAGGGTGCGAAATGTGTTAGACAGCCCCAGAGGAGGCTCAACCCTCATATGCAAGAGGTGGTTAAGAAAGAAATCATCAAACTTACGGATATGGGTATCATTTATGCCATCATTGATAGTGAATGGGTATCCCCTACTCGTAGTTCCCAAGAAAGGTGGAATTACGATTGAGAAGAATGAGAAGGGAAGAAATAGCATTGAGGCTTATTCTTTGATTCTGAGTGCGCATTGATTACAGAAAGCTCAATGAAGTGACCATGAAAGATCATTTTCCCCTTCCGTTCATTGATCATATGCTTGAGCGTCTGGCGGGACATGCATTCTACTGTTTCCTGGATGGATATTCGGGATATTTTCAGATACCTATAGATCCTGTTGACCAAGAAAAGACCACTTTCACTTGTCCATATGGTACATTCGCTTACAGGGGGATGCCATTTGGTCTTTGCAATGCCCCAGCTACATTTCAAAGATGTATGATGGCCATCTTTGACGGGCTAGTTGAAAAGTGTATGGAAATTTTCATGGATGACTTTTCGGTCTTTGGTCAATCTTTCGATGATTGCCTTGACAATCTTGACCAGGTCTTAGCCAGATGTGTGGAAAAGAACTTAGTACTAAATTGGGAAATGTGTCATTTCATGGTAGATGAGGGAATAGTTCTTAGCCACAAGATCTCCGCCAAAGGTATTGAGGTAGACAGGGCCAAAGTAGAAGCTATCGAGAAGATGAGTTATCCTAAGAATGTGCGCGAAGTCAGAGGTTTTCTTGGACATGTCGGTTTCTATAAGAGATTCATTCAGGACTTTTCCAAGATAGCCAAGCCCCTGTCTACACTACTAAAAGAAGACGTTTTATTCGATTTTGATGAGAGTTGCAAGCAAGCGTTTGAGGAGCTTAAAAGTCGATTAATCTCTGCACCGATCCTTATTTCGCCTAACTGGAATCTCCCCTTCGAGCTTATGTGTGATGCATCAAATTATGTTGTTAGTGCGATCTTAGGACAGAAATAAAAGGAAATTCCAGCCAATCTATTACGCCAGATCCACACATCGAATCCGTCTTAAGTAAACTACACGACGACTGAAAAGGAATTATTGGCCGTTGTTTTTGTTAGGAAATCTACGCGGGAACGCAGCGGAATTTAAAATTTTATTTCCTTTTAACCAGGATCGACTTCGTTTAAGCAATAAACAAACGAGTTAGTAGACGGTGGTTACCTTGGTTGATCTAAAAGATCGACGCTTTGACCGTCTAAGGAGAGTAGTTCTGCATAGAGCCGCCCAAGTGTTCGGCCTCTACCGCTAGTCCACACAAACAGCCCACCGGAATCCCATCATGGATTGCTATTGGAAAACTCCGGTTGCTAGACCGGCCTTTTTCCCTCTCTCCAACTCTCTATATGATGCTCTCTATTTTACACAAAAATTATTAGTTCTTGGAATTGTGTTGTACAAAAGAGCTTGACATCCACCTCCCTTTTATAATGGATGTGGCGCCCAAGAGGTGTGGAGGAGAAGAAAACCTTTTCCCAATAAAATAAGGAAAATATAATTGATTGATTTATCTCAATTATTATAATATCTCATATTAAATAAATCTAGGATATTGTCAATATCTTATATTGAATATTCCCAAGATATTGTCAATATCTAATATTGACTATATTTATCTTATTACCATAAATCTATTTTTCAAAATCTATTAATATCTAATATTAATATTATGGTAATCTTATTAATTAAATTGCACAAACCAAATATATCCAATACACAAAAAAAAACATGCACCACTTTATGATCCAATTCACGTGTTTCATACACACACAAATTTTGGACATATATATTTAATTAATAATATAATACTATGATTAATTAATTTGCAAAATCCATGTATATCATATATCATTAATTTCGAAAATCATATGTATCAATATACATATTTAATTAATCATCATAATTAATATCTTGTATTTAATTTATTCATAATAAATAAATACCACCATATTAATTTACCACTATAACCTTTATAGTCGTGAGATAAACTTTCCTTATTTGGTTATCATCTATAACCACATTTTAATCCGGCTAGATGTTCTTATGTGTGTGACCCGATAGGCTTCCGAATATGTTGGCCGTAGACACAAAGTGCAAATTACGAAAATGCCTGTCACGGATTTTATCTATGCAAAACAAACAAGTAATATAATTTATAAATCCGGTATTCCCCAAGTGCAGGGATCGTAGTATAGCGATTGATACCGGAGTCGATCACGAGGGGAATCGAGGTTGTTTAATCTAGTTTTACTAATTCTTCCCAAGAACGTCACAACACAAAACAAAACTAAAAGCGAAAACAAACAAATAAAGCGACAGAGGATCAACAATCCAAAGCCGGAAAGATGGCTATTCTTGAACCAAACTAACTAAACTAATTGTAATCTATAAACTAAGGAAACAACGAAATTAATTTAACGAAGAACAAGCAATGATCCACCTATCTCACAACTCTCAACTTCTACCCTAGATCGTTTGGTGAAGATTAAATAAAGGTTGTGGTTCACCTATCAAAGGTATGAACTTCTACTCTAAGTAGATAATCCGCCTATCAATCTCTCATCTCTCGATCTATAAGATTGACGCTATCAAAACAAGGTGTAAGATCTCTCAATCTAGCAACCTAGAAATTCAACCTATCAACTCTCGTTATTTTTAGGTTAAAGATCCAAACTTTATCATGGTGATCTAGGTCAACAACGATTCTCATCAACGTTAAACATCAAATAAGCAACCATCTCTCGATATAAATTGCATAATCAATAAGAACGCATAATAAAGAAACGAACTTTAATAAAACTCACAAAACAAATCCAAAGTCGAAAGTGAGATGATGTTGAGATGGTTTCACATGCTTATTCAATCGCCTAGCCTTAGCCCATCGTTATTATAGAAATCAACATGAATAAAAAAGAAGAAGATATGTGTTTATGGTGGCGAAAACGCAGACTAGGGCGCCCCCAAAGGGCTGGGGCGGCCAGGAATAATAATGTGTGAATTTAGAAATTTCTGCTGCTGCGTTGCTTTTATAGAGATTTGGAGTCGGTTGCTACGATGAATTTTCCGGACGCCCGTCATTGAAGAGGCGCTTCGTCCATGGAGTGAAGCGAGGTTGGGCGTCCGTTTATGCTCGATCCCGAACTCGATGTCGATTTTACGCCCTGAGCGCTCGTTCGAGTTGATGGACTCCGTCCAAAGTGGACGGGATACGGACGCTTCGTCCATCTTCAACTTGACTTTGATAACTTCATCTTTATCCTTCTCTCTAGTCATCTCTATCTCTTCCTTCATCATGAATCTTCAATTATCTCCTCTTCAATTCCTCTTTTCGACTTGAAATATGCATCTACATATCATCAAAACATCGCAACATGTAGTAACTTCCAAATAACCATAAATCCAACAATAAACCACATAAATTATACAATATTGCGAATAAGCCGTTAAAAACACCATTTGCTTAATAAACCAATTAAACGCCTAATTCTTATGCAAATAGTAAATGCGAATATGGGGAAATCGTTACGAAATATAACAAAGATAAATCATATAAAATCACCCTTAACAACTCCCCACACTTATCTTTTGCTCGTCCCGAGCAAAACAAAACAAAAGAAAGGCTCGGAAAGAATATAGACACCTCAACACATATACCACATGGTCAATAAATTAGAAGTTCACCATCGTGTGTGTGCATAGCCATAGAAAACTTCCACTAAATCCAAACTTGAATAATTCAAGCAAAACCAGCTAATACCCCCTCGTAGACTAGCAATAAATGACACTCATAAGATGTACCCTACAAACGTGACATATCCCGAAAAGAATGATCGAATATATCTAGGGCCTTTCAAAATACTCGGAGGATAATCCCTACATCATATCTTTCGGTTTCTCTCTGGGGATAAGATAGAGCGATAACTTAGTCTTATATTCATTTCATACCAATTCTTAAGTTGATCGACTTATTAACTTTTATAAACACACATTAGAAGAAGCTATTGCCTCATAGCGAGAATAGGACATTTCGAGATAACACCTACCTTACTCCAATCATAAGGCGACTTTTCCCTAATCGCCGTGAGCTCTTAGTCATCATAGTGGTATAGGACATCGTGGTATACCTACCTCACTCAAATCATCGACTAGCTTCCGACACACCCTTATTAACCAACTATTAACTTATCTTTTTAATTGACATTAGCCCCGTGTTACTTATCACATTCAAACGTCTAGATATTCACAGTATAACGTACTACGGAACTAAATACAAACTATCATAAATCTCACGATATGCACGTAGCACTAAGCACATGACTTATCAGATAATCAAAAACTACTAATCCAAAACGGGGTATAACTTTATAAATTAGCTCATCATTCACTATGGCTCGTGAAAAATAAATCTGGTGAATCAACTAACTTACGGAACATATGGCATAGAGCATCAATGACTACAACAAACCGAACAAAACGTGTATTGCTCACTCGGGACAAAACAAAAACAAAAGTGTCGAAAATTTTTGCAAAATTAAGCCCATTTTGCACAGAAACATCATATATTAAGCAAATGGTAGATACATAATGGTAGATACATAGCTTATTCCCCTCCCCCACACTTAAATTACAACATGTCCTCATGTTGTGCAGAGATAAAAAGAAAGAAAGAACTTAGCTGATTGTCGTTCGAATGGGAGCACTCTGGAATGATGCGCAGCACCCAGGAATGCTCGAGGATATCAGTAGATTGTGGACCATCCACCGGAAAACTGACACCGTCTGAAACTCACAAACGCTATCAAGACTATCCTGCACACTTGACAAACACGAAAAGTATCTCGGGGACCGGGGGAATTATATCATATGAAACACAAGAGATAATCGTTTAGATGGAAAAATCACCGTCAAGGAAAAGTGCGAACATCCAACCGTCAACCACAAATACGGAGCGATTCACGCAATACCCTAACTAGACCAAAACTAAACTAAGACACACAAAAGAAGAACAAAAGAAAATAAAAAAAAAAAACAGATATCTAAGGTGCCCTTAGTAGCGCTTTTGGTTTATGTCGTTAGCTCGACACCATTAAAGCTCGGCTGGATCAGGCCATTTGACTTTTCTTCCAGCCACTACATCGTGTAAGCTCGATCGGTGGTGTGGCGCGAAAACAACATCTAACGCATGGGGTCAAATCTTTGATAGCTTTCCAAGCACGTTTAATTTTCCCATTGTAGACTTCTTCTTCTTGATCTTCTCTTTAACCGTGCCTCCTTTTAAGCTCTTCCATATCCCAACTACCAGCCCTGAACTTCCTCTCTTGGACCCACCGCCGTCACCCTCGTAAAACAAATCGGCGAAAACTTCGTCAAAGCCGGGTTGACTTCAGGGTACCCACACCGAGATATCGAGGAAATGAACAGATCAAAGGTTTCTCTTTGGGTTGACCAATATAATGCTTGCACCTCGACCATTCACTCTGAGCGGCTGGTCATCATAACCTCTTAACTCTAAAACACCTCCAGGAATAATTTGCGAGAATCTCAAAGGGCCGGACCATCGTGTCCTCAACTTTCCAGAAAAGCAGATGCAACCTGGAATTATCTGATAAAACTTGCTCCCGACTTGAAATTCTCGATGCTTGATCTTTTCATCATGAAGGAGTTTCATTCTCGTCCCATGATCCTGGCACTCTCGTAGGCTTGGAGTCTAAACTCATCTAACTCATGCAACTGCTGCAGTCGGTGTTTTCCACAAGATTGGGCATCGAAGTTTAAGAATTTAATGGCCCAATATGCTCTATGCTCTAATTCGATTGGCAAGTGGCATGATTTTCCATAAACCATCGATAGGGTGATGTACCCATGGGGGTCTTATAGGCGATTCAGATGCCCATAGTACATCATCCAACTTTAGACTCCAGTCCTTTCTATGACTATTCACCGTCTTCTCCAGGATCTTCTTCAAACTCTGGTTGCTTCTTTCAACCTGACCACTAGTCATCGGATGATATGGTGTGCCAGTTTTGTGACGAACACCATACTTTTCAAGAACTTTCTCTAGGGGTCGGTTGCAGAAATGCGTCCCTTCATCACTGATCAAGGCGCGTGGACATCCAAACCTCACAAAGATATTCTTCTTTAGAAAATTCATGACCGTTTTATGATCATTGTGAGGAGTGGCTATTGCCTCCACCCATTTCGAAACATAGTCAACGCAGACTAAGATGTATTTGTTCCCGCAAGATGATGGGAAAGGTCCCATAAAATCGATACCCCACACATCAAAGACTTCGCATTCAAGAATGGGTTTCAATGGCATGTCAAATCGCCTTGTCAAAGCTCCGGTTCTTTGACAACGATCACAAGCTTTACAGAAAGCTTCTGTGTCTTTAAAGATCGTTGGCCAATAAAAACCGGATTGAAAGATCTTCAGAATCGTTTTCCAAGGACCAAAGTGACCACCTGTGGGTCCACTATGGCATTGCTCGATTATATCGCGTTGCTCGGATTCTGGAACACATCTCCTAAGCAAACCATCTTTACAGATCTTGAAAAGATAAGGTTCATCCCAAACGAAATATTTCATATCAGAGAAGAACTTCTTCTTCTCTTGATATGACAATTTTGGATCAAGATATTGGGAATGAAGGTAGTTTACGATGGAAGCATACCAAGGAATCTTAGGAGTGCACTTATCTAGATGCGTAACATTCTTGAGAGGAGAGGAAGGTCTAAATCTTGAGTTCTTCCTCTTCTTCATCCTTCATTCTCTTATCCACAACCACCTCAACACTTGTGTGGCTTCAACGGCTCCTCTATTTTGCCTCCCGCCGGGGGATTTTTCTCTAATTCAGCGCAGTGTCCTCTATATTCTCCAACACCGGGTGATTAACATCTTCAACTATCTCTAACGTCGGATCTTTCCTAGGACAACCGTCTTCATCATCACACCTGCGCAGTGGAGGGAAGGAAGTCTCTAACCTTTGTAACTTAAGCCGACCCACATCAGGTTCTAGCTCATCAATCGTCCCTTGTTGCCAATGGCTTTGATCCTGGCCCAACGGAGAATAAGGATAGTTACTACTCCCACCATTGTATGCTGGTGCATAGTTGTGGTCATATTGGAATTGATTCTCATGACTTGCACCATCATCGTTGTAAGCATCTTCTCCACCATAAGGGAGTGTGGGAGTTGGGTCAATCCCTTGGTCTTGGGCCATTTCCCCGATTCGTCTCTCAAGATTCTTTGTTGCGCTTCGGAAGGAATTGGATAATATTGTTTTGCTCATCCCGAAAGGAGCTCCATTCGACTTCAAGATCGTCAGATTGAGAGGGTCTTGATAGTTACGAAAGTGTTGTGGAAAATTGATTGGTCGACCAACTTTGATTTTGATCGGAAAAATTGATATCTTGATCCTGGCGAAGTTCGGTTTTGATAAAATTACGATTTGGATTGAAACCACGATTTTGAAAATTGCTATGGCGGAACCGATTATCAAATGTCGATTTTTACGGCCAATGAAAACGTGTTGTCCAATACTAGGACATAAACGAAGCGGTATGTCTACGTTGTCACAATTACGACATGTGGATCTGGACCGAAATTTCCCGATTATGGAAAGAATTGACTTGATATCCAGCCAGGGGAAGAAGAGATCGACATCGCCAACAAAGATGGCGGTCGACAACATCTTCCACGAGCGAGCAGAGAGTTACGTGGACAAGACTGAGTCGATTCATAGGATTAAGCGACATTTGAAGAGATGATGCCATCTGTTGTTTCAAAGATGGCGATCTTACTTTGCTCATCCATGTCCTCAATCCTAGATGGAATATTGTATGAAACACAAACAGAAACCTAAACTACGAAAAAATTTAAAGCGAAAAAACGAAAAAACTAAAAAGGGAAAAACGTGTTGAAATCTTCTCGAGCCCAAAATGGAAGGAAAACAGTGGATTTTGACCTCAAAACGGTGTCGGACGGCCTCCGGCGGTCTGCCACGTCGTCGGCGTCGAACGAGCTTTCCGAATTGGGGTCCTGCGCGCGCAATCCGACACTCGAGCCGAAAGTTATGGCCAAAATACTATCAAGTGCTAAACGGACCCTTTTTCCCTAAAATTTGATCGTGAAAGGCGTGGAGTCGGATGATTCAACCTAAGAAACCTACCTACGACACTTACCTACGGAAAAGCAAAAACCTAATTGAAATAAAAATAAAATCGATGGCGAGGCGATGCACGGGCGTCCAATTAATCGACGGGCGCCTTCCTGATGAAAAAGCTGGGCGGGCGTTGAGACTAATCGGGCCTTTCGTTCGAGAGCGAATAGATAACGAATAAGCGGAACTTGATTGGGCGAGCGTTCATGATCTTGGACGTCCGTCCGGATCAATCGAGAGACAAACAACGCAAAAAGCAGTATGAAAACAGAAAACAGAGTATCAAACTAATTATCTAACTTAATTTCAAAAGGAAAGATTTACTACGAGGATCGATTTCTAACAACTAATCTAACTACTAACTAACTAATTATGAACGCAAACAAATAAAATAAATTCTACAAATTAACTATATAAAAAAAAACAAAAACAAAAACAAAAACTAGGCAACCGTCCGGTTCCCCGGCAACGGCGCCAAAAACTTGTCACGGATTTTATCTATGCAAAACAAACAAGTAATATAATTTATAAATCCGGTATTCCCCAAGTGCAGGGATCGTAGTATAGCGATTGATACCGGAGTCGATCACAGGGAATCGAGGTTGTTTAATCTAGTTTTACTAATTCTTCCCAAGAACGTCACAACACAAAACAAAACTAAAAACGAAAACAAACAAATAAACTGGACAGAGGATCAACAATCCAAAGCCGGGAAAGATCGTTATAACCAAACTAACTAAACTAATTGTAATCTATAAACTAAGGAAACAACGAAATTAATTTAACGAAGAACAAGCAATGATCCACCTATCTCACAACTCTCAACTTCTACCCTAGATCGTTTGGTGAAGATTAAATAAAGGTTGTGGTTCACCTATCAAAGGTATGAACTTCTACTCTCGTAGATAATCCGCCTATCAATCTCTCATCTCTCGATCTATAAGATTGACGCTATCAAAACAAGGTGTAAGATCTCTCAATCTAGCAACCTAGAAATTCAACCTATCAACTCTCGTTATTTTTAGGTTAAAGATCCAAACTTTATCATGGTGATCTAGGTCTAACAACGATTCTCATCAACGTTAAACATCAAATAAGCAACCATCTCTCGATATAAATTGCATAATCAATAAGAACGCATAATAAAGAAACGAACTTTAATAAAACTCACAAAACAAATCCAAAGTCGAAAGTGAGATGATGTTGAGATGGTTTCACATGCTTATTCAATCGCCTAGCCTTAGCCCATCGTTATTATAGAAATCAACATGAATAAAAAGAAGAAGATATGTGTTTATGGTGGCAGGGAAACGCAGCTAGGACGCCCCCCCAAAGGGCCTGGGGCGGCCAGAATAATAATGTGTGAATTTAGAGCTTTCTTAACTGCGTTGCTTTTATAGAGATTTGGAGTCGGTTGCTACGGTGAATTTTTCCGACGCCCGTCTGTTGAAGAGAGCGCTTCGTCCATGGAGTGAATCGAGGTTGAACGTCCGTTTATGCTCGGTCTGAACTCTCGATGTCGATTTTATACGACGCTGCTCGTTCGAGTTGATGGACTCCGTCCAAAGTGGACGGGATACGGACGCTAAATCCATCTTCAACTTGACTTTGATAACTTCATCTTTATCCTTCTCTAGTCATCTCTATCTCTTCCTTCATCATGAATCTTCAATTATCTCCTCTTCAATTCCTCTTTTCAGCTTGAAATATGCATCTACATATCATCAAAACATCGCAACATGTAGTAACTTCCAAATAACCATAAATCCAACAATAAACCACATAAATTATACAATATTGCGAATAAGCCGTTAAAAACACCATTTGCTTAATAAACCAATTAAACGCCTAATTCTTATGCAAATAGTACGAATATGGGGGAAATCGTTACGGAATATAACAGTATAAATCATATAAAATCACCCTTAACAACTCCCCCACACTTATCTTTTGCTCGTCCCGAGCAAAACAAAACAAAAGAAAGGCTCGGAAAGAATATAGACACCTCAACACATATACCACATGGTCAATAAATTAGAAGTTCACCATCGTGTGTGTGCATAGCCATAGAAAACTTCCACTAAATCCAAACTTGAATAATTCAAGCAAAACCAGCTAATACCCCCTCGTAGACTAGCAATAAATGACACTCATAAGATGTACCCTACAAACGTGACATATCCCGAAAAGAATGATCGAATATATCTAGGGCCTTTCTGAAATACTCAGAGGATAATCCATACATCATATCTTTCAGTTTCTACTGGGGATAAGATAGACGATAACTTAGTCTTATATTCATTTCATACCAATTCTTAAGTTGATCGACTTATTAACTTTTATAAACACACATTAGAAGAAGCTATTGCCCTCATAGCAGAATAGGACATTTCGAGATAACACCCTACCTTACTCCAATCATAAGGCAGCTTTTCCTAACTGTCGTGAGCTCTTAGTCATCATAGTGGTATAGGACATACGTGGTATACCCTACCTCACTCAAATCATCGACTAGCTTCCGACACACCCTTATTAACCAACTATTAACTTATCTTTTTAATTGACATTAGCCCCGTGTTACTTATCACATTCAAACGTCTAGATATTCACAGTATAACGTACTACGGAACTAAATACAAACTATCATAAATCTCACGATATGCACGTAGCACTAAGCACATGACTTATCGGATAATCAAAACTACTAATCCAAAACGGGTATAACTTTATAAATTAGCTCATCATTCACTATGGCTCGTGAAAAATAAATCGTGAATCAACTAACTTACGGAACATATGGCATAGAGCATCAATGACTACAACAAACCGAACAAAACGTGTATTGCTCACTCGACAAAACAAAAACAAAAGTGTCGAAAATTTTTGCAAAATTAAGCCCATTTTGCACAGAAACATCATATATTAAGCAAATGGTAGATACATAATGGTAGATACATAGCTTATTCCCCTCCCCCACACTTAAATTACAACATGTCCTCATGTTGTGCAGAGATAAAAAGAAAGAAAGAACTTAGCTGATTGTCGTTCGAATGGGAGCAACTCTGGAATGATGCGCAGCACCCAGGAATGCTCGAGGATATCAGTAGATTGTGGACCATCCACCGGAAAACTGACACCGTCTGAAACTCACAAACGCTATCAAGACTATCCTGCACACTTGACAAACACGAAAAGTATCTCGGGGACCGGGGGAATTATATCATATGAAACACAAGAGATAATCGTTTAGATGGAAAAATCACCGTCCAAGGAAAAGTGCAGAACATCCAACCGTCAACCACAAATACGGAGCAGATTCACGCAATACCCTAACTAGACCAAAACTAAACTAAGACACACAAAAGAAGAACAAAAGAAAATAAAAAAAAAAAACAGATATCTAAGGTGCCCCCTAGTAGCGCTTTTGGTTTATGTCGTTAGCTCGACACCATTAAAGCTCAGCCTGGATCAGGCCATTTGACTTTTCTTCCAGCCACTACATCGTGTAAGCTCTGATCAGTGGTGTGGCCGCAGAAACAACATCTAACGCATGGGGTCAAATCTTTGATAGCTTTCCAAGCACGTTTAATTTTCCCCATTGTAGACTTCTTCTTCTTCAGTCTTCTCTTTAACCGTGCCTCCCTTTTAAGCTCTTCCATATCCCAACTACCAGCCAGAACTTCCTCTACTGGACCACTGCCGTCACCCTCAGAAAACAAATCGGGCGAAAACTCGTCAAACTGGTTGACTTCAGGGGTACCACACCCGAGGATATCGAGGAAATGAACAGTCAAAGGTTTCTCTTTGGGTTGACCAATATAATGCTTGCACCTCTGACCATTCACTCAAACGGCAGTCATCATAACCTCTTAACTCTAAAACACCTCCAGGAATAATTTGCAGAATCTCAAAGGGGCCGGACCATCGTGTCCTCAACTTTCCAGGAAACAGATGCAACCTGGAATTATACAGTAAAACTTGCTCCCCGACTTGAAATTCTCGATGCTTGATCTTTTCATCATGAAGGAGTTTCATTCTCGGCCTTCATCGATCCTGGCACTCTGAGTAGCTTGGAGTCTAAACTCATCTAACTCATGCAATCTAACTGCGATCGGTGTTTTCCACAAGATTGGGCATCGAAGTTTAAGAATTTAATGGCCCAATATGCTCTATGCTCTAATTCGATTGGCAAGTGGCATGATTTTCCATAAACCATCTGATAGGGTGATGTACCCATGGGGGTCTTATAGGCAGTTCTGTATGCCCATAGTACATCATCCAACTTTAGACTCCAGTCCTTTCTATGACTATTCACCGTCTTCTCCAGGATCTTCTTCAAACTCTGGTTGCTTCTTTCAACCTGACCACTAGTCATCGGATGATATGGTGTGCCAGTTTTGTGACGAACACCATACTTTTCAAGAACTTTCTCTGGGTCGGTTGCGTAAATGCGTCCTTCATCACCGATCAAGCGCGTGGACATCCAAACCTCACAAAGATATTCTTCTTTAGAAAATTCATGACCGTTTTATGATCATTGTGAGGAGTGGCTATTGCCTCCACCCATTTCGAAACATAGTCAACGCAGACTAAGATGTATTTGTTCCCGCAAGATGATGGGAAAGGTCCCATAAAATCGATACCCCACACATCAAAGACTTCGCATTCAAGAATGGGTTTCAATGGCATGTCAAATCGCCTTGTCAAAGCTCCGGTTCTTTGACAACGATCACAAGCTTTACAGAAAGCTTCTGTGTCTTTAAAGATCGTTGGCCAATAAAAACCGGATTGAAAGATCTTCGCAACTGTTTTCCAAGGACCAAAGTGACCACCTGTGGGTCCACTATGGCATTGCTCGATTATATCGCGTTGCTCGGATTCTGGAACACATCTCCTAAGCAAACCATCTTTACAGATCTTGAAAAGATAAGGTTCATCCCAAACGAAATATTTCATATCAGAGAAGAACTTCTTCTTCTCTTGATATGACAATTTTGGATCAAGATATTGGGAATGAAGGTAGTTTACGATGGAAGCATACCAAGGAATCTTAGGAGTGCACTTATCTAGATGCGTAACATTCTTGAGAGGAGAGGAAAGGTCTAAATCTTCAGGTTCTTCCTCTTCTTCATCCTTCATTCTCTTATCCACAACCACCTCAACACTGTGTGGCTTCAACGGCTCCTCTAATGTGACTTCCGCCGGGTGATTTATCTCTAATTCAGGCGCAGTGTCCTCTATATTCTCCAACACCGGGTGATTAACATCTTCAACTATCTCTAACGTCGGATCTTTCCTAGGACAACCGTCTTCATCATCACACCCTGCAGGAGGGAAGGAAGTCTCTAACCTTTGTAACTTAAGCCGACCCACATCAGGTTCTAGCTCATCAATCGTCCCTTGTTGCCAATGGCTTTGATCCTGGCCCAACGGAGAATAAGGATAGTTACTACTCCCACCATTGTATCTGGTGCATAGTTGTGGTCATATTGGAATTGATTCTCATGACTTGCACCATCATCGTTGTAAGCATCTTCTCCACCATAAGGGAGTGTGGGAGTTGGGTCAATCCCTTGGTCTTGGGCCATTTCCCCGATTCGTCTCTCAAGATTCTTTGTTGCGCTCAGAAGGAATTGGATAATATTGTTTTGCTCATCCCGAAAGGAGCTCCATTCAGCTTCAAGATCGTCGATTGAGAGGGGTCTTGATAGTTCTTGAAAGTGTTGTGGAAAAGATTGGTCAGACCAACTTTGATTTTGATCGGAAAAATTGATATCTTGATCCTGACTGAAGTTCGGTTTTGATAAAAATTCTGATTTGGATTGAAACCCTGATTTTGAAAATTGCTATGGCCAGAGAACTGATTATCAAATGTCTGATTTTTCTGGCCAATGAAAACGTGTTGTCCAATACTAGGACATAAACGAGCAGTATGTCCTACGTTGTCACAATTCTGACATGTGATCGGTGAAAATTTCCTCGATTATGGAAAGAATTGACTTGATATCCAAAGCAGGGGAAGAGATCGACACCGCCAACAAAGATGGCCAGTCGACAACATCTTCCCACGCGAATGTAATGAGAGAGTTCTGTGGACAAGACTGGGTCTGATTCATAGGATTAAGCGACATTTGAAGAGATGCCATCTGTTGTTTCAACATGGCGATCTTACTTTGCTCATCCATGTCCTCAATCCTAGATGGAATATTGTATGAAACACAAACAGAAACCTAAACTACGAAAAATTTAAAGCAAGAAAAACAAAAACACTAAAAGGGAAAAACGTGTTGAAATCTTCTGAGCCCAAAATGGAAGGGAAAACAGTGGATTTTGACCTCGAAAACGGTGTCGGACGGCCTCCGGCGGTCTGCCACGTCGTCGGCGTCGGAACGAGCTTTCCGAATTGGGGTCCTGCGCGCCAATCCGACACTCGAGCCGAAAGTTATGGCCAAAATACTATCAAGTGCTAAAACGGACCCTTTTTCCCTAAAATTTGATCGTGAAAGGCGTGGAGTCAGATGATTCAACCTAAGAAACCTACCTACGACACTTACCTACGGAAAAACAGAAAACCTAATTGAAATAAAAATAAAATCGATGGCGAGCAGATGCACGGGCGCCCAATTAATCGACGGGCGTTCCTGAAGGAAGAAGCTGGACGGGCGTTCGAGACTAACCGACGCTGCTTTCGTTGAGAGCGATAGATAACGAGAATAGAGCGGACTTGATTGGACGAAGCGTTCGGTGATACCGACGTCCGTCCGATCAATCTGAGACAAACAACGCAAAAAGCAGTATGAAAACAGAAAGCAGAGTATCAAACTAATTATCTAACTTAATTTCAAAAGGGAAAGATTTACTACGAGGATCGATTTCTAACAACTAATCTAACTACTAACTAACTAATTATGAACGCAAACAAATAAAATAAATTCTACAAATTAACTATATAAAAAAACAAAAACAAAAACAAAAAACTAGGCAACCGTCCGGTTCCCGGCAACGGCGCCAAAAACTTGTCACGGATTTTATCTATGCAAAACAAACAAGTAATATAATTTATAAATCCGGTATTCCCAAGTGCGGATCGTAGTATAGCGATTGATACCGAGTCGATCACAGGGGAATCGAGGTTGTTTAATCTAGTTTTACTAATTCTTCCCAAGAACGTCACAACACAAAACAAAACTAAAACGAAAACAAACAAATAAAGCGGACAGAGGATCAACAATCCAAAGCCGGAAAGATCGTTATAAACCAAACTAACTAAACTAATTGTAATCTATAAACTAAGGAAACAACGAAATTAATTTAACGAAGAACAAGCAATGATCCACCTATCTCACAACTCTCAACTTCTACCCTAGATCGTTTGGTGAAGATTAAATAAAGGTTGTGGTTCACCTATCAAAGGTATGAACTTCTACTCTAAGTAGATAATCCGCCTATCAATCTCTCATCTCTCGATCTATAAGATTGACGCTATCAAAACAAGGTGTAAGATCTCTCAATCTAGCAACCTAGAAATTCAACCTATCAACTCTCGTTATTTTTAGGTTAAAGATCCAAACTTTATCATGGTGATCTAGGTCAAACAACGATTCTCATCAACGTTAAACATCAAATAAGCAACCATCTCTCGATATAAATTGCATAATCAATAAGAACGCATAATAAAGAAACGAACTTTAATAAAACTCACAAAACAAATCCAAAGTCGAAAGTGAGATGATGTTGAGATGGTTTCACATGCTTATTCAATCGCCTAGCCTTAGCCCATCGTTATTATAGAAATCAACATGAATAAAAAGAAGAAGATATGTGTTTATGGTGGCAGGGAAACGCAGCTAGGACGCCCCCCCAAAGGGCCTGGGGCGGCCAGGAATAATAATGTGTGAATTTAGGGCTGCTGCTGCGTTGCTTTTATAGAGATTTGGAGTCGGTTGCTACAGTGAATTTTTCCGGACGCCCGTCTGTTGAAGAGGACGCTCGTCCATGGAGTGAACTGAGGTTGGACGTCCGTTTATGCTCAGTCTGAACTCTCAGTAATCGATTTTCGCCCTGAACGCTCGTTCGAGTTGATGGACGCCCGTCCAAAGTGGACGGGATACGGACGCTCGTCCATCTTCAACTTGACTTTGATAACTTCATCTTTATCCTTCTCTAGTCATCTCTATCTCTTCCTTCATCATGAATCTTCAATTATCTCCTCTTCAATTCCTCTTTTCAGCTTGAAATATGCATCTACATATCATCAAAACATCGCAACATGTAGTAACTTCCAAATAACCATAAATCCAACAATAAACCACATAAATTATACAATATTGCGA
This sequence comes from Gentiana macrophylla, assembly GCA_026214975.1. Taxonomy (NCBI): domain Eukaryota; kingdom Viridiplantae; phylum Streptophyta; class Magnoliopsida; order Gentianales; family Gentianaceae; genus Gentiana; species Gentiana macrophylla. Next base: position 102,749,143 of record CM047807.1, read on the forward strand.
ATAAGCCGTTAAAAACACCATTTGCTTAATAAACCAATTAAACGCCTAATTCTTATGCAAATAGTACGAATATGGGGGAAATCGTTACGGAATATAACAGTATAAATCATATAAAATCACCCTTAACAATGCCCTTCATGCCTAACGATCACGGGATAGCGTCTAGCAACACACCGTGACCCCCAATCATCGGAAGAGTCAAATGCAATGACTACTACCTTTCATGTGAAACAGCTTGATTACGTGTAACTTACAATCCTATCATTTGTAATAATATCCATACGGTCGTGCGTCGAGTGTCAAACATTAACGACCGTATCTTATAATCTGATATCATGCTCTCTCGAAGTAACTCGTTTACTCCCACTTTGCAAAGATTCACGAGTAAAGACATTCCTTATAAGAAGGCCATTTCGGATATTCGATCCCAATCATAGGATCACGCGATTCCCGGACGACCAATCATGTATACTCCGCGTGCTTCAAATGTCATACCCAATCACTACTCGCATGATCGCCCGTGGCTGTGGAAACCTCAATAGCGTCAAAGCATGACAATCCACACCGTGATGCCATGAAGACTCGGTCTTAAGGATAATTACACAACCGCCACATAGTGTGACACTTATCCGTGTAAGTGGGTCGATCTAACGTCGCATTCTCTAATACACGTCCACGCGCAGGTCAAGTGTCTCTACACTTCGATAGACGAGATCTATCCACGCCTTAAAGACATGAAGACATCTAATACGTGCTAGCTTGCTTCATACTATCAATGCCCTGCTTTAATAGTACATCAGCCTAGAGATATTTAAGTATCAAATTTATTAAAGTGATTAGAGATCTCATCAACCATAATCGCCTATCATGGTTTCTCTATCACAGTTTAATACTAAGGACGTCATCATATAACAATTCATAATTGGTCCTTTAAAAGAACATATATATGACAACATAAAAGCCATTTAATATATGTACAAACATAAAGAAATAGTAGAAATGATCCGACCCGGTCGGATCCGGTCCAACCCGATTGGGTTTAGGACACTATTTCAACAGTTTTTGCTATGGACAAGTTTCGTAGTTACTTGTTAGGTGCTCCAGTAGTTGTGTGGACTGATCACGCTGCGTTGCGATATCTGATGACTAAGAAAGAGGCTAAACCGCGCTTGCTACGTTGGATACTGACCCTACAAGAGTTCGATGTCCAGATCAAAGACAAAAAGGGCAGTGAAAACGTGGTGGCTGATCATGTCTCAAGAATGTTGAATGAGGAAAAGGATGACCCTGACGATATAGATCTTTACTTTTCTCTGGAAAATATCATGCTTATCGACGGTTGTCCTCCAGATGTTCCTTGGTATTCTTCCATCGTAAACTACCTTCATTCCCAATATCTTGATCCAGAATTGTCGTATCAGGAGAAGAAGAAATTCTTCTCGAATATGAAAACATTCGTTTGGGATGAACCTTACCTCTTTAAGATTTGCAAAGATGGTTTGCTGAGAAGATGTGTTCCAGAATCTGAGCAACGTGATATCATTGAGCAATGCCACAGTGGACCCACTGGCGGTCACTTTGGTCCTTGGAAAACCGTTGCCAAGATATTTCAATCCGGTTTCTATTGGCCCACGATCTTTAAAGATACATAAGCTTTCTGTAAAGCTTGTGATAGGTGTCAAAGAACCGGAACTTTAACAAGGCGTTTCGACATGCCATTGAAACCCATCCTAGAATGCGAAGTCTTTGATGTATGGGGCATCGATTTTATGGGACCATTCCCATCATCTTGTGGAAATAAATACATCTTAGTCTGCGTAGATTACGTATCGAAATGGGTGGAGGCTCAGGCCACGACTCACAATGATCATAAGACGGTCATGAAGTTTCTAAAGAAAAACATCTTCGTGCGATTCGGGTGTCCACATGCCTTGATTAGTGATGAGGGGACGCATTTTTGCAACCGACCTCTGGAGAAAGTTCTTGAGAAATATGGTGTCCGGCATAAAATTGGCACACCATATCATCCTATGACTAGTGGTCAGGTTGAAAGAAGCAACCAAAGTTTAAAGAAGATCCTGAGAAAAAACATTCTATGATCATAGAAAAGACTGAGTCTAAAGTTGGATGATGTACTGTGGGCATATCGAACTGCATATAAGACCCCCATGGGTACATCACCCTATCAAATGGTTTATGGTAAACCATGCCACTTGCCAGTCGAGTTAGAGAATAGAGCCTATTGGGCCATGAAGTTTTTAAACTTCGATACCCAATCTGTGGAAAACATCGATTACAACAGTTGCATGAGTTGGACGAATTTAGACTTCAGGCCTACGAAAGTGCCAGGATAAGTAAGGAAAAGACGAAACTCCTTCACGATGCTAAAATCAAGAAGCGAGAATTTCAAATAGGGGAACAAGTTTTGTTGTACAATTCCAGGTTACATCTGTTCCCTGGTAAGCTGAGGACACGATGGTCCGGTCCCTTTGTAATTCTCCAAATCATTCCTAGAGGTGTGCTAGAACTACGAGGTTATGGTGACCAGCCGTTCCGAGTGAATGGTCAAAGGTGCAAGCATTACATTGGTCAAGCCAAGGAACAACCTCGGATTGTTCGATTCCTCGATATCCTCGGGTGTGGTACTTCAGAATTCGATAAATTTGATGAGTTTTTGCCCGAATTGTTTTCTGAGGATGACGGTAGTGGTCCCTCTGAAGAAGTTCTAGCAGGTAGTTGGGACATGGAAGAGTTTGAGAAGAACAGCGGTTGCGGCGTCGTCGAAGAAGAAGAAATCAACCATGGGGAGGTTTAAGCGTGTGTGGAAGGCAATCAAGGAATTCACCCCATGTGTTAGATGTTGTTTCTGCAGCCACACTACTAATCGAAGCTTACACGAGGTCGTGGCTGGCAAAAAAGCTAAATGTCCTGATCCGGGCTGATCTGAAAGAATGTCGAGCTAACGACATTAACCAAAAACGCCACTATGAGGCATCCTAGATATCCTTTATTATATTAGGACTCTCTTTTGTGTTGTTTCTTTTTCGTTGATTAGCTTTTATCTTAAGTCTAATTAAGATTTTGTTTGAATTTGTTCAGTTTAGCTGTGTTTTTAGATATGGATTACAGAGTTCTACCAGAGGAGTTTCCTTTCATTAGTAGGATCCCACTTATCACTCTAGGTGACGGACCCGGAGGGACTATCATTTTGGACGTAGACTTTGATATTAGTACCCGCATCAGGACCGTTACTTATGTTCTCATTGTACCCCGATCTTCGGGAGGTGGAGATTTTAGCTCAGAGGACCTGCAGGAGACTTTAGGATGACCGTATACGATCCTCAACGATCCGATACTGACTGACTTGGCGCTAGTGCTGCAAGCTGAGCATTTCCAAGGAGTAGATGTTGCTGGCGAGGACTGGGGTTTACAAGACGAGTATGATTTTCCCCGCTATTGACATGCTCGCCGTCGATCCGGACTGTGGATTGGGAGGAGATTTACGATGACTAAGCGTCGTTAGGTCGCTTTTAAATCGAGCCAACGACGTAAAACAAAAGCGCCGGTGGGAGGCAACCCACTATTTTCTAGTGTTTTTATGTGTTTTTCCATGTTTTTATTTGTTATTTGACATTTTGGATGATTTTATTATAAAGAAATAAAAATTTGAGTTTGATTTAAATGAAAAATCTTAAGTTTCTTTTTGTCGACTTCACTTTGGGCGCGCGTCCATGTCTTTTGGACGCCCGTCTGCTCTGTGTCTGCCATGGACGAGCGTCCACCTCAATGAATGCCCGTCCACCCTTTGAAAATATTGAACGAACGTCCAAAATTCTTGGACACCCGTCTGAGAAACTCCCTTCAACTCTGTACGTGATTTGGACACCTGGACGCACGTCTGAACTTCCAGACGCCCGTCCAGTTCATATGATCTCCAGCTGGACGCCCCGTCCGGTTACCTGGACGCCCGTCCAAGCCTGCTCCTATATATACCCCTGCTTCCCCACTTTATTTCGAATCAGAAATTTCAAAACGCAAAACCCGACTTTTCGACCTCCTTTGCCCTAAAATCTTCATTTCTAAACCAAATTGGGCGATTCAAGGCTCTATCAACAACTCTCAATCCCCTCTTTTCGATTTTTCACTCCAAATCCTCCAATAAACGCCCATTAATTCGATTCGGTGATATAGTTGGTGTGGTTTTTTTTTTTTGAAGAAAAATTTGATTTTTGGGTTCAATTTGGCATTGTCTGGACTTCTAATCCGTTTTTATATGATTTATAACGTTATATTTTGTAACAATTTCCTCCATATTCGTATAATTTGCGTAGAAATTGAGTGTTTAATTGATTTATTGAGCAAATGAGATTTTAAACGGGTTAATCGCAAAATTGGTTAATTTATGTGTTTTATTGATGATTTTTTTTGTTTATTTGGATAATATTACATTTTGCGATGTTCTTATTATCTTGTAGATGCACGATATTGGCTCAAAAGAGGATTAAAAGATGTCAAGGATCGAGTTTATATGAAGGAAAAGAGATAAAGGTGGAGTCGGTTGAAGATAAAGATGAGAAAATCAATTTTCGACCAAGTGAACGCACGTCCTAAGTTCCGTCTAGTGGACGGGCGTCCAAGCCAGTGGACGGGCGTCCAGGATGGAATGTTTGATTCGAGTTCTCCCAATTTCGATGGACGAAGCGTCAAAATAAAGAAGAACGGGCGCCTGGCCGCATGACTCGCCCGATTCAAGTTTGCATTGAAGGATGGGCGGGCGTCCAAAGATAGCGGACGGGCGTCCGAAGCGCCGACTTAGCGAAACCGACTTGAAAATCTATAAATAGCTGCGTTTTCTCACATAAATCATCATACATTCAACCCTAAACCCTGGGGCGGCTCAATTTGCGTTTTTCCTTAGTTTACAACCAGTTTTATTCAATTACTTTTTATGCACTTTTATTTCAACAAATTCGAGTTTCAAAGAGGATGTTGAGAGGCTAGACCTCCCTTGAACAAGCGTTGTGAAGCCGTTCTACCAACAATTCGATTTCGTTTCTTGATTATCTTGTGAGTATCTTATTCAAGTTGTATCTTTATTATCGTTTATCATTGTTTATTGCAATTATATCGATAGATTATTGCATGATTGATTGTTTGTTTGATTTGGATGAAAATCATAATTTAACCCCTAGAATCAATATAATAAAGATTAGATTTTTAACCTATAAATAACGAGAGTTAATTAGGTTGAACTTCTAGATAACTAGATTGAGAGATCTTACACCTTTGTTTTGAAAGTATTAATCTTTAAAATCGAGAGATAGAAGATTAAGAAACGAACATTTCTAAGAAATTAGGAGTTCATACCTTGGCTAGGTGAATCACAATTTGGTTAAAACTCACGTGATAATTGAGATAGGAATTGATAGTTGTAGAATATGTGGATCAATTGCTTGTTCGTTCGTAAAATATTGATTAAACCACTTGAATTCGAATTGCTTAGTAAAACTGCAATCTTTACTTCATAATAAACTTAGAATAGATTTAGTTTAGATAATTTCGTTTGCAACCATATTTCCTGGCTTTAGATCTCGATCTTCTGTCTAGTTATTTTTATTGTTAGTTTCACTCTTCGTATTAGTTCTTCCCTGTTTTGATTTCACATCTTTTTAGTAGTAATCGTGACATAGTTAGTTTAGATAATAAAAACTAGTTTAAACAACCCCGATTCCCCGTAAGATCGACCCGGTATCAACCTCTTTACTACGATCCTTGCACTTGAGGTATATCGGATTTATAAATTTATTACTTGTTTATTTTCATTGCATAAATCCGTGAACATAGGGCCCTCGAGAAAGATCAAAATTTAGGGCCCTGTTTTTGTTTTGGTCCAATAAAGTTATTAGTTTAATAATTTGACCTATCTTTTAAAACCTGTTCGCTTATTTCAAAGGGTCATGTTTTGATTATTTAGCCTAGGGTCTATAAAACTCAAAAACGGCTTGCATCAGGTGTTATAAATCATATTTTTAGCATATACACCGGTATATGTAAATTCGAATAATACTATAAGGCCATGATGCCCAAGGGCGGACCCAGGATCCCGAGCGACGGGGGCGAAAATTCTAATAATTTTTAATAATAAAAAAGGTATATAGTAGTTTTTTTTCCTGTCCCCTATGATTTGAAAAATAAAAATATACATCGCAAAAAAAAAAACACGACTATACATTTCGCTTTCTATGTTACTACTGCTTATCGCATAAACCGAACACATTAACCTTTCTATTCCTATCAATAAAGATATAAAACACTACAAACAATATTCTTAAAGGAAACCAATGTTCTGAAACCGATTAATACTTTCTTTAAATGTATTAATATGACTATAACTATGTATTTTTATTTACGTTATAAAAGTTTTATGTCAAATTATCGGTTTAATATAGATGATAAAGGCGAATAAATTTTGTGGGGGCGAAAAAGATACTCCCTCCGTTTTTTTTATCTGTCATATTTCAGAATTTGTTCTGTTTTTATTTATCTGTCATTTTACATTTCCCATTAATCATTTATTACTTTTTTTTCCATCTTTTACCAATAAAATATTTACACCTCTAATAAAAAATACATTTTCAATTCTAGAAACACATTTACCAATAAAGTATTTACATCTTCACTAAAAAATATATTTCTAATACTATATTTTAGACATATTAATTACTTTCTTAATTTGTGTAAATATATTTCTCTCTGCATATATAAAAAAGGGAGGGAATATATATATATATATATATATATATATATATATATATATATATATATATATATATATATATATATTTATATATACGGATCTGAAAAGGCGAATGCCCCCTACCATTAGGATGGATCCGCCCCTGATGAAGTCTCTCTTTTGTATAATTTTTTTTACGACGGCTGTATTCTAATATTTTTACATGAAAATAATGAAAATAAGGAAAAGTGTAATAGTACACGTTGTTGACTTGAAAAATATGCTTTCTTAGGCAAGTAGGTTGGTTAACTGAATTTGTTCAGATGTCAATAAGTGTGAACCACCATCTATGCCTAATTCAAAATAGTAATTCTGCCGAATTCATATTTATTATTATTATTATTATTTTTTTTTTTTTTGGGGAAATATTATTATTATTGTTATTATTATTTTTTGGTAACTATAAGTCAAACCCTATTATAACCCTCAATTAAAGAATTTGGTACCTTAAAAGCCTACGATTATAAAATAAAAGCAATTCATAATCCAATCTCAAGGTAAAAGGATATACAACCGTAGTAACAATAACGTTCATCATTTTTTTTTTTAACTTTAATCAGATTTCTTTCGTCATATACACTTTTATTATATCAAAGATAATGATTGTTAGAGATAATAACAAGATTAAGTTATGATTTGTTATTGTTTGAATTTGAATTATATTAGAATATATTATTTGATTTAGATAAACTTCTACTTAATTAGGCTATAAATATTATAATTGTGTTCATTATTATTAATCAATGCAATACAATATCTTTTATATTTTTCTATTATGTTATCAGAGCAGGGGATTCCGAGTTCAAGTCTCGATTCCAGCACAATTAAAAAAAAAATCAAGTGTTGAGCCTCTCTCATTTCGGCCCACACTTGCGGGAGCGTGATATAAGGAAATATAGTAGCACATTTACTAACACCAATTGCTTTTAATAAATGTGCTACTATATTTCTTTATATCAATGATAACTAAATGTTATGATATATACCATTTTGTATAACCTCTTTATAGCAATTTGCATTTTTTTATTGATAAAAAGAAATATTGCAATAGAGGACTAACAGTTATATTCTTTTTTTAAATGTAAAATGACACTAATAATAATCAGATATTGTAATTTATTCAATGCCGATTTTGTAGAACATGTGACAAATTTCCAGCTTTAACGCCATTAATTTTGAGGAATTATCATGTGAAAATTCCAGAGAAGGAACTCTCATTTGCAAACTTTATTAATCATCAATAAAAATTACTATATCTAACCAAAAACGAATTATGAAGCATTAACTATATGACATGTATATAATAAGTAGCGGATTTGACGCTATATACATGTAAAACATAAGACGATCGACCGTTTAAATTTTCATTTGTTAAACGTTCTTTTTAGTAGTATTATGGAAAGATAAATATATAATTCTACTATAATCATTTAATGTGTATACTTGTGAGTTGTGAACAATTATTGATCGTGAGATCACGTTAATTGATTGAACGATATCAATTAATTAATGACTCATAAGTATGCGATCAATGATTTTAATAAATTTATATAGTGAATCTGTCATTTTCCCAATGGTTAATTAAAGCCTGGCTATCGGTTAGCAACTGAGCTTCATCATGCCGTCCTTTTAGTGCCTAGGCCTTCTTCTTCGAGTGCCTAGCCCTTCCATATTAGGCCTCGTATTCAACATTTTACTTGATGTTGTCTTCATGATTGTCTGGCTATAAATTCGTCTCTCCATAGGTGTGGAAAGTGGAATTAATTGATAGTGGAATATGCGGTTCTTGTGGATGCGAGTTGAAATATATATATTAAGCATTCTCTTTTTTATTGCGTAATCCAAGAGCTATTTGGGGAAAGTTTCGTGATCATGTGGTGGATGAGGCGGCTCGGTACATGTCAACTTTGGCGATTTTGTTTGGTATATTCTAGAGGCATGCGATGTATCGAGGGTTGATGTGATTCTTACCATCCTCGGATGCATTTGGAAGGCCCGGTATGCATAGATTTTCGAGGAGCATCCGGTACGGGTGTCGCATAGTCTGGCTACTGCGGGTCGAGACACACATGATTACTACCCGGCTTCTACTTATTTTTGTGATGGTACATGGGGCGTGTCTTGGCCAACACATTGGGTTGAGCCGGCTGGTGGCACTATGAAGGATAATGTGGATGCAACGAAGGCTAGCTGAAAGCTCCCAATGTGGGCCATGGGGGTTATTTTCCGGGATCATGAAGGTGGTGTGCTAAAGGCATTCTCTTGTCGCATGGATAGTTTCCAAGATGTGTTACTGCTTGATTTGCATGCAATCAAGTTGGGAATTAGCTTAATTGGCGGATACTCAAGGCTTTGGGCAAATTATCATTGAGTCAGATTCGATGGATTCTATACAGAGTCTAGCGTCTCTAGTGGTGGATCTTTCTTCTTTTGGGTGTATGGATTCTTTACAGAGTCTAGCATCTCCTCGTATCCATTCCAGTTCATCAGTTTCATTCAAATCTGAACCATTTTCATTCATACTCGCCGGTGTAGTTCTTGTCTGGCAAAATCTGAACCATTTTCTTTCTTCATTGATGAATGCTTGATGACAGTGGTAGTGGAAGAAGAAGAAGATGAAGATGTGTGTTAGAATATGGTGGTGGGGAGGGGTGGTTTTCACGGTTGAGGGTGACGTAGCTGATTTTCGATCAGGGATGGAGACGAATGCTTGAATGGGGAGCTGATTTCGCAGCTGGGGAAGGAGGGAAGAGGCAGCTGAGGGAATGGGATAAGGTAAAGTTGGGGTGGCTGTTGGAGGCGGAAGGGGGTGGACAGGTGGCTATTTTTCAAAAGTGGCGGCTGGAAGGTGGGAATAATTAGGGTTTTGGTTGGGAGATAAAGAGGGGGAAAAATTTGTATTTACAATATTATGAAAGTAAAAAAAATCAAGAGTAAATACATGGACTAAAATGTAATTATGTAATATTTATTTTTTATGTGGTGTGTGAAGTAAGTGTGTGGTGTGTGTAAGTAAAAAAAATCAAGAATAATGTGTCGGAAGTAAAAAATGTGGTGCCTTTATAAGAAAAAAAAAACTAAAAAATCTTTATCATTTGGTCTCATCCATTTAATTATTCTAACCCAAAATTCAAAGAAAGTGTCCCTTTTCATTAGCAAAATAATTTTCATACATAAGTGACGTAAGTCGAATCATGCCCAAAAAAATATTAAGACTAGTATCTAACAACATATTAAAATTCTTAAAAACAACAAAATTTGTTGAATCAATAGTTGGAACAGAGCAATAGCACAAACAAAATATCACAAACAGCTATACAAAGGTGCAACTGTAACCAACAACATCAAAAGATTGCAAAATACTAATCGACAACATAATTACACTAACACGCAAACAAACTGATCATGGAAAAAACAACTCCAAGCATTTCTTGATAGAAAATCATCAACAATAGTTTCAAGTTTAATAGTGTCCAACATATCATTTTGTTCTTCGGCCCTAGGATGTCAGCTATAGTAGCTTTTTCATTAGTAGTATTACTTTACAGATGTTTAATGGTAAATTTATATATTATTACTATAAAAAGTAAAAATAAATAAATAAACCAAAATATGTCAAAAATAAGAATCGAACTCAAATCAATTGGTGTCTATGATGCACCGACACTTCAATCTGGTCGCTGTGCGCCGTGTCCGACACCAGACACGACACGACATGCTCCAACACAGTGTCCGACACGTGTCTGTTGATTAAATTAATATTATTTAAAATTTAAATATCTGACACGCTTCCGACACATTGCCGACACTTCCCGACACGGCACCGACACTCCCCAACACTCCTGAACCCACATTTTTTTTTCTTTATTTAAGTTTTCTTCAATGTAAACGTTAAAATATATGATTTTCATTTCTATAATAATTAAATAAATAATACGCCGTATCAAGTTTATATATTTTTTGTTGATAATTTTTACAATTTGTAATCTTTTGAAAGCAAACACAAATTTTTTTGGCACCGTATAAAGGTCGAATACCTATTCTAGGTATTTATAGAGTTTATGTAATACCTATTGATGATGATCGGTTCAGGTCAAAGCCACGCGTCATACATTTATTGGTTAATCACAGATTGAGTAGGGGAAGCACCCCGACCAGAGAGAGGAAGTCCGACCAGGGGTAACTATAGGCCCTGAGGCGAGCAACCTCCCTAATACTGACCACCGCAGGACGGTCGGCCCGTAAAGAACACGCAGAGCGCGACCAAGCTAATGCACCCAACAGGCCCGAGCGGTCACGCTTTATGCGTGCGCACGCGCTATTAAGTCGATATAACGTGGGAAGTGAACTGGTCTTGATTAAGGGTATGATTCACAACTCGATACTAGAGCATCATTATCTCCTAATAATTAGGAGTTCAAATCGGGTCTAATCCTAACCGAATCCTTGGAGGATACGGCAAGATTAGGGTTTAGACTCCCTATATAAACCACTTCAAGAACTACGGCCGACTTGATTCCAATCGGGCAATTGGATACGTAAGCAGCTCAAGAATAACTTGAGTTCAGTCAAAACACCACAAAAAATACTATCTCATCTCTTGCCGTCGGCCAGTGACCGGAAAACTATCATTAGAGCAATTGTACCCGTGAATTAATTATTGGCGAAATCCGACTTCATCATTGGCGCTAGAAGGAGGGCCTCTACTGATAGTTTCAAAAATAACGTACAGTCACTATGCCGCCGAAACAAACAGGGAAGAAAAAGCAAGTCGCACAAAGTGGCGAATCCACCATGTCTGGAAAAGAGGCCGGAGGAACCCTAGGGGAAAACGCAGGAGAAACAACCGTGGCACCATCCCAGGTGGAACCCCTACCAGATCCCTCACAACAGGCTTTGGTCAAGGCGTTAACTAACCTTGATCCAGCTATCTTCAAAACCATTGTGACAAACCCAGTTGTGGACGAAAAGGAAAAGGCCCTCAACTTTTCACGAGAAGAGCATGTCGAGGCTCTGTCCACCAGTTCTATCCCAGTCGGAGAGAAATCAAAGAGCAAGCTAGAGACGCAGCCCACATAAAGCTGGATGCTATCCTGGGTAAAACTCCATTTTCATTTGAATCTCCTTTCACTGAGCAAGTTGAAAGCTACCCCAGACCCCCAGGATTTAAGATGCCAAAAATTGATCCCTATGATGGGACAAAAGACCCCAACGATCATATGCACCAATACCTAACGCATATGACCCTGTACAACGCGGCCGATCAGATGAAGTGCAAAGCGTTTCCTGCGCTATTGACCGGTCGGGCTCGGGAGTGGTTCAGGAAACTACCACCCAAGTCCATTAATGACTTTACTACTTTAGCCAGAAAATTCATGCATGCCTTCATCACGGCACGTCCGTTCCAGAGAAACGCCACTCACCTACTCACGTTGAAGCAAAAGCACGACGAAAGTGTGCTGCAATTCCTAAAAAGGTTCAATGAAGAATCGAGACAAGTACAAGGGGCCGATGAACATCTGATAGTTACATCCTTTATAGCAGGGCTACGTGAGGGTCGGCTGTACGCCAAACTCAACAGTAAACCCCCACTATCTATGGAAGATTGCGTAGAAACGGTCTTCAAGCATTGCCAAGGGGAAGAGGCCAATAGACTCAAGAGAGAGCAGGAAAAGGCAGACCCTAGAAAGGGAAAGATGACACGGCAGCCCGAGAAAGAGCGAAAACAAGTATGGGATAGGATGACCTCTCCCATTACCGACAGGCTCGGGAAGAAGGGAGCTCTTCAAGACAGGGACTTGGTGCCATTGAATCGATCACGCGAGCAGGTGCTCGCCCTAATGGAAAGAAAAGGAATAGCGCGAACGCCCCCACTTTTAAGGGGGCCAGTGGAAAAAAGGGACCAGACAAAGTTTTGCAAATATCACAAGGACGTGGGTCATGATTCAGAGAGCTGTAGAGACTTGATTAGAGACATAGATGCTGCAGCCCTGGAAGGAAAAATTGATGAAGCAATTGATCGAACGTGGAACCCTAACCCAAGAGGTAGAAGAGAGTACAAAAGGAGAAACTACTATCAGGGAAATAATGGTAGAGCAGATCAAAAGCGAAGGAGAGATCCTTCTCCGGACCCTGAAGATCAGATAGATAATAAACCTATCAATACCATCAATACTATTACAGGCGGTCCCTCAGGATACAGACCGACCGGAGAAAGCAGCAATCCCAAGGTATCGCCGCCCGAGACAGGTAAAAAGCAGAAATTGACGGGAGAAGTGGTGTATGGACCAGGGGATCCTCTTCCTTTGGTTCCCAACAATGAAGGGTTAGTGATTGAGTTGATAGTTAATAAGCACACTGTGAAACGAGTGTGTGTGTGGACACAGGGAGCGCGGTAAACGTTCTGTACCTATCGGTATGCCAGACTATGAAGATACGGGAAACCGAGCTAACTCCAGTCTCAGTCCCGCTATTCGGATTCGCCGAACCACCCATACATCCTGTGGGCATGATTAAACTGCCAACAACATTTGGACGAGGAAGAAAGAGCTGGACTCTTATGGTCGATTATGTGGTGGTACGATCGACCTCGGCATGTAATGTCATATTAGGAAGACCCGCTCTGATAGATCTCCGAGCGGTAATCTCCCCTACGTATATTAGCATGAAATTCCCTACTGTAGAGAGAACAGCGGAAATAAAGGGGGATGTGGAAACAGCCAGGAGCTGTTACACCGCTACAATAAAACAAAAGATGATGGTACAACAGGTCCTTATTGACGAACTTGTCCCAGAAGAGGAAGAAAGATGGTTAACTAATAATGTGGTAACACAAGAAGCCCTATGGGAAGACCAGGAAGACAGGGTCGGCGTCGGAGCATGGATTCCAGAGCCACACAGACAGAGTTTGATCGATTTGTTGAAAGAATATAGGGATGTTTTTGCTCTGACCGCAGCGGATATGCCCGGTCTGTCTCCCAGCTTGGCATTGCACCGTCTCCACGTAGACCCAAGCAGAAAGCCCATTCGGCAAAAGAGGCGATGTTTCGCTCAGGAAAGATTAGAGGCTGTTCAGAAAGAGGTAACAAAATTACTGCACGCTGGTATAGTTAAAGATGTGGTATATCCAGAATGGTTGGCCAATCGGGTTCTAGTTAAGAAACCAGATGGATCTTGGCGTATGTGTGTGGACTTTACAGACTTAAACAAGGCATGCCCAAAGGATTGTTACCCACTTCCGAAGATCGATAGCTTGGTGGATTCCACGGTCGGATATGAAGTCTTCGCGTTCCTAGACGCGTATAAGGGGTATCATCAGATAGCCATGGCTCCAGAGGACATGGAGAAGACATCCTTCATTACAGAAAGAGGGACCTTCTGCTATCTTACTATGCCGTTCGGCCTCAAGAACGCTGGAGCCACGTATCAGAGGGCCGTAAATAAGATATTTGAGAAACAAATTGGGAGGAACATGGAGGTGTACGTAGATGACTTATTGATCAAGAGCAGGTCTCTCGAGCAATACTTGGCGGACGTCAGAGAAATTTTTGGAGTACTAAGGCGAACACAAATGCATCTTAATCCGAAGAAGTGCATGTTTGGGGTACGGTCAGGAAAGTTCCTTGGGTACATGATTTCCAAGGAAGGCATAAGGGCGAATCCAGACAAGGTAGAGGCCATACAGAGCATGGCTCCACCGAAAAACGTTAAGGAAGTACAAAGACTGACAGGGCGTATGGCCGCCCTAAACAGATTCCTCTCACGGTCGTCCCAAAGGGCCCTCCCTTTTTTCAAGATTTTAAGGCAAGAAAACCATTTTCACTGGAATGAAGAATGCCAAAAGGCGTTCGACGAGTTGAAGAAATACCTCACCAACTTGCCCGTTCTCACCACACCGCAAAAAGGAGAAACTCTATACTTGTACTTGTCTGCATGCTGATGGGAGTCAAATTGACTATCATTTACTATGTGATTATACCCCGTTTATACCTCGTTTTATGTGTTTCCGGGGACATTTGGTTGTATTTTGATGTATTTACACATTGGTTATCATTTCGGGACCTAAGACGTAAAGTCCGGGATTCTCGGTCTTTTTCGGTGTAATTTACTATACTCTCGGTCACCCTAGTGTCCTGTAGGGATTACGTGTGGTATTTGTTGTGATTAAATACAGGTATTAGGTGTTTGAGATGACCGGAAGGCGAGATACGAGGATTGGAACGTGTGCCCGAAGCTTAAACGTTCAAACGGATCAAAACGTGCTGGTACTACAACCACACCTTCCACTGATATGCATTTTCATCCACCTTAGAAGCATTTTCTGGGCTGGACATCTTCATGAAAGTTGTAGACAATTGAATCATCTTTCCAACGCAACTTGAATCACTCAATTCGGAGGTCTACACACAAAGTTATGACTGATTTACTGAAGGTGTGTCACCATAGGCAGATGCTGTTACGTTTTGTGAAGGAAAAAATCTGACAGGCGCCCGCCTAGCAGTCCAAATCTGCAGAAAACACTTTAAAAACCCCCATTTTGGATCTATTTTTCGATCTATCATCTTCCCCAACTCGTTTTCTGCACTTTTTCTGCGTTTTTCTTCATCTTTCCCTTAGATTAGATTAGTTTAGATGTATATTAGCTTAGATTAGTTGTAGATCGTTGTAATCCGGAGGATCTCGGTGATAGCTTGACGCGTTATTGACGGGATTTCGCTCGGTGGATCGATTTTCTACGGCATAATATATTCGGTATTTCATTTTCATTTATTGTTCTTGCTTTCAATCATGGTTTATGTTAACTATTATTGTTGATTTCTTGTTGTTTTTCTTGTTATGATGAGTAGCTAGTTTCGCGATAGTCGAGTTATGTGATAGCCTTCGAAATCGAATCCTTAGATCGTTGATTGAAGTGTTTCGATGTGTTGATTGTTAGATTCTCGGTGTTGTTATTGTTCTAGAACTTATTCTTAATGACTTTTATTGAACTCGCGACTCGATAATCGTATCACACGTGGCTTCTTTACATATGTATTTTGCGAGAGGGCACGGGAAAAGGGGTTCTAGGATCACCGTGTAAAACCGACTGAGTTGTTCAGATTCGGTTTCGTGTGTGAGGTTTATATCGTTGTTAACGAGCGTCTCATAGAGCGTAGACCGTGTCGGGTCAGTTAAATCCGGTCAGCGGACTATTGAATTCGACATAGGAAACTAGGTTGTTGAAATTGGCGCCTAGTTTCGGAAATAGGAGATGACACCCTTCAACGATGCCGAGAACATTAGAGTTTGTCAAAACACTTCCGGAAACGAGTTAGGGTTAGAGAGTAGTTGATTGGATCATAGCTCGGCTATCTCTTTTATATAGTTTAAAATCTTTGTTTTGTGTTATTTTAGTTTGTAGAACCGGTGATCTGACAAATCACCACGTTCAATATATGTGTTGACCTGAACTAGGGACGAAACCGACTTTGGTACTCGACCATATTCCTTGTGGGATACGACCTTGACTCACCAATTCTAGGCTACAGTTGACCCGGTACACTGCCGGTGAGATTGGACATTTCGAAAAGGCCGATCAAGTTTTCGGGCGCCGTTGCCGGGGAATCGGGTTGATATTTTGTAAGTTAGTTGAGTTCTTAGGATTAGGTCGTTTCTCTTATTTGTTTTTTTATGTATATTTTGTTTTATTTTGTTGTTGTTGAAGTGTCACACCACCTACTCCGGTAGTGGTAGTGACAAGATACCATGATTGTGTTAGTGTTTTTTCCCTGTTTGCAGATAATGAATCCATACTACAATTACGGCTCCTATCCTTACCCATTCGGATATTACAATTATGGTGCTATGGGTTACCAAACACAACCATTTTATCAGTTCAACCCATACGCCACATCATACGGGAATGCGTGGGATAATGCCCCAAGTTACTATGATCAACAACTCGATACTCTTCCACCTCCACCTCAAGAATCAGAGACTTACACGGAGGAAATGATCCAAGATGATACTAGAGAGATCCGTAATAGCACTACGGAAATTCTAGCTTCTTTACGGAGAATAGAAATTCTACTAGATCAACTGATCGAGAGGAAGGAGGCTGAGAGGAGAGAGCAAGAAAGTATGATTGAAATCACCCCGGAGGAACACTACGAGGACGGTATGACTTTTGTATCTATTGAGTCACCTGTTCCGTCATCATTTAGAGCTATTGTTATATCTTCGGGGGTGCACCCTATTGAGTTTGTTGTTGATGTTAAGCCTAAATGTGCATACTTGGTGTTAGAGTCGTTGTTAGTTGGGATATGTTTTAGTTCGGGGAAAGTGAATTCGTTGTTCTATGCAACGGATTCATCGAACCATTCATGGTGGTGGGGATTGAACCCCGTTTTGATATTATTTTATTTTCCGGGGGTGCTCAATTCCTATGATTTTGTGAAGGAGACGCACGGTTTGCTCTCCTTTGGTATAGCTATCCTTGATATAGTTCGGGGTAGAGAGTCTAACTGAGGACTATAAACTCAGAATGTATTTTTATCGCTTTTCTTCCCCTAGTGTGTCATTGTGGTTCTTTAGTGTGTATTCGGGTAATTTTTGTTGTGATATAACCCGATATAGTGTGTATTTTGAAACTTCGGGTAAATTTTGTTGTGATATAACCCGGTGTAGTGTGTATTATGAGGGCTAGTATGGTGTTTTTGGTTTTTGATGAATCGTGGTTGTCCGTCTAGTTTCATTTCGTTATCTCCATACCTGTGTATCTCGTGTAGTTGTTGTTTCGTCGCTGATATTAGCACAGTACCACTGGAGGACTTTCTACGGATGCCACATGATCGTACTCGTACCATTTTCTGGTTGTAAGCTAACTTTTCTACCCTTATCCTTCGTGTTTCGTTTTAAAGTAGGGGGTGGTTAGTTTAGCTTAAATGTCTCGTATTCATATCGAACGAGTTATACTTAGCGATTGTTTTCCCTTTAGTCTAAATAAGTCAGTTTCTAATAATTTTGATGGCTATGACATTGATTTTGATACATCGAGCCTTCGGTATTGTTTTGGTAAACATCTAGTTATTGTATAGATACATTTCATTCGAGTTGAGATCTTGTAATGAGAATCGAATAGTCCTATCACGTTATCTTCAACTTCATGAATCACCTTGACTTGTGAACGATTATGGTAGTTATGAATGACCCGGTTACCTAGAACTTATATTAATAACTTCGAGGCGAAATAGAAAGGTCTTCGTTGTTAGGTACGGGATGACGGTTTTGGCATTTATTTTGACCCGATCAGAGCCAAATGCCATCCTTAATGTTAATCCACAGTTACCCTTCTCAGCCTTTTGTAGGGTGGTTAGACCGCCACCCGAACTGACCATTTTGTTACTGACCCGTATAATCGATGTCCCTAGCCTTATTTCGGTCTACGTATCCTTGACTACCTTGCAATTGAGCTTTTATTTCCACACATTTATACATGTTGCGAGGTGTTATGGTATGGGAGTGATGTTGTGACATTGTATTATTCGAGTTATCCGGTATGAGAGTGTGACAGTGTGTTGGCTCCGATTTTGTTCGGATATTTTGATACTTATATGTTTGTGTATGAATAAGTAAATGAAAAAAAAGGAAAAAAAAAAAAGAAAAAGAAAAAGAAAAAGAAAAAGAAAAAGAAAAAGAAAAAGAAAAAGAAAAAGGAAGAAAAAAATGTCAATATTTGGGATTTGCTTGTTATTGTGATATTGGTGATTGGGAATTCTTCTAATCTAGTACAGAGAAGGAGATGTTGTTGTGTTCTGTAGCGGTTTGTTCCTGGTTGACGAGCTTAGGTACGGACTAGACCTGGATGTGACGTATGTCTCCGGCTTGTGGAATGATGTGGAGAAGTTGAAGGTTTGATGAATTATAGGTTGAGACTCGGTTGACGGTTTTTACTATTCCGCCGAGACTCCTTATGAGGAGATGGATTTTCCATGCTACAAAGGGAAGAGCTTCGGTTTTAGTGTATGATGTTTGGTAAAGCTCACTTGCACTTTCTACTTTCTATTTTATCGTAAATATCCTTTCGTAGCTCTAACCCTAACCTAAACGATATAACCGTGCAAGTCCTGCCCGATCGTACTAGACGACGATAGACCTCGATTAGTGGAGATGTTTACGACGTATAAGCCTATGGTGTAACATCGGTAAATTATACGTCTATAATCAAGACCGGTCATTGGTGATAAATGTTGAAAAAGCTATACACACACACACATTCTTTTCTCGATACAAGGCAGAGCTCAAGTTTTATGCATTTATATCAGTTACTTGTGTTTTACCATTTCAATTCTTATAGACTTAATGTATGATAGCAATGTTGACTGCATCTTTATTTTTGGATCGCTTATTTTTGCTCGAGGGCGAGCAAACGCTAAGTAGGGGGTAGTTGATGGGAGTCAAATTGACTATCATTTACTATGTGATTATACCCCGTTTATACCTCGTTTTATGTGTTTCCGGGGACATTTGGTTGTATTTTGATGTATTTACACCTTGGTTATCATTTCGGGACCTAAGACGTAAAGTCCGGGATTCTCGGTCTTTTTCGGTGTAATTTACTATACTCTCGGTCACCCTAGTGTCCTGTAGGGATTACGTGTGGTATTTGTTGTGATTAAGTACAGGTATTAGGTGTTTGAGATGACCGGAAGGCGAGATACGAGGATTGGAACGTGTGCCCGAAGCTTAAACGTTCAAACGGATCAAAACGTGCTGGTACTACAACCACACCTTCCACTGATATGCAATTTGATCCACCTTAGAAGCATTTTCTGGGCTTGATATCTTCATGAAAGTTGTAGACAATTGAATCATATTTCCAACGCAACTTGAATCACTCAATTCGGAGGTCTACACACAAAGTTATGACTGATTTACTGAAGGTGTGTCACCATAGGCAGATGCTGTTACGTTTTGTGAAGGAAAAAAATCGACAGAGCGGGCGCTCACAAAGACAGGCGCCCGCCTAGCAGTCCAAATCTGCAGAAAACACTTTAAAAACCCCCATTTTGGATCTATTTTTCGATCTATCATCTTCCCCAACTCGTTTTCTGCACTTTTTCTGCGTTTTTCTTCATCTTTACCTTAGATTAGATTAGTTTAGATGTATATTAGCTTAGATTAGTTGTAGATCGTTGTAATCCGGAGGATCTCGGTGATAGCTTGACGCGTTATTGACGGGATTTCACTCGGTTGATCGATTTTCTACGGCATAATATATTCGGTATTTCATTTTCATTTCTTGTTCTTGCTTTCAATCATGGTTTATGTTAACTATTATTGTTGATTTCTTGTTGTTTTTCTTGTTATGATGAGTAGCTAGTTTCACGATAGTCGAGTTATGTGATAGCCTTCGAAATCGAATCCTTAGATCGTTGATTGAAGTGTTTCGATGTGTTGATTGTTAGATTCTCGGTGTTGTTATTGTTCTAGAACTTATTCTTAATGACTTTTATTGAACTCGCGACTCGATAATCATATCACACGTGGCTTCTTTACATATGTATTATGCGAGAGGGCACGAAAAAGGGGGTTCTAGGATCACCGTGTAAAACCGATCGAGTTGTTCGGATTCGGTTTCATGTGTGAGGTTTATATCGTTGTTAACGAGCGCCTCATGCGGCGTGAGACCGTGTCGGGTCGGTTAAATCCGGTCGGATCGTTGAATTCGTCATAGGAAACTAGGTTGTTGAAATTGGCGCCTAGTTTCGGAAATAGGAGACGACACCCTTCAACGATGCCGAGAACATTAGAGTTTGTCGAAACACTTCTGGAAATGAGTTAGGGTTAGAGAGTAGTTGATTGGATCATAGCTCGGCTATCTCTTTTATATAGTTTAAAATCTTTGTTTTGTGTTATTTTAGTTTGTAGAACCGGTGATCTGACAAATCACCACGTTCAATATATGTGTTGACCTGAACTAGGGACGAAACCGACTTTGGTACTCGACCATATTCCCTGTGGTATACGACCTTGACTCACCAATTCTAGGCTACAGTTGACCCGGTACACTGCCGGTGAGATTGGACATTTTGAAAAGGCCGATCACATGCCAAGAAGCGTTGAGTGCCCTCCTGGTGAGTGATCAGGATAACACTCAAAAACCAATTTTCTACGTTAGTAAAGCACTTCGGGGGCCGGAGGTAAGGTATACAAGTGCAGAGAAGTTGGCATTAATTTTATTCCAAGCATCAAGAAAGTTGAAACCGTACTTTCAGGCCCATCCCATAGTGGTCATGACTGACCAACCGCTCCGGCAGATTCTTGATAGACCTGAGACATCGGGAAGGTTAACGAAATGGGTGGTCGAGATGGCTGCCTATGACCTGGAATTCAGACCTAGAGTATCCATCAAAGCTCAGGGCTTGGCTGATTTCATAGCTGAGGGGATGGCCATAACTCTCGAGCAGAAGCAGATAGACCGTTCCATCGACCAGTGGACATTGTATGTGGACGGAGCGTCCAACAAAGACGGAGCAGGAGCAGGCCTTCTGCTCTGTAGTCTGAAGGGAGAAGAGTTTCCCTATGCATTGCGCTTTCGCCAAGGCAACTAACAATGAGGCCGAATACGGCGCTCATAATGAGAGACTCAAGCTAGCCGTAAAATTGGGAGTTAAGAGGTTACATATATTCAGTGATTCACAGCTAGTGGTCAACCATGTTGCGGGAGAATATGAAGCAAAGGAGGACTCTATGAAAAGATATCTTTCCATGGACCGAACATTGATTTCACAATTTGAAGAGGTCAAACTGGACCAAATTCCTAGGTCGAAGAACGCTCGTGCAGATGTCTTATCTAAATTAGCATCAAATTTTTTCTCAGATAAGAAAGTCTTGATCGAGCAAGTGGCAGAGCGAAGCTATGAACAAAAAGAGGCTCACCAGATCGACCAGCGAGCTACCTGGATGGATCCCATAGTAGCCTTCTTAAAAAACAATGTGGTTCCAGAAGACAGAGTCTCGGCCCGGAAAATAAGACTTCAAGCAAGCAGGTATTCGTTGTTTAATGATATATTATACCGCAAGTCTTTTATAACCCCATGGTTACGTTGTGCCACTGAAGAAGAGGGGAATTACCTCCTTCGGGAAATCCATCTGGGAATCTGTGGAAGTCATATGGGAGCTAGGGCTTTAGCTCGTAAGTGCAGGCTCTTCGGCTATTATTGGCCGACCATGGGTGCAGATGCTCGCGAATTGGTGATGGCCTGTAGAACATGCCAAGTGCATGACAACCTTAAACATCAACCCTCACAGCAGATGATCCCTTTGGTATCCCCGTGGCCCTTCGACCAATAGGGAGTAGTTTTGGTCGGCCCACTGCCGAGGGCACCAGGAAACTTGAAGTTTCTGATAGTAGCTATTGACTACTTCACTAGATGGGTAGAGGCAGAGCCATTGGCAACAATAATAGGTGGAGCAATTCGAAAGTTCTTATGGAAGAACGTGGTCTGTCGGTATAGAATCCCTAAGCACTTGATATCAGACAATGGTACTCAGTTCGAAGATAGAATGGTCCGAGAGTGGTGCTCAGAACTTGGAATAACTCAGCACTTTACATCTATAGGGTATCCACAAGCAAATGGGCAAGAACAGGCCAACAGACAAATCAAGACCGGGATAAAGAAGAGGTTAGAAGAAGAAGGCGAGCACTGGGTTGAGCAATTGCCCAATGTCCTTTGGGCATACAGAACAACGCCTAACTCGGCTACGGGCGAAACCCCATTCTTGCTATCATATGGATGTGAAGCAGTTATCCCGGCAGAGATAGGATTACCTTCGCCCAGAACAGAGCTGTATAACCAGATCGATCAAGAGACCGAGCTCCGACACTAGAAAGATGAATTGGAAAAACCCGTGATATAGCCTTGATAAGAATGGCCAAGTACAAACAACAGATCGCACAATATTACAATGCTAGGGTGAAAGATTTGTACTTTAAAGTGGGAGATTTAGTCCTTCGAAAAAAATGAAGTTAGCAGGCAGGACCCTCAGGGCAAGCTAAAGCCAAATTGGGAAGGTCCGTACAAGATCATCAAGGTGCACGGTAAAGGTGCCTACCACCGGCAAACGCCTTCGGGGAAAGATCGTTCCACTAAGTCGAATTCACTAACTTAAGAAGATTCTACGCCTAAGACAGGTTCAAGGCTGTTTGATATTTTATTTATTATCTATAGTATGAGAATGTAATAAGTTGCTTATGCGACCGCTTATTTGTTCAATAAAGTTGACATATAGTTATTCTATAGCGTTTATGTGCATGACTTCTTTACCAAAATAAACTGCCAAAGGCAGAACAGGCTCAGAGACTGAGCAATACATAAAAAATAAACTGCCAAAGGCAGAACAGGCTCAGAGGCTGAGCGCTATATATAAATAAACTGCCAAAGGCGTAACAGTGCTCGTAGACCGAAAGCGATACATAAAAATAAATCGCCAAAGCGAAACAGCTCGAGAGCGATACATAAAATAAAGCGCCAAAGCGAAACAGCTCGAAGGCCGAGCGCTATATATAAATAAACTGTCAAAGACAGAGCAGGCCCAAAAACCGAGCGCCATATAAAATAGGCTCAGAGACTGAGCGCAACAAAGAATAAACTGCCAAAGGCAGAGCATTAAAGAAACAGATAACTCTCAAGCATGATACGTCAGAAGTAGACATATCATGCTTGAGGGAGGGGGACAACAGGATAAGACAAGGCAAAGATAAAGTGAAAGTCAAAAAGGAACAGCCACAAGTGCTCTTCCTCTTGTAAATAAAAATTTGTTTCGACAAGTCTTTACAAATATTAAAATAACAGACCGTAGGGCAGGTCATAAGCATATTAAACGGATTTAGGCTGAGAGCCATTGCCTGGGGCATCTTGTTCTGGAGACACATAAGTTGCTTGAGAGAATAGTACTTATGAACAATATCGACCCCTGACTTTAGCTCCCGAAGACGCTCGTTGTACATCTGCCCCATGCCCGGCTTATACAGACCTGCGTTCTTCAACTTGGAAATGTCAAGGCCTTCCAACTGCGCTCGAGCATCGTCAATTCCCATTGAATATCCATGGTTGACTATAGGGACAAGGAGAGTGGAGAGGACCCCATCAAAATGGGCGGTACTGTAATAGTCCCGGATCCCCTTGGCTATAAGGGCAGGAACGGAACTCTCCAGAGCATCACGAGCCGACTGCGCCGCTTTCAAACTCTCTTCAACCGTTGCCCTTTTCTCGCTTCTCGGCGGTCACCGCGCCTCCAAGTTCTCGTGATCTCTCAGAAGCATGTGCAAAGACGCAGAGTCCAGTGATGCATCTCTAGTTCATGCTTGGTCTTAAGGTCGACTGCACCACTTTTTCTTGGTCTCATCTGAGATCTTTGTATTTTTCTTGGAAGCCTTGAGCTCCGACACGGTCTTCTCATGCTCATCGGCAACAGCTTTGGACTTGGCCAAACGATCGAATACTTCCTGACCAATCCGAGCACCCTGACCAAGTATGACCACCAGGAAAATAAAAATAAATGCGAATGCGCATACAAGTAGGCATATAAAAATAGGCTCAAACAGGAAAGATAGCAGGCATACCATCTCAGCTAAATCTACGGTAGACATGGCGTGAAGAGTGGTTTGGATTGTGGAAGCTTCATCTTGCTCTCCCCCGGCAGGTCCAGCCGTGAGCAACCCCGAGCGTCCTCTCTTCCGAGAGGTCTCTCTGACAGCTGATTGATCAGATCGGCGGAGGGGAACTAGATCAGAGACTTCCTCGTCAGAGGGAAGATCGGTAATAATCACATCCTCGTCTCCAGACCGTGGTGGATTGCACATAGCATCATCCGATTGTTCGAGGGATTGAACAGCGTCAGAACCGAGAACCGTACCGGATGATCTGATAAGCAAAGGATCAGGATTATTTTGGGTCGAAGGATCGACCAAGACTTCTTCAGACTGAAACATCTTCAGCTCTAGCTCCTGCTCCGGATAGTAAATGCGCCAAGTCGGCCACTGTACCAAGAAAGCAAAGATAAGATACATAGAATACAAGTGTACAAGGAAAGAAATCAGCGAGTACATCAAAATCCTACAAGATTTCTCTTCATCCTCTGTGAGAGGAACATATGGCTCTGGACCGGCCTCATGTAACCGAGCGCGATCGATGAGTTC
The DNA here is from genome assembly GCA_026214975.1 of Gentiana macrophylla. NCBI lineage: Eukaryota > Viridiplantae > Streptophyta > Magnoliopsida > Gentianales > Gentianaceae > Gentiana > Gentiana macrophylla. Next base: position 102,774,120 of record CM047807.1, read on the forward strand.
GGAAGGATAATTTTGGCAACTCATGGAGATATCTAACTGCCTGATAACCTGGATCCAGTCCTTCAGGTCGGCCATATCGGGGGTCTCATCTTTGTCGAGCGTTGCGGTGTTCCACCTACCCAATCGGTTATTCCCCTCGTGGCGAACAAAAAAGAATCTCTCTTTCCATCGTTTAAAAGACGTTTTCCCGGCATGTTGAATGGGGATATCGAGCAGAGGACCTGGTCGCTGGAGGAAATAGTACCACCCTGGAGAATTAGGAACCCTACAGCGCCGGTAGAACGTCCGAAATAGCCCAACTGAGAATCTAGTCCGTACTAAACGGCACCAAATAGCAAAACCCACAATACATCGGACCCCATTTGGGGCAAGTTGGGCAATTCCCCAGTTCATAGTGACGAAGAGTGGCCACAATGGCAGGACATAAGGGCAACCTCAGACCACATTCAAATTGATCCTCAGAAAAGCGCACGATGTCGGGAGGAGGCTCGACGCGATAACGACCGACGACCGAGCGTCGATCCTCGAAGGTGGGCCGATGGGAATACGAGGAGCGAATCTAGTAGCATCTATGTGGTATTGATTTCAGAGATAATCGATAGTGTGTTGGGAGATGATTGATTCAATTCCAAAGCTATCCATGATAGATTTGGTGGCGGAAACGGCCTTTAGGTGCCGTATGAAAGCAGAATCCCTAGGGGTGGGGGACACAGTGTGCCTGGGAACAAGCCCAGATAATAAGTTATATTGGTAAGTGATGGCCGGAGAAGTGGCCGGAAAAGATGAGGTAAAATGGGGAGAGACGGCGGATACACCTTCAGACTCAAGATCAATGGATTTGGGACTCAACTCTCTATCAACTGACTCGTCGAAAGGAGTTGAGAATCTCACCCTCATAAATCGTGAAATTAAAAAACAATCAGAAATACAGAAAAACGAGTACTTACTTGCAGAAATGAAGAAAAAAAGAAGCTTCAGTTTACACCCGGCCCTTCGAAGTAAATAACGGCAACAATAATGAGGAACAGACGTTTGAGAAGACAGGTTATAACTCCAAGCGACGCTTTGGTTAACGGCCCGTCTGACGTCAGCAGGTACTGACGCCTCGTTTCTCGTGCTAATAATGACTATCGCAATAATGTATGGCGCGTCGTAATGTCTCGATCGGCTCCAACAGGTGGAACCACCCAGTCACCACCAACTACGATCGGGAATAGGTCGTCACCGGCTAAAGACCCAGGCCAACCTGGGGGGCTTATGATGATGATCGGTTCAGGTCAAAGCCACGCGTCATACATTTATTGGTTAATCACAGATTGAGTAGGGGAAGCACCCCGACCAGAGAGAGAGGAAGTCCGACCAGGGGTAACTATAGGCCCTGAGGGCGAGCAACCTCCCTAATACTGACCACCGCAGGACGGTCGGCCCGTAAAGAACACGCAGAGCGCGACCAAGCTAATGCACCCAACAGGCCCGAGCGGTCACGGTTTATGCGTACACGCCTATTAAGTCAAGATAAACGTGGAAAGTGAACCTAGTCTTGATTAAGGGTATGATTCACAACTCGATACTAGAGCATCATTATCTCCTATTAATTAGGAGTTCAAATCGGGTCTAATCCTAACCGAATCCTTGGAGGATACGGCAAGATTAGGGTTTAGACTCCCTATATAAACCACTTCAAGAACTACGGCCGACTTGATTCCAATCGGGCAATTGGATACGTAGTCAGCTCAAGAACAACTTGAGTTCAGTCAAAACACCACAGAAAATACTATCTCCTCTCTTGCCGTCGGCCGGTGACCGGAAAACTATCATTAGAGCAATTGTACCCGTGAATTAATTATTGGCGAAATCCGACTTCATCACCTATCTTATTTTGTTTAATTTTTTCAAATGTTTACGAGTAATTTTTTTGATAAATTGAATTTTTTATATATATATATATATATATATATATATATATATATATATATATAATGAAAACCCGTGCATTATACACAAGGCAGTAAAAAAAATATGAGACACGCAAAATTAAAATATCATAGCGTAAAACAACAATTAATGGGCTATTTTGTGTAGAATATTTTACAGCAACGGCTTAAAAAGAAAAACAAAATACTTTGACTCATAGCAAACCACTGAAGAACTGTGAAATATAAGAAAACACAATTCAATGCACAAAATTTATATTTCCAACCATAATTCACATGTCAAGTAAATTGAACTACTACTATATGAATTCACCATCTATAAGAATTGGAAATTGGTTTGTGCTTCTTTTGGTTGGTCATAAGTAGCTGATATTCGTGTAACCAACGGTCTTGAAAAGAGATTATGCATAGAAGATTTTACAGCAACTGTTTAAAAAGAATAAGGAAAAAAAAAAAAACTTTGCACCCTATCAAAACAAAACTGTTCGAGTACAAGAAAAAGCAAATGAACACGCATATAGACCATAAATCAAACCATCGAAAAGAGTCATCTGAGGAAGATTGAAAATTGGCGTTGATATGCAAATGGGAGATATATACCGAAGAGGAAGATTGAAAATGATGATTAATTTTCTGGAAAAATTGGAAATTTAGCTTTAGAAGGATTTTAGAGGATTAATGCAGAAAAAAGAGGAATTTAAAAAATAAAACTTATCACCTTCTACAGCTAATTCGGTCACAGTCTTTCAAACTCTCGATGAATTCTCTTGCTCATCTGAATGCAAAAATGAATTTCACACATTCTTAAAAGTATTTAAAAACAACAATACGAATCCAAATAAAAAATGACAAAATTTTGATCGGCTTTTTATGATACGTACGTGGACAACGGTCGTTTGATTGATGTACCTCCTGCTTTTATACCATGATGGCAGGCATGATAAGTCACCAAACTGCTCGATTATAATTCATACACTTTAACATTATTAACACATGCAAGTGCTTATCAATACATACATAACAATTTTTGACTATTAGCATTACAAATGTGAATCTAAAGCCCTGAAAACTTGAGGACCGGAGCCTTGGCTACACCATCATTATGCAAGTGCATATAACTTGCGGAGATATTACAAATGCAAAGAGCATCAGGAGGTCACCTCATCTTTGAACTGAAAAAGGAAACATAAACAACCTTAGGAAATCTAATTCAAAATGATATAAATTTTAAGTTGTGATGAGATTATTTTATCTTTGTCTCCTATTTTTTTTTTATCTTCTTACATATTCACAAAAACACAAATTACTGCCGTATATCTTTGTCTACATTCATCTTGACTCAATCTAAATCTCCACCCGACTAACAAACTGCATCAAGAGAAATTAATAAGGATATCGACTATGATATCATATAATGAAAAATATAGTAGTCATGTAACCATAAATGATTATTACAATAAAAAAAAATCACCATAACCATAAACCTCGGTAATTTTGCTTCTCTTAAATCAGCATTATGTTTTGTTATATTGATTTTGGTCAGTTTGTGCATTGTATTATTATAATTTGTAAATCAAGTTTTTATCATTGAGTAAAGGTTGCTGTGTTGTTTGTGACTTCTTAACCCTCAAAAAGAAAAAACCCTATTTCGGACAGCGGGAAATTGCAAGGATCTGCTGTCATTGTGCGGTACATTGGGCGGATTTCTACAGTTAAGAACTTTTACCGTAGGGATGATGCTTTTGAGTGTAGGCGCGCAGGTTCGGCTTATTTTCCCTTTTTTAATAATGTTTTATACTGGTAAGGTTTGAAGGAACCCGTGGGAAGTTAATTTTATTTTATTACATTACTTTGTAACAATCGTAGATTGTTTTTTCGGTTTGTAGATTGATGAATGGGTTGACCCCTGTTTTTGCATCTGGCTATGAGTTTGTGTCAGAAGGTGACTTAAACTCGCATCCGGTGGAACCAATCAAGACTCACCAGTGTGATGGACAAATTGAGAAGTGTATTCATTTCAGTGCATCGGTAGGGTGGAGTCTACCGAGAGGCAAAGGGTGACTATCGGCCAGGTGACAATCTGCTGAGTACCGAATACAAAGGTCCCACATCATCCGCATTACATTTGTGTGACAACTATACAAAGTCATTAAAAGGAGGACACGTGTAAGGGTATTTATGGCGCATCGCACAAAGATTCTGGCGGCTAGGGTTTAGGGATTTGTGCCTATAAATACAGATTGTTGTCTCATTATCTGTGTGTGTTGAAATCAGAAAATTCAAAGGTGCATAATAAAATATCTCTTTTACGCCCGTGGTTTTTTACCTCTCCCACCGAGGGGTTTTCCACGTTAAATCATGTTCTTCTTGTTTCTGCTTTTCTCCTTTGATTGTTTATGTTTGATTGCTTCGCTTCTATTTCTTGCATCCGGTTATCTCCATCCGCTTTATAACAAGTGGTATCGGAGCAAGGTTCTGGGAAAACAATCTGCATTCTATCAACTTCGTCTTCACCAAGGCCTTCAAAGAAGGTTTGCAAAGTTGTGGGAATTGGCTCAAGAAAGTTAAGGATGAGAGGATGGTAAATTTTGTACACCGAAAGATGTAAGACATGTTCCACAGATGACCAAGAATTTGGTATCTCTCGATCACTTGGATGACAAGGGGTTCAATTTCAAGGGTGAAGGTGGACAAACAATGTCTTTAAAGATTCAGGCTTGTAGTCCTCAAAGGCATCAAGAGGGAACCTTGTATATATTACAAGGATCTATCAGATCACCACACTCTTCTTTGTTGCATCCTCGGATTCACCAGTCTCAAGAGACTCACCAGTGTGGCACATGAGACTTGGTCACACGGGTGAAAGGGTATGCGAGTTCTTTCTTCAAAGAGGTTTTCTTGGGGATATAAGGTCAAGAATCTGGACTTTTGTGAACATTGTGTGTTTGGGAAGTTGCATGAAGTAAGTTCTCGGGAGGGTTGCACAATACAAAGGCAACACTTGATTATATCCATTCAGATCTTGGGGTCCATCAAAAGTTGAGTCATTGGGTGGTCACAGATATTTTGTGTCATTCATAGATGACTATTCAAGGATGACTTGGGTGGTGATGATGAAGAACAAAAGTGATGCATTCAATAACTTCAAGCGTGGAAGGCCCTAGTGGAGAATCAGGTTAGGCAAGAAAATCAAGAAGCTTCGCATGCAGGATAATGGTCCGAATTTACTGGGCCGGATTTTGATTCATTTTGTGCACCGAGGTATTGCCGCACACATCATCTTCGTAAGGAATACACCTCCTCAATGGAATGGTGTAGCCGAAAGGATGAATCAAACTCTACTGGAGAGAGGCAAGATGTATGCTTTCTCAAAATTTGGTTTATCAAGGAGATTTTGGGCAGAGGCTGTTAAGACAGCTTGCTACTTAATCAACAGGAGCCCTCACACAGGGATCAATCTCAAGACACCATTTGAGATGTGGTCAGGCAAGCCTGCTGACTACTCAGTTCTAAGGGTTTTGGGAGTACAGCTTACTATCATGTTAGTGAAGGGAAGTTGGAGCCAAGAGCCAAGAAGGGAGTGTTTGTGGGGTATGGTGATGGAGTGAAAGGATATAGGATTTGGTCATCACAGAGTCCAGAGTAATCCTCCAGCAGGGACGTTGTGTTTGATGAAAATTCTATGTTAAACTCATCAGTGGGGAGGTCTACTGAGTCTGAAACCAGTGCTGAATCTGATAGTGTTGAGAAACAGGTGGAGCTTGGTGGAGTCTCCATCGATATGCAACAATCGGTGGATCCAAATCAACACTATACTTGATCCGGATAATGAACCGAATCCGATCCAAGCCCGACCACTTGAGACCTCGGAGGCGTCATACAAACATTGATCAAACAGAGTCTACCGCCAAAGCAGCCTAGAAGATCTAATGTTGGGATACCTCCAAGGAGATATGGATATGATGATTTGGCTGGATATGCACTCCAAGTTGTCAAGAAGTAGAGGTTCTTTGAACCTACTACTTACGAGGAAGCAGATGACATGTACATGAAGCATCTCAAAGGCATGGCATGCAACCATGGGAGATGAAATGGAGTCATTACTAAAGAATCGGACTTGGGAATTGGTCAAACAATCTCATCGACAAGGAGTTGTGACTTGTAAATGGATTTTCAAGAAAAGGAAGGAATAACAAAGCGTAAGGGTCGTATAAGGCACGTTTGGTTGCAAGAGGATTGAGTCAAAAAAGGAGGGGTTGACTTTGATGAAATATTTTCACCAAAGGGTCGACACACTTCAATCGTGGTGTTACTAGCAATGGTGGCACAAAGAGATCTGGAACTTGAGCAATTAGATGTGAAAACTGCTTTTCTACATGGTGAGGTGGATAAGGAGATATACATGACACAGCCTGAGGGTTTTCAAGTTCCTGGAAAAGAAAATTATGTTTGCAAGTTGAAGAAATCTTTGTATGGTTTGAAGCAAGCTCCAAGGCAGTGGTATAAAAGGTTTGATGTGATTTCATGCTTCAAAGAGGTTACAACAGAAGTCCATATGACTGTTGTGTTTACTACAGTCTGCTGAAAGATGGATCATATATCTATCTTGTTCTGTATGTGGATGACATGCTGATAGCTGCAGCAAGGAAGTCTGATGTTCAAAATCTGAAGAACCTTCTTAGTGCTGAATTTGAAATGAAGGATTTAAAAGTGCGACCAAGAAAATCTTGGGGATGGAGATCTGGAGAGATAGAAGTCAGAAGAAATTATTCTTGTCTCAGCAGGGTTATGTGCAGAAGATATTGGCCAAGTTTGGGATGTCTGCTGCAAAACCAATAGATACTCCTATGGCATCAAATGTTCATTTGTCTGTTTATGCTTCACAGTCAGCTGAAGAGAAGGAGTATATGTCAAAAGTTCCCTATGCTAGTGCAGTTGGCAGTCTGATGTATGCCATGGTATGCACTAGGCCTGATCTGCTCGAGCGATCAAGGTGTTGTCGGCAGAGTTTATGGCTCAACCTGGAAGGAACACCGGAAAGTCATTAAAAGGATATTCAGGTACACGAGGTACAAATGATGTTGGTCTCATTTATGGTGGTGATATCGGTCCGATCACAAAGAGTTACCGTGATCTTGATTATCAGCAGTGATGTTGATGATGAAAATCAATGATCGGTTATGTGTTTACATTGGGAAATGCAGTGGTCAGCTGGAAAGCTACTCTTCAGGCTACAGTAGCCTTATCAACTACTGAAGCAGAATATATGGCTCTTACTGAAGCGGTTAAGGAGGGTGTCTGGTTGAAGGGGCTAGTCAATGATTTGGGGTTGCATCAGGATCAGGCTGATATATATTGTGACAGTCTAAGTGCAATATGTTTAGCCAAGGATCAGGTTCATCATGAGAGAACCAAGCATATTGATGTCAGGTATCATTTTCTGAGAAATGAGAAGAGGGTTGTAGTGAAGAAGATTGGCACAAAGGAGAATCCTGCTGATATGTTCACTAAACCAGTTCAGCAGAGTAAGTTCCAGCTTTGCCTGGACTTACTGAATATTCAAAGCTTGTAATCTTTTTCTGGAAACTCTACTGAGGGCAGATCAGTGGAGTGGATGCTGTGGAGATAGTCTGGTACAAGTACATCTGGCATTGACGAATGCATCTGGTACAAGTACATCTGGTTATGCAATCTGTTTGACTCTAGTGAGAGTTGAAGTCAAGGTGGAGATTTGTCGATGGGTGACTTTAATCTCATGTATGTGACAAATATACAAAGGTCATTAAAAGGAGGACACGTGTAAGGGTATTTATGGCGATCGTCAGACAAAGATTCTGGCGGCTAGGGTTTAGGATTTGTGCCTATAAATACAGATTGTTGTCTCATTATCTGTGTGTGTTGAAATCAGAAATTCAAAGGCATAATAAAATATCTCTTTTACGCTCGTGGTTTTTACCTCTCCCAGAGGTTTTCCACGCTAAATCTGTGTTCTTCTTGTTTCTGCTTTCTCCTTTGATTGTTTATGTTTGATTGCTTCGCTTTATTTCTTGCATCCAAGTTATCTCCATCCGTTTATAACAGTGTGTGTGTGTACTATGTTGGTGGATATATCTTGCAAAGGACCTTTTTAATTGAAATAACATGCTTATTATTTCAACAAGTTTAGTACTCCTTTTTTATTTGCTTCCTTTGTGAAATAAAGAGTTTTGTCTCAGTAATTTTTTTCCCTTCAAGTTATAATGCGATATTTGTTTTTCCTTATGTAAGTGTACCTATTGTAAGCGTACAAAACTTCGCATCGGGTTAGTAGTCATCAATCTTCTCTGCCCATCACCCATCCCCATTATTTGACATAATAGTTTCTAAATACCGACCATAATTTGTGAGTAACCATGAAACTAAAGACTTCGATAATAACATGACATAGTTTTGCTCAATATTGTAATTTATTTATCATACATGTTTTGTGTATCACACTTATATTTTAAACATATTAATTTCACATTCACAATCATATTACACAAGTTTAGTTGTCTCGTGCATTATGCACGGGTTTTCCTACTAGTATATATATATATATATATAACGTGTCGACGGTGTGTCGTGTCTTTTAATTTTGGAATTAGCCGTATCCGTGTCGTGTCGTGCGACATATCCATGTCCGTGTCGTGCGATATGTCCGTCTCTGTGCAACATAGATTGTAGTATATAACCATTGTTTACCCAGGTCAATCTATCTTTTGTATTTTTAGGGCCCCCATACCGGCCGTGAGCCCTGGCCGAGGCCGTGACAATATTGTGATAAGATGACATGCAAAACTTAGTTTGCTTTATTCAAGAAGAAAAAGAGAGTAATTTTTGAGGTAAATTAAACACTAATTCCACACATCCATGCATGCAGGGTGATGCGATACGATCCCAGGAGATCGACGAAATGATCAATAGGAGCGGGAAACCCTAACCTAACTGGACAACAGTCTAGGAAGAGGGCCAAGAACAACTCAACGCTTTGCTCAAGAACGCTGATAAGCTCTCGAAAGGGGTGCAATCTCTACGATAAAGAGATCACTCGCTCGCAAGCGATGTTCTTGATCAAATCACAGACCAAGGAAGAAGAGAAAACTCTCAATTTCATTATAATAGATTCATCATTGATTGATTTTAATATTACAAGTAGAATGCCTTTATATAGGCTACAAAATAAAAGACTGACAATCTCCTAACCGATGTGGGATAAATTACAATGTAATTTTCGCCACTTTATTTTGTAACAAATCTAACTCAACCCTGATAAGCCCAAACGATTTTTATTTGCTAAAAATAACCACCTGACCCAATATACTAACATATGGACAACTTTTGACACGGGCCTAAGGCCGTTTTATTCATTAAAACACCGAAAACTAAAATAAACAAAACAAATAAAATGTCTCGGGACGGATCGATCACATTATTCCCTCCCGGTTGGAAAGGATTCGTCCTCGAATCAATAGGACGTCATAGAAGTCAGCATCAGAAACCAATCCCGAACAACCCACAAAAAACATCAATGCTCTGCCGGGATCAAATATTCAACGAAGTGAAAACCTCAAATCAACCTGATGCGAAAAGGACGTCGTGTGCTGCAACAATGAGACAGAAGAACAGAATTGTGGCCTGACAAAACTGTGGGCAAAACATGGTGTTGCAGCAAAATAACTAGAGTAATACAATATCAGAGCCTCATCAAGACATGCAGCAAAAGGATCATTAAAGATATGTGCCGGTTTGCCACCATTAACAACCGGGGATAGATCATCCAAAGGCAATATATGGGCTGCATTGGATGTATCCAATAGCCCGGTGTCCTCCTCATATGGATGATCATCATGTACCTGCAAAGAAGATTCAGCAAAGCTGGAACAAGAATTTAATAACATAGAATCTACTTCTTTCTCCACTATAGACACTTTAGACAAGTCCACTTTCGCATCAACAACTTAACGACCACTTGCAGCGCTTTCCAACTCATCACAAGGATTATGAAACTCCGCACACTCAACATCACTCGCAACATAACAATCAACGATTGTCTGATCCCTGGGCACTATCTCGTCCACAACAATTGCCTCATCTTCGTTAACTACTTCTGCCACATGCTTATTCTCCTTGGTGATTGCATCTACCACCATAAACTCTTGGACTACCGTCTCTTGAATGTTAACACTCCCGTCGTTGTTTGCCTCAACCAAGGCTTTTTCCCTTTCGGATTCATGTTTCAAACGAGCTTCCTCATGTGCGGCTGCTAGTTTGAGTTGATCTTTGTGGGCATCTTCGGGGGATTAGGAACGGAGTGTAAGTCCTCTTATGGCGCAAGGTGTAGCTATTCAAATACCCATCATACGTAACCCTCCTATCATATTGCCACGGTCTCCCAAGTATGATATGACAAGCATGCATAGGGACTACATCACATAAAACTTCATCATCGAGCCTACCAAGATTAAAAGATATTAAGGCCTGTTTGGTAACTCGCACTTGAGCAACATCACTGAGTCCTTGCAACGTATATGGTTGAGGATGAGGTGTCGTAGGAATAGCTAAATCGGAGACAAAACCAGCACTTATGACATTGGCACAACTTCCCGCATCAATTTTCATTAAGCAAACCTTCCCACTAACCCAAACCCTCGTATGAAAACTATTTTCTCGGTGCAGATCATTCTCCACGTTCACCACACTACTCAAGGCTTTCTTTACCACAAACATCTCTCCTTTCAATGATTCATACCCTCCAGATGCCTTAGTTTCACAATTGTTTTGACAACAGAATTTCACAGGTTGGGTGTAAAACCCACGTATTTAAGCACCAAAATACTACGAATCTGGTAAAACTCAAAAGACAAAAGTTGTAGAACAGAAGGTTTTCTAAAGGATGTCAAAATTTCAAATTTTTTGGAGTTATAGAAGTTGATCAAACAATCGTTTTTCAGAAACTGATGCAATCTGTCAAAAATTTCCAGATTGATAGCTGTGACTTAAGGTGCCGATTCCATTAAAACTACAGCGAATTTGGAAAATATCAAAAGACAAAAGTTGTAGATCTACACATTTCCTATAAGTTCACCAATTTTCAGGTAATTGTAATTCGTTTAACTCACTGAAAACGAATTCAAACAATGATTTACTGCTGCAGTTTTTCTGGACAGATTGTTCGGAGTAATCGGCGGTTTTAGACAAGATTTATGTTGAATCTGGATTGGGTGTAAAGAGAGAAATTGTAGCACGAGATGTGTTGTATATCTGGTAAAAAGTGCAGATTTTTTCGAGTTGTTTTGGTTAGAGAACGAACTGATACAAAACAACGGGATCTGTAAAATAATTAGGGTTCTTGGGATAAAGGTTTGAAGAATATTCAAGTTTTCCGGATAGGATGGATGAAGATTTGAAGATTTTGGATGTTCTTGGGAGAGGGTGGACGAAATTAATGAACAAAAAACAAGGAACTAATTTTTTTTTTTTTAAATAAGAAAATTAAAGAAGGAAAATAAACGTGCATATTTGATACCTTCGTCGTTGAGCTCTGCTACCAACTGATGCGATACGATCCCAGGAGATCGACGAAAGGATCAATAGGAGCGGGAAACCCTAACCTAACTGGGCAGTAGTCTAGGAAGAGGGCCAAGAACAACTCAACGCTTTGCTCAAGAACGCTGATAAGCTCTCGAAAGGCGTGCAATCTCTACGACAAAAAGATCACTCACTCGCAAGCGATGTTCTTGATCAATCAAAGACCAAGGAAGAAGAAAAACTCTCAATTTCATTATAATAGATTCATCATTGATTGATTTTAATATTACAAGTAGAATGCCTTTATATAGGCTACAAAATAAAAGACTGACAATCTCCTAACCGATGTGGGATAAATTACAATGTAATTTTCGCCACTTTATTTTGTAACAAATCTAACTCAACCCTAATAAGCCCAAACGATTTTTATTTGCTAAAAATAACCACCTGACCCAATATACTAACATATGGGCAACTTTTGACACGGGCTTAAGGTCGTTTTATTCATTAAAACACCGAAAACTAAAATAAACAAAACAAATAAAATGTCTCGGGACGGATCACATCACAGGGACTGATCTACTGGATTATGGTAGCATTCATTTACTCATCATTGTGAATCTCACTGTCGTCTGAAGAAAAAGTCTTTGTTGGGACATGAAAAGCTTTTGAGCTCTGAATATCGAGGGTGTCTTTCTATCTCCTCCACGATGTCCCGTGTCGGACTTGTGGAGTAGCACGACCAGCTAACTTCAAGCGTCTCCAAACTCAATGAATGATTCATTATGTAATTTATCAAATCCATAGCCGTAGAATAAACACTTAATCCGTTGACAAATGCATGGATCTCAGATTCACTCGAGATGCTAAATTTTTTGATCTGGTTTATAACACAGCTAGGAACGTCTCCATTAAACCAATCATGTTCAAAGTGCCAACCAAATCTTTCCCAATCATCATTATATTTATCTGGCTACAAAATTGTACCCAAAAGGAAAAAAAAATCCTTCAGGGGCTGAAACGTACACATACATACACGTAATTAAACATTGAAAAGACGATAGGGATTAAAGAAATACTTACCAAAGTGATAGTAAAAGTTTGTAGGTTTGGCGTTTTATGCAACAACGTGACGATTTTATTGAGATTGACATCGCCATAAGAGCAGAGGTACGTGGAAATCTTCAAGTGCTTCAAGTTCATAAAAAGAGGCAAGTCCCTTGCATCTATTCCTTTAACCTTGAGCCACTGCTACAATCATTTCAAGAGAATTGTTAAAAAGAAAAAGCACCTGCGAAATTTCACCCAAACAAACTAAGAAACAAAAAGAAATAGTGGTACCTTACTAAATTCCCATGTCACGTGTAAAGAAACCAACTTTTTTACACATTCGAGTAATCTGATTAGCGCAAATCTATCAGGAAAATCATCATCATCATCACCATCACCATCACCATCACCATCAAGAAACACATTCAGGGACAACGAGTGGCTGGATAGGAGAAAGTCAATGGAAAAGTCTGTCCCCCAAATGAAGGAAGTTAGATTTGGAGCAATTACCGTCACCTGGCAATCGAGTTTGTGCCTTGCAAGGATATTCACATCAACTTCCTCCAAAGTGGGAATATCTATAATCAGACGATTAACTTTTTCCCAGTTACACCCATGTAAGCACAGTTGTTGTAGCTTAATTTGGAATGTTTGAAAAAAAGTGTTGAATAGAGTGATTATTTAAGAATATAACTCCTGCAAGTTTCAGTATCTTAAGATTCGGCAAGTGAACTGAAAAGAAAGAGGAGTCAGATCCTAAGATGATGGAGAAGGAGTTCATATCCATGTCGATCTTTAAGACAGTTAGAGATTCACTTTTAAATAGGCATACGGGTAGAATACTAGGCTTGACTGAATATTTACTACAATCTATATGCAGCTCTTGCACATTGTGCTTTATAACCTCAGAGATCCAGAGATGAATACGAGCAGGATCGTATCGGCCTTTGCAAGAGACAAACCTTTTGATATCTGAACTATCATGATGAACAACTATTCTATCAATAGAGTCCAAGAAAGAAGACTCGTCGTGTTTCCTTGACGGGAAGCTAAAATCGTTGAGGTCAATATTGGAAATAGATCTCCACAAGTATCGCCATCTTGATGACAACACACATGTTCGTAAAGCATCTTTGGTTGGAAGCAAGTCCATTATATGAAAAACAAGATCGTCATTAAGTTTGTAAAATCTCTCAACCTCCTCATCCACCATATTCATACCACGCTTCGTCTCTGAATTAAATTAATGAGCATAGATTACAATCCGAGTCATACCAAATTAAGACCGCTAGCTGCGCGCCTAATATTTGGCTATTCGCTACCCTGAACACTAACCCCAAATACAGAGCAAAGACAAATAAGCACCTAAAAAAAAAGCACCAAAAAGAGCACCAGCTGCTACAAGGAAAGACAAAAACATATGCTTGATTGCAAATGGAATACAACATAACAATTCATGAATTAATTCCGATTTAAAGGTGAGAATCAACTCCTAATTAGCCATATATATCTAACCTAGAAGGTTTTATATACTTCATCATCAAAATATAGTATTTATTACTAAGAAATACTCTTTCAAAATCATTCATGCACCCAACGGCGGACCTACGTACCGCTAAGGGGGCAACTGTCCCCTCAATCCGAAAAAAAATCTACTAATATATATAGTATGTATGTTGTTTGTCCCCCCTTAATTTTTTATTTGTCTGTTTAAATTTTTTATTGCTCCATTTACCCGAGATCCTACGTACGTCTGCCACTGCATGCACCTCAGATTTTCTGAAAAAAATCATGTCATGCAACGGTTGTGCCTTATCGCACTCACTGTGAGTCGTGTTCCATACGAACATCGCACATATGTACATGGATTCACTAAATCCATATATGTGGCAAAAAAAAAACCAATTCAATCTTACCAAGTGTAGAATGGTACTCTTGAAAAGCTTGTTGATGATCCAATAAACTTAAATCTTGATTTTCTACAACAAATGATGAAGATTTGGAGTCAAATTTATCATATTCCTTCTCTTTTCTCTTCTTTGTTTCCTCTGTTTTTCTCACGCCCAGTACTTTGACAAGCAAGGGTGATGATGCTTCCTGTTTAGTACTGAAAGGAAGACTTTTCTTAGTTGATTGATTCATGATAAAAGTTTTAGAAATGTATAAAAATGCCATTCATATTTATTATTAATTACATAAACCCACCATGTTTGACTGTTTGACCAAGCTAAAATTTTAATTTAATTTAAATTTTTTTTTTTTTTGGGTATTACATTCAGTTTACAAGCTTTCACTTTAAATTTGTTTCAATCTGCAGCTATAGGTTTACTTTATTTTTATTTTTTCATCTTCTAATATTTTAGCTACATAAAACATAAAAAATCAGCAACTTATTTAAATCAATGATTAGTCGAACAACAAGCTGAACATTCACTGCTGGCGGATCCGGCTGCAAATGTTCTACAGAAAAAGAACTCCTCCAATGCGCTTGACTATATATCAAGTGCAAACGACATCGTTTTGTGTGTTTTACTGCATTTGACCGTCAAGTGCATTGTAGAAGATAAGGTCCTATGTTATACGGGGTCTATGGAATATACCGTATGAATAAATCACTTTCGTAAATCAAAAGTGAAATTGAAAATGTACTTACAAAGCAAAGTCCTACGTATATATGCGATAGATGCAATATCTTGGCATCAATTAATCTCAATATCGTCACGGTCAAGCTCATATTTTTTTGGAAAAGACATTGATCGAGGGTTGCGCGAATTAAATGTTGACAGAACATAAAAAGTCTTTAAGCTCTGAAAAGCGAGGATGCCTTTGGATCTCATCTATGACGTCCTGCACCGGACATGGGTAGCACAGCCCAATCACTTCAAGAATCTCCAAGCTCCGGGAATGATTCATGAAGTACTTTATAAAACTCATTGCAGTAGAATATTCACTTACTCCATCGCCAAGCGAATAAGTGACGTCAAATTTACTTGAAATTGTGAAGTTTTTTATCTTCTGGTATATAACACAGCTAGGAACGTCATCACTGGACCAATCATATTCGAAGTTCCCTCCAAAGATCATCCAGTCTTCATGAGTCCAATCCGGCTAGCAAATTAATTATACATCAAAAGAAATCATCAATGACATAGACAAATGTATATACATTACAATAAAGTGATTAAAAAAATAAAAAAAATAAAAAGTATCTTTACCAAAGTGATAGTAAGAGATTGTAGGTTTGGCGTCTTATGCAAGAACATGAAGAATTTTTCGAGATTGACACCACCATAGGAGCAACTGCGGTCCGTGGTAATCTCTAACTGCATTAAGTTCATAAAAAGGGGCAAGTCCTTGGCAGCTATTCCTTTAAGATTGAGCCACTGCCACAAATCATTTCAAAAGACTTTTTTGTAAAAAGAGCAAAGGAAAATTAAATATATAGATGCATAGTTAGGTTATATAGATATTAATACCCTAATGAAGTCCCATGTCACGTTTAATGACATCAATTGTTTTACGCTCTCGAGGAATCTGATTAACGCAAGTCTTTCGCCATGAACATGAAAAGGAGCATCAAGAATCATATTGAGCGACAAAGAGCGGTGGTTTGATACGAGAAAGTCGATGCAAAAGTCTGTACTGCAATTGAGGTAAGTTAAACTTGGAGCGATTACTAACACCCGACAGTCAAGATTATTGTGTGTATGTCCTATACACACATCAATGCCCTCCAAAGTGGGAATATCGATAGTGAGAAAATTAACCTTTTCCCAATTGCAGTCGTATAAGCACAGTTGTTGTAGCTTGGGAATGTTGGAAAAAAACTGTTGAGCAGAGTGATTATTCAAGAAATAAATTCCCGAAAGTTTTAGTCTCTTAAGACTCGGCAATTGAACCGAGAACAAAGAGAAGGACGATCCTAAGACAATGGAGTCCATAGCGAAGTCTATCTCTAAGACAGTAAGAGATTCACTTTTAAATAGCCATAAAGGTAGAATACAAGATTTATCCAGATATAAATCACAACCAACACGAAGCTCTTCCACGTTGTGATTTATAGCCTCAGAGATCCACCGGACGATACGAGGACCATCAATGTTGACATTGCAAGAGTTGAATTTTTTGATATCTGAAGTATCATGATAAACAAGTAATCTATCAATGGAATCCAAGAAAAAAGACTCGGCCTCTTTTGATGGGAAGCTAAAATCGTTGAGGTCGATATTGGAAATAGATCTCCAAATGTTTCGCCATCTAGATGACAACACGGATGTTCGCAAAGCATCTTTGATCGGAAGCAAGCCTATTATATGACGAAGAAGATCATCATCAAGTTTGTTGATTGTATCATCTTCATCTACCATATTCTTAGCACGTTTCATCCCTGAATAAACATTTGGAGTTATAAATAAGACCAAATCTCCAAATATATACTATCTTCACATACATAAGATTGACCCCAACCGGCTTGACGAATTGCTCTTTTGTTGCTAAATTTAAAAAAAAAAAAAAAAAACAAAAAGATGTATCCGATTGAACTGATAATGGATTCTCTTCTGTTAAATAAAATTGAAAATTTCTTGTTACTGTTTTTTTTTTCTTTCATTGTGATTAATTGAAGACCAATTTAGCCGATCATCCGGCGTTTATTTCGAATATTTTATGGTGTTGTTGATATGAAATAGTACAAGTTTCTTGGATCAACAAACTGAATTATTTCTACAGGGGTATTCACAAGTTCTTCTGCTAAACTTTCATGAAAAAAGATTCAGTAGCATAAATATCCGGAAGAAAAAAAAAAGTTAATCTAAGTTTATATACATAGTATATTATAATATATTCATCAACAATAAGAACTAATCCACAATCCAGTAACACCCTATATAACTTTAAAAATTAAAATTAAAATAAAAAAACCTAAAGCTCCCGCGTGCCGTTGCACGAATGCTTTTTAACACGGAAGCAATATTTTATGTATATGCAAAGAGTACAATGGTACAAAACATAATTAGGTTATATACTTATATACATTCAAGAATTCGAAATTAGTAAAAGTAAAAAATTGACAGGGAAAACCTGGTTAAGTTTGAAAGTGCACAGCCGATCGATCGCTGCTCAATCCTTCCTTTTGAATTTGTTTCACGTAAATAGAACTTAATAGAAGAAGGGGAAATCTGATCGGCTATTCCTATTTGCTAGCTGTAACGCGGCTATTCCCTATTTGAAATAAAATAAAAATTGTAATCCCCTTCCAGACCCTCCCCCCCCCCCAAAAAAAAAAAAAGAAAAAAGAAAAAACTGTAATCTCCTAAAAAACAATGTAAGCAAAAACAAAACAAGGACACTTGGTTGCATGCGTTGTACGTATTTTTCGTTTAGCGGAAATTTAATTATGGTCCTGACCAAGTATGACTTGGTGATCCATGACCAATAGGAAAGCAACAAAACACATAAGGGCCCACCGTGTAAAATATAAATGCCATTAATTTACATTTTTACCCTTCTTATAAAGATTTTCATTAGTGGACAAATGTGACATGATGATCCGACCACCATAAAACCACTGTTCGTTTAGAAGGTTCTAATAAAAGATCCACTTTACACCAAAAACAAAAAACAAAATAAAAATTGTAAGCATGTCTTAAATACAAAAATCTAAAATGTATTTTGGCTATCATTAACGCAGTATCGATAAATTAACGAAAAAAATTGTTGAATCCCGATTGGATGTTTATATAACTACGACTACAACGTTTTTAGAATAATTATTTATTTCTAGCACCTAAATTCATATTTTAGTTGGTTGTCCTAAAATACTGAATTTAACTGGTGAACAACATAATTTTAGCAGATCAATAGTTGATAAGATTCGCAGGTGTGAGAATAAACAATCATTGTTGTTAAAGTTATTCGTGATTACCTACTAAACATGTTTTTTTTAGATATTATTCTTTTATGATACCAAAATCTGAGTGGTTGTTGCGTGGTATGTCATAATTAGAATATAATTAGCAGCAATTGTCATGATTATTGATGTATGTCAACTTTATGATTGTACTAAAGAATAAATAACAATTTCACTAATCCGATAGGAAGAACCTAACTGCGAGCAAAAAGAAAAGATACCAACTTTTGTAATGGCAAAAACTCCAACTTGGGAGAACAAATTAACACTCCAACAAAGAGAACTAAAGTTCACATAGGGATGATTTACTATAATTCTCTAGCCGATCCAAGTCAAGGAGGATTTAAGGACCGGTGGAGTTACCACCGAAAATAATAAACGACTATTACCACGGCACCAACCGTTGCTAGCCGTATATAGGCAACTTAATTCCTTCAACCATCAGCGAGGAAAAACCGATCATTGAATTATTTTGTAATGTCTCTCGGTAAAAGTTTTGTTTATATCTATCGATACTGTTACGAATTGAAGAGCAACAGTATACAAAATATACTTTATGAATAAATCATTTTCATAAACCAAAAAATCATACCCAAAAAACACTTAAAAAAGAGTTGCAGTAATGCAAAATCAGCCGAAAATGCAATGTTTTGTCATCAGATAACATGCAAAAAATAATAGTTTGGTTATTTCAAAAGGATAAAAATGGCATATTTCTTTAGAAAAGTTTTATAGGTTTCAATTCCAAACATCCATGATCCATGTATGAAGGATTCATGAAAATAGCTTTCTATATAAAAAGAACCTCGTCAATCGTATCGTCGACCCAGGGAAAAGGCATTGATCGAGGCTTGGGAATAATACAAGGAGGGCATGAAAAGCGTTTGAGCTCTGAATATCGAGGGTGTCTTTCTATCTCATCCATGAAGTCTTGCGTCGGTCTCGAGGGGTAGCACAACCAAATAATTTCAAGCGTCTTCAAACTCCGCGAATGATTCATGAAGTACTTTATCAAATCCATTGCCGTTGAGTAATAATTTACTTGTTTGGCCGCTGGAGAACGGGTCATGAGGGGTTGACTCGTAATAATAGTAATATTTTTAATCTGGTTGATAACACAGCTAGGAACACCGCCTTTGGACCCATCATCTTGTCGATAAAATGTTTCCAAATCTACTTTGTTGCTATCCGGCTAGAAAATTATACAACGAATAACGTCTTGATCAATACACACACAAATATATATATATGTATAAACATAAACAATGAAGAGACAATAGTGAATTAATGAGATACTTACCAGATTTATAGTAAAAGACTCTATGTATGGCATCTTGTGCAAAAACATGAAGATTTCTTCGAGTTCGACATCACCAATGGGGTCGTAGTTCTGTGCGGAAATCTCCAAGTGCTTCAAGTTGATAAAAAGAGGCAAATCCTCGACAGCTATACTTTTTTCCCTAAGCCACTGCCATAATCATTTGATCAAAAGAACAGTAATAGTAATTAAGATATATGACATAAAAAAGTACATACAAGATTGCATCCAAGTAAATTAAATTGATGCTTAAACAATACCAGAACCGTGTTGAGATCCCAACCCACGTGTAATGACGTTGCTTCTTTTACACTTTGAAGAAATGTGAGTGGCAAATGTCTGCATACATCTCCATGAAAATAAGTTTTAAGTAACACATTCAGCGGCAAGGAATGGTTTGATAGATGAAAGTCAATGAAAAAGTCTGTATCGCATTTGAGGGAAGTTAAATTTGGAGCGATTATTGTCAAGTGAAGGTTACGATCATACTTATCTCTTATACCCACATCGATGCCCTCCAAAGTGGGGATATCTATAATCAGACGATTAACTTTTTTCCAATCACATTTATATAAGCACAGTTGTTGTAGCTTCGGAATGTTGGAAAAAAAGTGTTGAGTTGAGTCATTATTGAAGAACACAACTCCTGAAAGTTGCAATCTCTTGAGACTCGGCAAGTGAACTGAGAACAAATAGGAGTCCGATCCTAAGATGATAGAGTTGGACTTCATAGCAATGTCTATCTCAAAGACAGTAAGTGATTCACTTTTAAATAGGCATAAAGGTAGTTCACAAGGTACAAATGAATATAAACGAAAATCAGAACCAATACGAAGCTCTTCCACGTTGTGCTCTATAACCTCAGAGATCCAACGTTGAGTAAGTGCACGATCATAAAAGACTTCAGAAGAGAAATGAAATCTTTTGATGTCTGAACTATCATGATGAACAAGTAATCCATCAACGGATTTATAGACAGAAAACATGTCACCTATTGATTCGAATCTAAAATGGGCGAGATCAATGTTTGTAATAGATCTCCATAGGTATCTCCATCTTGAAGACAACAAAGATGTTCGTAAAGCATCTTTGGTTGGAAGAAAATTTATTATATGAAGAAGAAGATCATCATGAAGTCTTTTAAACCTATCATCCCCGTCCACTGTATTCTTAACACGTTTCATCCCTGAAATTAAAAACATGAGCATATATATATATAGATTACAACCTGCAGTGTCTGTCATAATTTCAGCTGATCACTATATTAAGGGCTAAATTACAATTTTGGTCCTCTGACTAGACACTTTTTCGATTTTGGTCCTGGTTTTTCTAGTCTTAAGTGGTCTTTTTGTAAAAATAGTCCTGAACGCCGGAAAGACCACTTACAGGACTAAAATTGTCGACAATTTTAGTCCTGTAAGTGGTCTTTCCGGCGTTCAGGACTATTTTTGCAAAAACAAGACCACACAATTTTAGTCCTGTAAGTGGTCTTTCCAACGTTCAGGACTATTTTTGCAAAAACAAGACCACTTACAGGCTAAAATTGTCGCCGGAGAAAAACCAGCACCAAAATCGAAAAACGTGTCTAGTTAGAGGACCAAAATTGTAATTTAGCCCTATATTAAGTAAAGAAATAGTATAACTTTAGATGCTATATTCATCGAATATTAATAATAAAATATCTGCCATCACCATAAAGCTTCAGGAAAAATATACCCTAAAACCCAGGAAACTTTCAGGTTTCACTACAGCCGCAATATTAATGCGAAGGTGATGCACCGTCGTCTACACCATGAATAAAGAAAACATTCATGAATATATTGCAATTCAAAAAGTAATGACTTGAAAGGAAATAATGATAATGAAAACCTGGTTAACAAGCCGACAACGGCGCCACCAACTGCGGCGGTTTCACGTACGTACCCTTAGAATTTCGATTCGGCTAAGAATTTTCGTTCAAGGTGAATGGGGCATTGGTTCGACAATTAATTAAACTAGTATATAAATAAGTCGTCTCCTCCTTTTTGGCAACTAAATCTTTTGCTATTTTTTTAATTCCTTTTTCTATTCTTATTTTTTTATTATGCTAAATTCCTGATATTTCAGAGATATATATATATATATATATATATATATATATATATATATATATATATATTGTTGTTGTTGTTGTTGTTCTGATTTGGCATATAGTAGTGGGAAAAAGCCAAAGATTCACTTTATAATACAAAAGAGGAAATTGTGAAAAAGGACAATTTATAAATCTAAATTGTCAAAAAGGATAGTAATTTTTTTTTCTTTAGTAAAAAGGACAAAAACAATATATATGGACAACATTATCCCTATTTTCTTTTAACTTGTATTAAGGCATTTAAGGTTAATATCGTCCTTTTAGGGAATAGAATGTCCTTTTTAATAAGTAAAAAACATTAGTGTTCTTTTTTGACAATTTTGACAATGTTTTTGTCCTTTTTAACAAGTCTCCTATAAATAAAAATAACACACAATTTAAAAATAGGAGAATTAGGGAAGACACAATTTTTGCAATATTTTTTAGTAACCGGACAGTCAATTTTTTTTTATAGGGGAAAAGACCGCTTTTATAATTTTTAGGGGGAATGAGAGAATGACAGAGATATTTCATCAATTGAGTAGAAGGACAGTCTTTTGAAACTTTTGCATAAAGGACAAAACTATTTATTCATTTATCGAAATTCAACTGCCCGAAATTCAATCGTTTAAATTCACTAATTTTCAAAATTCATTGTCGAAATTCACCGATTTCGAGATTCACACCGAGATTCACCGATTTTCGGGATTCACTGTTTGTCCTTCTCGCTATAAAAATTATGCAGTTGTCCTTCTCCCTGTAAAAAATATGTAGCTGTCATGTTACTTAAAAATATTTCAGATTGTGTCATTATCCCTAATTTCCCATAAATTTTATAGCCTAAAGACAAAACCAAAAAAAAAATATATTCGCGCACATACCTGGAGCCTAGGTTGTAAGTTGAACAATAGATCCAGAGTACCTTAATAGCGGAAGAAATCATCAGGATAGTTTCCCTACATCCATTGTTACTCGACAACGTCTCTGTTGTTGCCGTCTTGATGAGAGGATTCCGAAATCTCTCTTCTTGCCTACAACCGTTATGTGTTGGTTTATTTCGTATGCTTTATGATGGAGTAAAGCATTGCTTTTATAGGCGGAGAGAGGGCCGAAATCCGAATGATCTAGGTTTTAGCTTTAATCTCAGCCGTCAATCAAAGCCGAGTTTTAATCGGATTAAAACTCCTTTTAAATAACCAATAAATAATAAATAGCATATTTCCTAAGGAAAACGAATTTTCTATAAGACCACTATTACGGGGAAAGGAAATTAATCGGGCTCAATAAAAGCCACGACATAATTATTCTTACATTCTCCCACTTGGTCGGTAGGAACATTTCATCAGTGTTTTCCTTGTAAGGATCATAAGACGCGCATTATATGCTAAACATTTCCTTTAGTCGGTTAGCGTAAGTGTCATCATTAATCTAGCTGTCAATGGGAGTCATAGCGGTTACACATCATTCTGCAACATGCTTCCTTCTATGCACCACAACATTTACAACCGTATTAACTACACCATAAGCGGAGATTGCATAAACGGTCCAATTATGTCTGTGCAAGAGACAATTTCTGTTTTGATAAATCCATTCGTAAGGTGTACACAATGGAAAACAGAAAATAATAATGATGTAGAAGAGTGACATTAAGAGCTCAACAAATAGTCAAACGTAATTACTAAATAAATGGCAGAACACGATAATAAGGAGCTATCCTCAAGACTCATTCTTTCAGTGTCTCTATGTTATGTCTTGGGGTAGTCCTTTCGTAAATATGTCTGCAACCATAAGATTTGTCAATTTGTGCTTAATGACAAACAATTATCTCCTAACATTTTGCTTTAGTAAGAGTTATTTAAGGTTCATGTGTTTTGATCCCTTAGATATCATGTCATGCTTAGAGGATCCATGTCCCGTAGACCGCAACCTCATAACATGCCACGTACTCTGCTTTCATGGTGGATGAGTAAGTCAACTATGACTTCTGGCTTTTCCGTGATACGGCACCTCCATTTAGAAAATAAACGTAGCCAAGAGTACAAAGTCTGGTGTCAGTTTATCCTCCAAAATCCGAGTCTGAATAACCAGTCACCTGTGGGTGTCCTGATTTTCAGTATGTGAGCATGTAATTCCTGTTCCTTTAAGTATCTCATTACTTTCTTAGCAGCTTTCCAGTGAGTCATTCTTGGATTGCTTTGAATGTACCCGGCATGCCAACAACATGACTAATGTCAGGTCTTGTACAAACCTGTACATACTGTAAACTCTCTACAAGAGAAGCATAAGGGTGTTTTTCCATTTCTTTACGTTCCAACTCATTCTGGGGAATAATTTTAGAACAATAATGGAAGAACATCTCATCATGCCAAATCTTTCCAAAACTTTATCAACATAGGTTGTTTGAGACAATCCTAAAACATTAAGTGCCCTATCACGGATTATTTCTATCCCTAACACATAGGAAACCTCACCCTAGTCTTTCATTTCAAAGTTCTTGAAGAGATAGGCCTTGGTTTCATGTAATAAACCAAGATCAGTGCTAGCCAATAATATATCATCAACATACATAATAAAAATTATGAACTTACTCCCACTGATCTTGAGGTATATGCAAGGGTCAATTGTGTTCTCAATGAAACCGAAAACAGTAATGATTTCATGAAAATTTAAGTATCATTGCCTCAAAGCTTGTTTCAGTCCATATATTGATTTTTTAAGCTTGCAGACCATGTCTTCTTGACCTTCAATAATGAATTCTTTAGGTTGACGCATGTAGACTTCTTCTTTCAAGTCTTCATTCAGAAAGGCTATTTTCGCATTCATGTGATGTAACTCGAGATCATAATGAGCTACCAGCGCCATGATAATTCTAAAGGAGTCTTTCCTGGACACTGGGAAAAAAAGTCTCATTATAATCAATGCCTTCTTTCTGACTGAAACTTCTGGCAACAAGTCGGGCTTTATATCATTCAATATTACCATTACAACCGTGCTTAGTCTTGAAGACCCACTTACAGCCAACTGGTTTGTGTCCTGAAGGTAATTGAACGACTTCCCATACTTGATTTTCATCCATATATTTCAATTCATCTTTCATGGCATCAATCCACTAACTAGAATTAACTTCCTTAATGGCTTGTGAAAACGAAACCGGATCTTTACTTGTCCCTTGTTCATATTCTACTTGATATAACATGATATCATCAGGAATAGCAGATCCCCTTTGTATTTGAGATCTTCTTAATGCTGGTTCCTTTGGTGCTTCATTACTATTTTCATTGGCGATGATCTCATCATGGAGTTGTTGATCATTTATTGAATTTTCTTCATTGTTCAACGGTTCAACAATGGAGAGATTCCCAATACTTTTCAGAATAGGGTTAAAAGGGACGGGTACCCTTATTTCCTTTATGATCACATCACGAATTTTATAACTCCCACTGATTTCGCCATTCTTGTAGAATATAGCTTTATCAGTTTCAACAATTCTCGTGTATGGTTAGGACAATAAAACCTATATCATTTGGATTTTCTGGGTAACCTTGAAGTAACCACTAACTGTTCTAAATCCAATTTCTTTACTTGTGGATTGTAAATTCTAGCCTCAGCTGGACATCCCCATATTTGGAGATGCTTCAAATTATGTTTCCACCCTTTCCACAGTTCAAAATGTGTCTTTGGAACTGCCTTACTGGGAATCCTATTTGAAATTTTATGCGTAAAGCATCCATCCACAATGATATAGGCATTAGCATGACTCATCATAGATCTAACCATTTCCATGTACGTATGATTCTGCCTTTCTGCTACACCATTCCGCCATGGTGATCCAGGCGTTGTGTATTGGGCAATAATTCCATCTTTTGGAGAATTTTTGCAAAAGGTCCAGGATGTTGTTCTGTTTCGTCATACCTTCCATAAAATTCACCACCTCTATCCTACCTTATGATTTTTACTTTTCTATCTTGTTGTCTCTCGACTTCAGTTATGAACATTTGTAAAGTGTCCACAGATTGAGATTTGTCATGCAACAAGTATAGATAACAATAACGTGAATAATCATCGATAATGGTGACACAATACTTTTCTCCTCCAAAGGTGGGAGCATCAAAGGACCACAAATGCATGTATGCATTATTTCAAGAAGCTGGGTACTTCTTGTGGCTAAATTGAGATACAAAATATTTAATGAGGCTAAGTTAAACAACACTTGCATAAGAGTAGAGTATACACAAGAAAATAAGGTGCTCCTGTGGGTAGTCACCATAAATTCTACACATAATGTCGTGATACTCACACTTAAGTGAGTGATATTTTTTTTTGTAAAGAAGACTAACAAGGTATTTGTGGATATCCTTGACCTTCACATTATACACTCCATAAATCCTTTTGTTGTGATGGTAAGATAAGTTTCAACAATAGGAGTATCATGGTAAATTTTATAAAAAGCATCAAGCTACACTTCAAATCTAACAACATAATACAACATAAAAGTTGCTTATACCAGCTAACTAGGGTCAAAACCAATTTATTCCTTATTTTGACATATTATTTAATTTGAACCATTTGACAATTCAACTGAATGTCAATAAAATTTTCAATCATTTCACATAATGGGATCAAAACATTTATGCATCATCATGTCAGGCTGCGGTGGCTATACCTAACATGTGACATCATTGACATTCAAGTATTGACAATCATACAGAGGCCAACTAAATCTTATGTTTACATAAACACATGCAATGTAATACTTAAATATGATTCAAGTATGCATATAAATTGTCTTAATAGACTTGCAAAATAAATATATCATGATCTAATAACTAAACATAATGTGAATAGTATGTCAAGAATTTGAGCTGCTGTGGCAATTGTCTAAACTTGACATGACTATAATGACATATTTCGAATCTTTGCAAAAGTCAATAATTTAAAGGCCAAAACTTTATTACAAGTTCAAAACTTTATACGGACCAATAATTATCACTTCGATGTTATATCATCAAATTGTGCATGTGTGATTAATATTTCCATATAACACTACATAATCATTAACAAAATGTGATTAAATATTTTAAGGTACAGAAAGATGATTAATACTTTTATGTGTCACTATATATCTCCACTGTAGGTGATAAATTAGTATTTATGCAACATATAAGATATGATTTAATTGTTTCCACTTAATGTGCACATAAATAATAATAATAATAATAATAATAATAATAATAATAATAATAATAATAATGTACCATTGATTATAACTATACATAATGAGATCTTCATGATTTCAGCTAAATGGCATAATATCATAATTTAGAACATTCATGATTTCATACCACACTAAAATTGCCTTATAATATCATAATTTAAGGCCCTCCTTTCGCTTCCGAAAAAAAAAAAAAAAAAAAAAAAGGTGAACATGCAACGAATCAACAAATATCTCAGAAACTAAAAACACAGTTACAGTAATACTATAATGCGAACATAAAAGTCAACGCCCC
Organism: Gentiana macrophylla; assembly: GCA_026214975.1. NCBI lineage: Eukaryota > Viridiplantae > Streptophyta > Magnoliopsida > Gentianales > Gentianaceae > Gentiana > Gentiana macrophylla. The sequence continues at coordinate 102,801,496 of CM047807.1, forward strand.
TCTATCTGTGTTATCATTCTTTTATTTTATTTTGTAAGTAAACTCATGAACTTTATGTTATTTATATTTTATCCCAAAATATGTGTACAAACACAACTATATAACAACATAAGAAAACATAATGTTTCTCAAACACATATGGGAGAAACTAATAAGCATAATTAATCACTTAACTTTATGTGACTAGTTGTTCAATGTATCATCACTATATAAGATATATAAAATTATATGCGACACGTCTTTATATCTTTTCCATTAAATTAAATAAGGTATGTATCAATCATCAGGTGGCATAAATATTAAATTTTGTATTATTCAATGAACATCAGAGTATACAAATTCAATTGTGGTCCATTATTGTTATTATTATTATTATTTATTTATTTTTTGTAAACAGTAATTAAAAAAAAAAAAAAACAAAATAATATACCAAACCTAATTTGCAGTATGCAAATTGCCGGCTGCCGCAAAAGCATGTCAGAAGATAATTACGTAATTGCTTTAAATTTTTTTTTATTTTTTTTTAATTTTTTTATTTTTTAATGAAATTGATTCAACGGTGCAAACCTAATACTATCATGTCGCCGCCGGCGTCAAAACAATAAAGACCACGCATAAATAATTTCAACTTCACGGCAAGATGCTTCACAGATTCGTTAAACCCACACATAAAGCTGAATACTTCATCAGATTCGTTAAAGATCATAATTAAAAGATTATATTCAGAGGGGAGAAAAAAATACGGGATCATGAAGCGATACCAAAGAAAGCAACTTATTCATATAAAATACGAGGTCATGAATCGATTAACATAGATAATAGGTTCACTCTGATACCACATGTAAATTGAACAATAGATCCAGAATACCTTAATAGCGGAAGAAATCATCGGGATAGTTTTCCTACATCCATTGTTACTCGACAACGTCTCTATTGTTGCCGTTTTGATGAGAGGATTCCGACATCTCTCTCCTTGCCTACAACCGTTATGTGTTGGTTTATTTCGTATGCTTTATGATGGAGTAAAGCATTGCTTTTATAGGCGGAGAGAGGGCCGAAATCCGAATGATCTAGGTTTTAGCTTTAATCTCGGCCGTCCATCAAAGCCGAGTTTTAATCGGATTAAAACTCCTTTTAAATAACCAATAAATAATAAATTGCATATTTCCTAAGGAAAACGAATTTTCTATAAGACCACTATTACGGGAAAGAAAATTAATCGGGTTCAATAAAAGCCACGACATAATTATTCTTACATGGGTTTGTTGTTGTTGTTGTTTTTTTTTTCCTCCATTTTCAAACCCTCATATATTTTGATTTAGATTTCTAAACGCTATGAAACTTTCACTGAATTTTTTTATTTTTTCATTCTCTTCGATTTGAGATTTGGTTCGATATAATTACATCATTTTCGTGAGATTTACTGTCAAAATTCACTCAGTGAATCCAAAAATCAGTGAATTTCGACCGTGAATTTCGACAACGGATTTTATGAAATCACGTCGGAATATGTTGAATGTGGTTTCAAAAGAAAGATCATGAAAAAATTAAACAATTGGTGAAAGAATTTTCAAATTTAGAGTTCTAGATTGAGAGCTATGAGTGTTTAAAAAAGATAGATTAGAGAGAAAGTGTGTTGTTTTCTTGGTGCCAAAAAGCGTCCAGAAAATTAAAAAAAGAAATAGGTTTGTCATTTATGCAAAAGTTTCAAAAAGTTGTCATTCTCCTTAATTGATGAAATGTTGGTATCATTCTCTCTCATTTCCCCCTTTAAAAATATGCAAAAAGGACATAATAATTTCTGACTAACCAAAATTCCCTTACTGAAACGCATCGCTCCATTCTTTTTTCAAATCAGCGTCATTCCTTCTTCTTTCAGTGAGGTTTTGGTTTTTTTTAAACAACCATAACTTTTGATTTAGAACTCCATTCATCAAAAAAATTTCACCAAAATTCATATTTTTTTTGCTCTTTATTTTGAGATCTCATAAGATACCCTTCCGATCTAATTTTTGAAAGCAGAAAAAAATATTTGCATTAATCGAAGCGTTTTTCTTATAAACGACCGTAACTTTTGATTTGAAATGCCGAGCATCAAAATTCTTTCACAAAAGTTCATATTTTTTTCTTTTCATTTTGATGTCTCATATGATACCCTTTTGACGTAGTTTTTGAAATCCGAATTTAATCGCAGCGTTTACAATATCACAGTAACAGTAACATATGTAGTCCAAGGTTCAATAGCATCACGTCTGATCTAAAACATTTAAATTTAATACTATTAGATCCCAAAATGCAAAAATATGGTTATAATGAACATATAGTACTTGTCTTTCGTATTGTACGTACTTGTCCGATCTAAAAAAAGACGTATTATTGGAAACTGATCAACATTTTGAAAGTTCAGAGCAAGAAAGGGACCACTCATGCCATTGCTATAAAAAAAAGATAGATTTACGAGAACCAACTAACTAGTAGTATGTAAATGCAACATATGACTCTTAGGCATGTGCTGAACTTGAATTTTTCTTGTCTACTTGTGATGAAACAATCTATCAAAAAATGCTTGATATCGTAATGAAACAACCTATCAAAAAATTATGGAGATGCAACTCCCAGGGAATCAAGAGAAAAAAAATTAAAGTCTACTAATATTGGATATAATCAAAAAGTATAACTGGGAAAGTGGGAAACTAAACCATTCTTCAAGTTGTTGAAGATGATGACAGTTAAAATATACATGTTTATGTCATCAATTCTAACCTTAAATCGGAGTTAATTATATATATTTCATGTTTAATCACGTGTTTATATTTATTATTTAATGATAAGTGATTATTAATATGATAATTGGTATTTAGCTATTTTTATTATAAAAGAGCAATTAATTGTGTGATAAATGCTGATTTTGCAGATCATGATAAATCGGGAAGATAATTATCATACAATCGGGAGATCTCAAGATAAAAGAGAAGAAAATCGGAGCATTAAAGAAAAGATAAATCGATCAATTCAAAAGCATGGAGTGGGGAACAAGTCGACGAAACCGAGTGTGAAAACGCGTAAAGAGGGAGGCTCGGTCGACCGAGCCATGCCATTCGGTCGACCGAGCGTGTACGTTCAGTCATCCGAGCCTGATGTGATAAATGCATGTCAATCTTCTGGATTCTCCCTATGTCGGCTTCAACTCCTATATAAGCAGCAGCTACGAAATTGAGAACACACACCACTACAACACAAAAACAATTCATACAATTTTAGATTTTGAGTTTTATTTTCTTTATGTTCGTACATTGTGGATTCGTCGGATTCTCCGATTAGGGAGCGCATTAAAGAGTGGGAGTCACTCTCGTCTTCGAGGGTATGACTATTCAATTATGCAATCTTTATTCGTAGATCTATTATATTTTATTATGGAGTAATTTTATCTGTATTGATTGCGTGATGTAGATTTATTTACGAACCCATGTGTTTAGGTTAGAAACGTCAAGAAGTAATCATGATTTGTTCGGACACAAAACTGTGTTCGGTCGACCTAGATATTGCACTCGGTCGCCCGAGTGTTGTCATTCGGTCGACCGAGCCTGGTGAAGTGTAGGGCAATATTATGATCGGCTTCGACTACGTCAGATTCTCTGAATTGGAATTAAAATGAGTAATTAAACCTGATCAACTTAGTTATTCATCGTCATAATTTAACATGAAACCCAAAAAGTGACTGTTACTTAGGATATAGATTGAATCGGCATCTAAGAAGTACGCCTTACCCCAGGAATGTTGCTTAGATGAGGTTACGGTTTATACCGGCATCCCTGGTCTTGTAATTATGTCAGAAGTTATATGAGATGGAGGCATTAAAAAGCGAAGTCACGTAATGGAGACACGATGATTTAGAGGGACTAATTGGAGCTAAATCTACCTTAGGGGATGACTCCCGTAGTCATAATAATTAATCCTTAACGTTTGTTTTATTTCGTTATCATCCTAATTCACATGGGGGAGTTATAATCTACTAGCGTAATCAATACTATTTGTTTAGATAATATCAACCGTATTATCCGTGTTTTAGTAGTCTTTAGTTTGTCTTTGTGGTCCTTTGTGTCTTGTGGTTGTCACTATTTTATTTACTGCATTTAGTTGGTCGTAGACCGCCCTTTCAATTTAGTTCTAAATAGGATAAAATTGTGTTTTATTTGTGCCGAGTCTCTGTGGGATCGACCTCGACTTATATCGACTATACTACAATTGAACTGGTTCTTCTCTTGCTAGTGTGTTAGTAGGCATCGAGTTAATAATTTAACTTGACCTCCATCAAGTTTTTGGCGCCGTTGCCGGGGACTCGAGTCATTAAATTAAGATATAGCTTATTTTGTTAGAATTGGATTCGTAAATATTCTGTGAATAAGAGTCTGTATATTAAACAGTGTCATAAATAAAATAAAATAAAAATAAAAAAAAAAAAAAAGAGTGTTCGGTCGACCGAACACTATCCCTCGGTCGACCGAGAATTAGTTTTCTTTTCTGTTCTGATTCTGTCTTAGCTTTAAAACATTCTGTTTCTGTTTGATTTACATTTTCTTTTCTCAAACTTATTTCGAGTCTGTTTTACTTAGTTAGTTAAAGGCCTAGCCTTTACTAGTGATTGATTGTTTTATTGTTGTTTATTATTTTATAGTACGCTACTCGGAAATCGAAGGAACCACTTGAACCATATAATCCTGAGATAGAAAAATTTGCGAGAAGAAATAGGAAATTAGCTAGGGAACTGGCTAAACAAGGAGAAGAGGATCCAAATCTTGAGGAAAGCGAGCAAGGAGTGGAAGAAGGACATACAACCGACCATTCTGAGCATTCTGAATCCGAAACAGAAATGGAAGGCAATCCGGTCAATCCAAACCAGGTACCTAATCCTGTTATTAATAATGCCAATAATGTGAATGCAAATGCTAATAATGAGAACCAAGCCCTAGTTCAAGGAGCGAGGCGTACTTTGCAAAGTTATGCAACGCCCACTATTGAACAATTCATTCCCGCTTATCGTAGCACCGCAAGATGTCGCGAAGTCTATCACCCTAGGCCTAATGTAATTCAAATGGTGACCAATTATTCTACTTTTCATGGAGTCCAAAACGAGGATCCCGGTGTTCACGTGATTAATTTCTTGGAAATCGTTAGCACCGTGAAAACCGTAATTAATCCCGGAGGGTAACATTCGTCTTAAGCTTTTCCCTTTCACTTTGAAAGATAAAGCTAAGCAATGGCTTCTCTCTTTAGAGGCTGGATCTATCACGACTTGGGAACAATTGTTTGCAAAAATTCATGAATAAGTATTTTCCCTTAGGAAAAACTTTTAAGTTACGCCAAGACATCCTAGGATTTAAGCAACAACCTGGGGAGAGTTTTGATCAAGCTTGGGAACGTTTCAAGGAAGCTATGAGGAAGTGTCCTCATCATGACATCTCTCTTTGGCTTTTAATGCAAACTTTTTACCATGGGCTGAGAGAGACTGAGAAAATTAGAGTAGACGCTTCAAAGAATGGAGCGTTTGTTCTTTATCTCTGAGGAGGCACAAGGGAAGATGGAGCAAATCGCGATGAATAGCCAATGGGAGGCAATGACATAGCTCTTCGTGAAGATGGCGATATATTTGATGATAGTGCATCTACCAAAATCTTAGAACAACTTTCATTATCAATGATAAGGTAGATGGGATGCAAGAGAGGATGACAAGAGTAGAAAGGGGCCGAATCGAGGTAGCACCTCAAGGTGAGAATCTTTGATCAAGAAGCCAATTATGTCGGGAGGGTAGGCAGACCTAATCATAACCATCCTGGATTCCGATATAGTGACATTAACGCAGAGAGAGGCCTAAACCGCCTACCCCTTATGTACCACAAAGGAGACTAAAACTTTTGGTTGGGAAGTCTGCGATAGAAAAAGCGAGTAATGTCGCCACCGACAATATGGGACAACTTTCAAAATCTATGGTCGAGTTAGCCACTAACTTTAGCCAATATTGTCGAAGACAGATGCCAAAGTAACCAACCAGGAAGCTTTAGTTCAAAATCTCACACACCAGGTAGGACAACTAGCTGAGCAAGTCTCAACCAGACCTCCTGGAGGGTTGCCAAGCAACACTGAAAAGAACCCTAAGGATTTGAATGCGATCATGACAAGAAGTGGAAAGGAAGTAACTCCACCATCCCTGCAAGAGAAAGTCACAAAGAATAAGGATAGTGAGCCAAGCAATGAGGCTAATACTTCCGAGACTCTGCCTGAGCAAGGAACGTATAAAGAACCTGCTGGCCCTAGAGTTGAACTTTACAATAACAAGTATCCAATTTTCACTGATGTCGATCCTTCAACTCTACCTTATCCTCCACCAAAGCCGAAGCCTAAGTTTGATAATAAGAGGTATAAGAAGTTCGTGGATATGTTTAGTAAGTTACAAATCAATATACCCCTAGTTGAAGCACTAGTTAAAAATGCCCGAGTACACAAAGTTTTTAAAAGACGCCGTCTCAACTAAAAGGAAACTTCTAGATTTAGAGACCATATGCCTTAATGAGGAGTGCTTAGCCATTCTTCAACATAAGTTACCCCAAAATGCAAAGATCCGGGAAGCTTTCTCATTCCTCGCACCATAGGTAACGTCTGCTTAAACAAAGCTTTGTGTGATCTAGAGCAAGCGTGAACTGATGCCACTATCTATTTTTCGAAGCTAGGCATGAAAGATCTTAAGAAGACCTCAATCACATTGCAATTAGTGACCGCTCACAAGGAACCGTGTGGAGTGGTTGAGGATGTGCTAGTAAGGGTTGAAAAGTTTGTATTTCCTGTCGACTTTGTGGTATTGGATATGGAAGCTAACTACGAAGTACCATTGATATTAGGGAGACCTTTCATGGCCACTAGTAGAACGCTAATTGATGTTTACAAAGGCGAGTTGGTATTAAGAGTGAACGAAGAGAGTTGCATTCAATGTCTTCAACACTATGAAAAGCAACTCGATGATGGAGAGGATGCATGTTTCATGTTAGATTCCATTGATAGGATCGTTCGGGAGTTTCAACAACATGAAAGCATCAAGGATTTCTTGATATCTTGTCTTAGAAGAAGAAGATGAAGTCAAGTACGTGAGTAGTGAGGAGGAGAAGATGATATGGCCGAGGATGTAGTAGAGGACCCCAAGACCTGTAGAGGAAGTAAGTCTGCAGAGATTGAAAGATTCTATCATGAACCAACGTGGCATAAGTACTTGAACTCAAACTCACCGGTCGGTTGAAGACCTCTTTGGAAGAACCTCCCACAAATTTGACTTTAAAACCTCTTCCTGCGCGAATTTGAAGTATGTGTTTCTTCAAGATGAAACTTTGCCGCTAATCATATCTTCTTCCTTGACGGACTTACAAGAGGAGAAACTAATGAGAGTTCTGAGAGAGTACCGCGGAGCATTTGGATGGACCATAGCTGACGTTAAGGGCATTAGTCCTAGCGTATGTATGCACAAGATTTCCGTGGACCCCGAAAGAAAGCGGTTGCACAACCTCGAGGCGTTTAACCCCACAATTAAAGGACGTGGTTAGGGGACGAGGTTATAAAAATGCTAGAAATGGGAATTATATTTCCAATTGTTGATAGCGAATGGGTAAGCCCTATCCACGTAGTTCCCAAAAAGGGAGGATTGACGGTACAAGCCAATGAGTTGAATGAGTTAATTCCTGTGAGGCTAATCACCGGTCATCGAGTATGCATAGACTTTAGGAAACTAAATGATGCAACTCGTAAGGACCACTTTCCTCTTCCTTCATCGATCAAATGCTCGAGAGACTAAGCGGGCATGCTTTCTATTGTTTTTTGACGGGTATTCGGATATTATCAAATCCACATCTCGCCCGAAGATCGTGAGAAAACAACATTTACATGCCCATATGGGACATTTGCTTATAATCGAATGCCATTTGGATTGTGCAACGCCCCCGCGACATTTCAACGGTGTATGATGTCATTATTTGCGGATATGGTGGAAGATTTCTTGGAAATCTTTATGGATGATTTCTCCGTGTTTGGAGACGATTTTGATTCATGTCTCACACATCTAGCACGAGTGTTGAAGAGATGTGAAGAGACTAATCTTGTGCTTAACTGGGAGAAGTGTCATTTGATGGTTATGGAAGGTATAGTACTGGGCCACCGCATATCAAAGAACGGTATAGAGGTGGATAGAGCCAAAGTCGAGGTGATCGAGAAACTACCTCCACCTACTAATCTTAAAACTTTGCGAGGTTTTTTAGGCCACGCCGGATTTTATCGTAGGTTTATCAAGGACTTTTCTTTAATCTCTAGACCTCTTACCGAATTATTGGCCAAGGACGTACCATTTGTGTTTTCTAATGAGTGCATAAAAGCTTTCAACGAAATAAAAAGTAGACTGATTACTGCACCCGTTCTGGTGGCACCGGATTGGGATCTTCCGTTCGAACTGATGTGTGATGCAAGTGATACTGCTGTTGGCGCCGCTTTGGGTCAGAGAAAGGATAAGATTTTTAGGCCCATTTATTATGCAAGTCGGACTTTGAATGCTGCCCAAAGAAATTACGCCACAACGGAGAAGGAACTTTTGGCCGTTATCTTTGCTTTTGACAAATTTAGATCTTACTTAGTGGGATCTAAGGTCACTGTGTGGACTGACCATGCGGCTCTTAAGTATCTCCTAGCAAAGCAAGATTCTAAGCCGAGATTGTTGAGATGGATTCTACTGCTGCAAGAATTTGACGTAGAAATCCGAGATAAAAAAGGAAGTGAGAACGTGGTGGCCGATCATCTGTCACGCTTACAATTAGAGGATGGTGAGGAATTACCTGAGATAGGAGAATCTTTTCCTGATGAACAACTTTTCTCCATCACCACCATCGTGGACATGATGATTGTGCTTGCGCTTTCTTCGCGAATAGAGGTTGTGAAGAAGAAGAAGCAACCATGGTTTAGTTTGTTTGTCAATTATCTATCCGCAAAGTACCTACCACCGAATCTCACTGTCCAAGAAAGGAGAAAGTTCTTTAAAGATCTTAGACATTATTATTGGGATGAACCGTACTTGTTTAAGCTAGGATCTGATAATGTTTTTCGAAGATGTGTGCCAGAGGAAGAATATAATGATATCCTGAAGCATTGTCATTCTTATGAAGTTGGAGGACACTACGGGGGAGATAAAACTGCGGCCAAAGTCCTCCAATACGGTTTTTATTGGCCGACATTGTTTAGGGATGCACACCAATATGCAAAGGCATGTCATGCTTGTCAAATGACAGGTAACATTTCAAGGAGGAATGAGATGCCTCTCAAGAGCATCCTAGAAGTGGAGCTTTTTGACGTTTGGGGAATAGATTTTGTTGGACCCTTTACGTCATCACTATCTAACCGATATATCTTAGTTGCTGTTGATTATGTATCCAAATGGGTTGAGGCCATTGCTTCACCTACTAACGATGCTAGGGTTGTGGTTAGATTCTTGAAGAAGAACATTTTACAAGGTTTGGGACGCCGAGGCGATTATAGCGACAATGGTAGTCATTTTTGTAATAAACCTTTTGAAAGGTTGATGATTAAGTATGGGGTTCGACATAAGCTAGCAAATCGCATACCACCCCGGACTAGTGGCCGGTAGAAGTCACCAATCGAGAGATAAAGCGTATCCTGGAAAAGCATCAATACGACTAGGAAGGATTGGTCGTTACGTTTAGACGACGCTTTATGGGCTTATAGGATCGCAAATAAAACCTCGATTGGAATGTCACCGTATAGGATTGTTTTTGGAAAGGCATGTCATCTACACTGGGAACTGGAGCACCGGGCCATGTGGGCAACAAGGATGCTAAATTTTGATGAGACGTTGGCCGGTGAGAAAAGGATGTTAGAATTAACTCGCCTGGAGGAGTTTCGTTTAGAGTCATACGAGAATGCCAAAATTTTCAAGGAGCGCACGAAGAAGTTTCATGACAAGAAGATTCTGGAGAGGAACTTTCAAGAGGGTGATCTGGTTCTCTTATACAATTCGCGCTTAAGACTCTTCCCGGGTAAGTTGAAATCAAGATGGTATGGCCCATTTCAAGTACAACAAGTCTTTCCTTCTGGAGCGGTGGAGCTTTTTAATTCTAAAGACGAGTCCAGATTTGTGGTAAATGGACATCGTATTAAGCATTATCACGGGCTTCCGCCTGCTGCTGAGGAAGAGGTTTTGTACCTCGATGACCCTATCTATGAATAAACCATCTTGAGCTAAGTCGAGCTAGCGACTATAAACTTAGAACTACTACTTATCACTATCTTTTTCGTTTCTCTTTTTAATAAAGTAGCATGCGCCTATCACGGTTTTTTTCATCTCGCCATGTTCCGAGTCTAAGTTCGGAATAAACGAGGTTTTTTCCTTGATGGCCGTCATGTGAGTTTTTCTATTTAGGTTTAAATCCCTTTTGGTCTTGTCCATGGCAGTATAAAATAAAAGTGGCTTAAACTGTTTTTAGATATCTATATCTAATTACTGCCACGATATTTTATCACTTCCATAGACATGGTATTTGACGATTTCGTGGAGTTTGTTTGTTTATACAGGATGTGTCTGTCTCTCCACACTGTGCCGATGATTACTCCGATAATGTTCCTTTACTTGGGAGCCGTTTCCAGAGCTAAGTATTTCATCTTGAACTCTCATTTATTTTTGTCATTGAGGACAATGCCATGTTTAAGTGGGGGGGGCAGGGGACTTAGCTATATATTGTGCTATATGTTGAAAAAGTCACGAGACAATATTGGGCCAAATTTAAATATGGATAAATGCCAAGTTGTTTAACTCGTACCCTTAAACTTGTGAAGTTCTTATACTTAGAATTAATAGGAAATGAACCAAGTTGCGTGAGTACGTGGTCATATTATACTTTTGCGATAAAGTGTTAGTAGACTTAAGGATATTCATGCCAACAATTGCAAGTAGTTAGGTATTGTTCAATAACTCAATATATGAATCGCTTAGTACCGTATGAGTTATAATAATTGAAAGAAGTATGTGTACACCGCGTAGATAATTGGTTATGAGGACCCAAAGTTAATCGACATTTGTCGATGATGTATTCTCGATCTTCTAGCCAACAAAAGCGGAGTAATAAGCTTGGGACGTACACTGTTTTGAGAATGTATTAAAACACTGGGCTTGTAGTAACATTACCAAAGTAGCCCAGCTTGTGGTGATATTCGATGCTATGCTTAATCTAAGATAGGGGATACTTATGAAAAGTTTTCTTCCTTGAGGTTAGTAGTATTCGAAAAATATGCAAAAATTGAAACAAATTTTTCGAATTTTCAGAGGCTTTGAGTAGTACTCGGTCTCCAAGTCCAAAAACCCTATAGATACGCTCTTGCTTATTGTTCTAGTGCTTTAACCATTGAGAGGCATAAGAAGTATGAATGCTGATGTTGGTGAATTTAGATATGAAGTCTGCATAAACTCTAATCTTGCTACATTTATATAAAACCAATGCACATGCACACAATCACTTCGATTCATAGCGAGTAGTGAATAATGCTTATCTTATGAGCATGACTGGTATGAGTTGACTCGGGTTTCTTGTGTAAGTATGAGTTGACCACAGAAAATGTTGTCTTGGGGAGTAACTTGTAAATGCTTTGTTCGGGACGAAGCAAAGTTTAAGTGGGGGGCATTTTGATGACAGTTAAAATATACATGTTTATGTCATCAATTCTAACCTTAAATCGGAGTTAATTATATATATTTCATGTTTAATCACGTGTTTATATTTATTATTTAATGATAAGTGATTATTAATATGATAATTGGTATTTAGCTATTTTTATTATAAAAGAGCAATTAATTGTGTGATAAATGCTGATTTTGCGAGATCATGATAAATCGGAAGATAATTATCATACAATCGGGAGATCTCAAGATAAAAGAGAAGAAAATCGGAGCATTAAAGAAAAGATAAATCGATCAATTCAAAAGCATGGAGTGGGGAACAAGTCAGACGAACCGAGTGTGAAAACGCGTAAAGAGGGAGGCTCGGTCGACCGAGCCATGCCATTCGGTCGACCGAGCGTGTACGTTCAGTCATCCGAGCCTGATGTGATAAATGCATGTCAATCTTCCGATTCTCCTATATGTCGGCTTCAACTCCTATATAAGCAAAGACTACGAGGTTGAGAACACACACCACTACAACACAAAAACAATTCATACAATTTTAGATTTTGAGTTTTATTTTCTTTATGTTCGTACATTGTGGATTCGTCGGATTCTCCGATTAGGGAGCGCATTAAAGAGTGGGAGTCACTCTCGTCTTCGAGGTATGACTATTCAATTATGCAATCTTTATTCGTAGATCATTATATTTTATTATGGAGTAATTTTATCTGTATTGATTGCGTGATGTAGATTTATTTACGAACCCATGTGTTTAGGTTAGAAACGTCAAGAAGTAATCATGATTTGTTCGGACACAAAACTGTGTTCGGTCGACCTAGATATTGCACTCGGTCGCCCGAGTGTTGTCATTCGGTCGACCGAGCCTGGTGAAGTGTAGGGCAATATTATGATCGGCTTCGACTACGTCAGATTCTCTGAATTGGAATTAAAACGAGTAATTAAACCTAATCAACTTAGTTATTCATCGTCATAATTTAACATGAAACCCAAAAAGTGACTGTTACTTAGGATATAGATTGAATCGGCATCTAAGAAGTACGCCTTACCCCAGGAATGTTGCTTAGATGAGGTTACGGTTTATACCGGCATCCCTGGTCTTGTAATTGTGTCAGAAGTTATATGAGATGGAGGCATTAAAAAGCGAAGTCACGTAATGGAGACACGATGATTTAGAGGCCTAATTGGAGCTAAATCTACCTTGTGGATGACTCCGTAGTCATAATAATTAATCCTTAACGTTTGTTTTATTTCGTTATCATCCTAATTCACATGGGGGAGTTATAATCTACTAGCGTAATCAATACTATTTGTTTAGATAATATCAACCGTATTATCCGTGTTTTAGTAGTCTTTAGTTTGTCTTTGTGGTCCTTTGTGTCTTGTGGTTGTCACTATTTTATTTACTGCATTTAGTTGGTCGTAGACCGCCCTTTCAATTTAGTTCTAAATAGGATAAAATTGTGTTTTATTTGTGCCGAGTCTCTGTGGGATCGACCTCGACTCTATCTGACTATACTACAATTGAACCTAGTTCTCTTGCTAGTGTGTTAGTAGGCATCGAGTTAATAATTTAACTTGACCTCCATCAGAAGACCAAAGTAGTCTGTTTTACCTCACCATTTATCCTTCAAACCCGCACCACAGCAGAAAATGCATTAAATAACAACAGCTAAGTCTCATCAATAGGGAATCTAGGCTCATCTATTTTTCTAAAGACAAAAAACATCAGCATTGCCTCACCATTTTGAATGAACAGCCTTCAATCACCTGGGCCAAAACCACACCACAAAAAATAGTGGAATGCAAGGAAATATTAAAACCAAATAAAGATATCATATACCTGCAATAACACATTTTACTAACAATATATAGCGATATTAATAGTTACAACAACATTAACAGTAATAGTAACACCCCCCAAAACTAGTGTATTATAAAGCTTAATGATATGAAACAAGTGAACAAAACACTTACGGCATTACTCCATATTGGTACATCATCGGACCGACTCAAGAACAACCTCAAAATAGGCTCAATTCAAGGGACTACTTCAAGGCACACATATATCACAAATTCAGCCAAGTATCTCAAAATATAGCATTAAAATCAGCCTTATAAACTCACAATTCAGCTCAATCACAAAGCATCTTAGTTCATCAATTTTCAGCTCAGCTTGATTCATTTATCAATCATATAAGTGTGCTTGAATCATAACAAGAAATCAAAGATAGATTCAGAGTGAGTACTTAGCTTTAGAAGATGATTTCTTGTTCATTTAATAGCATTGAGCTCATCCCATTTCCTCAGTTCAGCTCGTTCACGTCTCCAGCTCGTTTAATCAAATTCAGCTCATTTCAATTCTAAGAGCTCTACTGTTGAAATAGTGTCATAAACTCAATCGGGTTGGACCGGATCCGACCGGGTCGGATCATTTCTAATATTTCTTTATGTTTATATATATATTAAATGGTTTTCTGTTATTATATATTATGTTCATTTATATGAACCAATTTGTGATTGTATATATGATAACGTCCATAGTATTAAACTTTGATAAAGAAATCATGATAGGCGATTAAGGTTGATGAGATCTCTAATCACTTTAATGAGTTTGATACTTAAATGTCTTTAGACTTCTGAACTATTAAACAGGGCATTGATAGTACAAACAGGCTAGCACGTATTAAATATCTTCTGTCTTTAAGGGCATGAATAGATATCGTCTATCAAAGTGTAGAGACACTTGGACTGTATGTGGACGTGTATTAGAGAATGCGTACGTTAGACCGACCCATTTACACTGTTAAATGTCACACTATATGACGGTTGTGTAATTATCCTTAGGACCGGAGTCTACATGACATCACTGTGTGGATTTTCATGCTTTGACTATTGAGGTTTCCCCTAGCCACGGGGCGATCATGCGGTAGTTCTTGTGTGTGATACTGAAGCATGCGGAGTATACATGTTTGGTCGTCTGGGAATCGCGTACCCTATCAGTAGGAGTGAATATCCGAAGGGGCCTTCTTATAAGGAATGTCTAGCTCTCGAGAATCTTTGCAAAGTAGGAGTAAATGTGTTATTCCGAGAGAGCATGATATCGAGATTATAAGATACGGTCGTTGATGTTTGACACTCGACATACAACCGTATGGATATTATTACAGCGATAAGATTCTATTTACACGGTGACTGTTTCACATGAAAGGTAGTAGTTATTGCATTTGACTCTATCGATGATTGGGGGTCACGGTGTGTTGCTAGACGCTATCCCGTGATCGTTATGTATGAAGGACATTTTCGTAATTTGCACTTCGTGTCCACGGCCAACATATTCGGAAGCCTATCGGGTCACACACATAAGTACATATAGCCGGATTAAAATGCGGTTATAGTGATAACCAAATAAGGAAAGTTTTATCTCGACTATAAAGTGTTATAGTGATAAATTAATATGGTGGTATTTATTTATTATGAATAAATATAATAGAAGATATTAATTATGTTGATTAATTAAATATACATACAATGTATATGTATATGTCGAAATATGTATATATATGATATACATGTATTTTGCAAATTAATTAATCATAGTATTATATTAATTAAAAAAATATTCCGGATGCCAAAATATTGGCATAAGGGGGTGCAGATTTAGTGTATAAAGGATACACTTGGATTGTGCAATTTAATTAATAAGATTACCATAATATTAATATTATATATTAATTGATTTATGAAAAAATGATTTAGGGTAATAAGATAAAGATAGTCAATATTAGATATTGACAATATATTGAAAATATTTAATATAAGATATTAAATTAAATGAGCTAAATCAATCAAATATATTTTCCTTATTTTATTAGGAAAATGTTTTATTTCTTCTCTAATCCCGATCAGATTGGGAGACATGAGGGGCGCCCCAACACCTATATAAGAAAGGGGTTGACCAGCTCTTTTGTACATCACAATTCCAATAGACTGATAGTTTTTTGTGAAAAATAAAGAGCTTTTCTAGAGAGATTTAGAGAGAGAGAAAATGCTGGTCTAACAACCAGATTTTTCTAGTAGCAATCCAATGGTGGATTCCGGTGGGTTGTTCGTGTGGACTAGTGATAGAGGCCGAACGTTTGGCCGGCTCCGTGCACCACTACTCTCCTTAGAAGGTCAAAGCGTTGATCGTTTAGATCAAGCAAGGTAACCACCGTCTACTAACTTGTTATGTTTGTTGCTTAAACGAAGTCGATCTTGGTTAAAGGAAATAATTTTTTTGAATTCCGCTGCGTTCCCACGAAGATTTTCTAACATCTACTCCGTTGATCATCATCAATAGCACATCACTTTGATGCATAATGACCTTGATCTTAACACTAACGCCAATAACCACTTTGACGCAAAGACATACACTTGGTAGTGAAATTGAAAAAAAGATTGAGAATAGTTGGTTGCAAGCTTAGAAAATGAAAGCGCTACCAATATATAGCATTAAAATCAGCCATATAAACTCCCAACTCCTATATAAACATTATGCAATCATGCATGCATATAGAACCACAATATCCGTTGCCCAATCAATCAAAAGCTTTGTCAAAAAAAAAAATCAAGGAGCAGATGACTTAGTTTACTATGTAGCCACTGGGATATATGTGGGATTTGATAGAAAACGATAGATTCAGATTACCTGAATAAGCAGAAGCGGAAGAAATCATCGGGATCGTTCCTACATCCATTATTATTCGATTTCTGGTCCGTTTTGCCACAACGATCTAAACCCTGGAACAGAACAAAGAGAAAACTCCATATGCACATTGGAGACGACGGTACTTTTAGGTCTTCTAGTCTATACCTATTTTTCTGAATGATCACCAACCGATGGTACACAGACAGTCATTATAGAGGCAAGACTAGGGATCTAAAGCCTTACAGAATATTTCGGATAAAACCCTAACATTGAATTTTCTATAATACCCTTAGTTAAATAACAAACCAATAGTATATTTACCTACATATAATATTTAAAGAATGGAAAGAAAAAAAAAAAAAAATTCAGCATCCATGTATGATGGAAAAAGATGGACAAAAAATCGAGTGGGGAATAATCCATGAAATAGCTTAATAAAAGCCTACTCTATCAAATCTATTGCAGCATAATCATTTACTCGTCATCGTCAAGCTCATTGTCCCTCTGAATTGAAGGCAATGATTGATGCTTGGGTAAAACATTGATGGAACATGAAGAGTTTAGAAGCTCTGAATATCGAGGGTGCTTTTGTATCTCATCGATGACCCGCTCCAGACATGAATCGTTGGACAACCCATTCACTTCAAGCATCTCCAAGCTCCGAGAGTGACTCATGAAGTACTTTATCAAACCCAATGCCGTAGAATAATCACTTACATTGTGGCCAATCGAATCGGTGTCAAATCTACTTGAAATGCTAACTTTTTTGATCTGGTGTATGACACAGCTAGGTACGTTGCCACTAGACCAAGCATATTCAAAGCGCCAATGATGTCGGTACAACCAGCTCCCTGATACTTCTTTGCTATCCGGCTACCAAATCATATATACAACAAAAATATATCTTCAGTGACTTGAAACATATATATATATATATATATATATATATATATATATATATATATATATATATATATATATATATATATACACACGTGGCACGTATAACGTACGTGACACGTGTAAACGAAGAATAGACAATAAATGGATCACAGAAATATATATATATATGTTTTACCAAAGTGATAGTAAGGCACAGTAGATTTGGTGTCTTGTGCAAGAAATTGAAGATTGCTTTGAGATTGACTTCATCATAGCAGCATTTGTATGGCGCCGAAAGCTCTAATCGTGTCAAATTAATTCAGAAAAAGGGGAAAATCATTGGCAGCTATTCCTATACTATTAAGCCACTGCATAAATGCCACAATCTTGGGAAAGAAAGTAAACATATATTGAGCAAAGAAAAAAGCACATAAAAAAATTTCATATATACAAGAAAATTAAACATATCGATAATATACCTGACTGAAGTCCCATCTCACACTTAATGACATTAGTTTTTTTACACTTTCGAGCAGCGCACGAGTCTTGTCATCATTATTAACGACAATAACATGTCAATATCAACTGTTACTGCATGGAGCAATAAGGATGATAATATGGAGAGATAAGGTGATAATATGGAGAGATAAGGTGATTATTTGAATGCAGTAACAGCTCCTACTTTCATGGAAGAATACAATTTGGATATGTCTTTGGTAGTTTTTGAGTTTTGATTCACGGATCTTGAGGATATGTTAGTTAGGTTGTTAGCTTATATTTATCTCAAATTCGTATTTATCTTTCTGTTAGTCAATTAGCGGGATTAATAGATTAGGACTCTTTCTCAGATTTTTGCATCTTATTTTCTCTGTTGCTATATATATGCAACATGAACACATTACAATAAATTATCAAGTTCTAATAAACAAAAAGTACACAGAAGCACCTTCCATTCTCCATTAAATTTTCAATTGTCTTTATGGTATCAGAGACTGCTGTAAGCTCAGCCATGACAACCCTTTCACTAAATGTTGCTAGTTTCATTACCCTGCGTTTAAACTCCAAGAATTACCCATTATGGAGAGAACAAGCCCTCTCCTTAGCCGAAAGCCAAGATTTGGTGGATCATCTCACCAAAAGTCAACGAGAACCAATCAAACTGTTGAATCGAGGGACGATCTGAGACACGAGATCTTTGCTGCGGCCATGGCACAAGCGCTACTATTCTCGGAACAAGAAAAGGCTTATACTGCCTGGAAGAAGTCTGATAGACTTCTTAGAGGTTGGATCATTGGCTCTCTGACAGAAGAATCACTAGGCCTAGTCATTGGATTAGACTCTGCCTATTCTGTCTGGGAAGCATTAAAAAATGCTTATGCTCAGGACTCTCAAGAGAGAGAATTCAATTTGAGACAACAACTGACTTATTTTAGGAAGGATGATAATGTGAGCATCACAGATCACATAAGAAAATTCAAAGAAGTCTGTGACAGCCTTGCTGCCATAGGAAAACCAGTTCCTGATACTGAAAAAGTCTATCTACTCCTAACCAGTCTTGGACCCCTCTATGAAACTTTTACAACAACAATGCTGAAACCTCCTCGCCCAACATATACAGAATTAGTGTCTCAATTGCACAGCCTGGATCAAAGGAGAAGCTGGTTTTCAAAGCAAACCAATCAATCTGACATCATTCCAGGATCTCATGTGGCATTCTATGGAAATCAACAAGGTGGAAAGAGGGACAACCAGCAAAACTCCAATAGGACCAATACCAGGTTTCAATCATCAGGAAGAGGCTTTCAAGCACAGCAAATGCAAGGACCTGCTACCACTGGCAATGCACAAATCAAATTTCAAAGAATGACTCCAGCAGAAGGGAACTCTACAAAAATGAAGTGCGCCAATATTGTGGTAACACTGGACATGCAGACCAAGATATCTTTGGTGGTTGCTCAAGAAGAATGCAGAGAGACAACACCAATCACAAAGCACTTGCGGCTCTTACTTTGGACAACACCCTGGTGGAAGCGAGAATGGACAATGGACACAGTGCATCCAACCATATGACCGATGAGTCGGGTATGCTCTCTAACTCGAGAAATTACAAGGGATCAGATTCTGTCATGATAGGTGATGGTTCAGCATTACCTATCACTGGCATAGGAGATCTCACACACACATCATCATGCTTTGGTGGCCTAGCCATGAATAACATTTTACTAGTACCAAATCTGAAACAAAATTTGGTATCGATAAAGTCAACTCACAAACACCCTTTTCACGTAATTTCTCTAATGATGGTTTTTGTATTAAGGAAAGGACACCGGTCGTCTTTAAAGGCAGGGGACACTTCGGGGTGATCTCTACATTCTTCCCAAGTCTCATGTTTGCTACTGCGCCACTAACCAATGCCATCAAAGGCTTGGTCATTCTCAATTAGAGTTGTTCAATTTTTAAGGAATAAGGGGGCAATTGATGTTTTAGGAAAATAAAGCTTGATCATGTTTGTGAGAGCTGCCAAATGGCAAAATGAGTCGTTTACCTTTTACTTTGTCAGAACATGTTAGTAAAGAACCTTTTGATCTTATGCATTGTGACCTTTGGGGCTGCCTTGATCACTTCTTTAAATAAATTCAGATTTTATGCTAGCTTTGTGGATGATTTCTCCAAATACACTTGGCTTTATCCATTCTGAATAAATCGATTTCTTTCTTTGTGTATGTTGCCTTTGAAAGATTTATTAAAACTCAATTTAACAAATGCATTAAAGTGTTTCATTCGATGGAGGTGGAGAATTCATTAACAATCCTCTTGAAGCTCATTTCTTAAAAACAGAGTTTTACATCAAATATCTGTCTCATACACACGAACAAGCAGTCTTGTTGAAAGAAGACATAGAGTTATCAGAGAACTAGGGCTTACTATGATGTTTCACAAGAAACTCCTTTATTTCTTTGGTTTGAAGCTTTTGCTCTTTATCAAGTGTATTTAATGAACAGTTACCTTCACGCCTTACATTCGATTCCCTTACTTACTGCTCCACAAAAGCCAGAACCAACCTACAATAACCTTAGGATTTTTGGGCCTGCAGATGTTATCCTTACACTTGGGATGAGAAGAGACACAAATTTGACCCAAAATCCACTCCTGTGTGTTTGTTGGGTATAGCCCTCAATACAAAAGGCTATAAATGTTTTCACCCACAAACTAGGAAGTTCTACATGTCAAGACATGTGATTTTGATGAATCACTTGCTACATTATAAAGCCGCCATGCCTGCTTTCATTCTATTCCCACACAAACATATGCCAATCTCATATTGATTCCTGCTTCCAAAATTCCCGAGTCTACTCTCTCATCCACACCCCTTCACCATCACCACCTCCACTTATTGGCATACCTATTCCCCGCCATTTCTACTACTACTCACACTCACACAGTGCACAACTACCTCCCTCTACATCTACTAGCCCTTTCTCCAAATCCTCGGGACACTCCCCAACACACACCCACGAACATGATATTCACTCATCTACTTTCTTTGATCACCCTGCACCACCAAGTCCACCACTTTCACCAAGTCCATCAAATCCACCAACTCCACCCTCCAAGTACATCTCCCACCATCTCCCACCCAAGTCCTATCCTAGATTCCCTTCTCCAACACCTCCACTGCCGCGCACATCATCACATTGTTACTAGATCTCAATCGGGCATTGTCAAACCTAATCCCAAGTATGCTTTTACGGTCCACACCTATCCCGACATACCTAGAGAACCCAAAAGCGTGAAAAGTGCCCTCAAACACCTCTGGATGGATTTGCTATGAAAGAAGAACTTGAGCCCTTCATCAAAACAAAACTGGACTTTAGTACCTAGACACTCCCGAGATGAATGTGATAGGCTCTAAGTGGGTTTTTAGGCCAAATTGAAACCTAATGGTACCGCCTTGATGACTTAAATCTAGATTGGTTGCCAAGGGTTTTCATCATTGATGGCATTGATTATGTTGAAACCTACTCTCTCACGTGGTCGTCACTCCAAGTACCATTAGAATGATTCTAACTCTGTCCTTGTTTTATAAATGGCTGTCAAGCAACTAGATGTTAAAAATGCGTTCTACATGGCAATCTTTACGAGGTTATCTATATGGAACAGCCCACGGTTTCTTTGATCCTCATTTCCCTAATCATGTATGTAAACCGCAAAAGGCTCTTTATGGTTTAAAACAGGCTCCCAGGGCTTGGTTTGATCGTTTTAGCGATTATTTATTGTCCTATGGTTTCAAATGCGATTTGTCGACCGACTACTTCTCTTTTGTCTTTCATCATAAACATGCTGCATTACCATGATTCTTCTATTGTATGTGGATGACATGTTGTTGACAAAGTTCACACTCATTGCATATTGACAAGTTTGTCACGGGGCTTAGTCGAAATTTGCTATGAAGGACTTGGGACCCATCCATCACTTTCTAGGAGTTGAAATTCATCATCAAGGAGATCAACTAGTCCTCTCTCAAAGTCACTATGCACGTACCATCCTGAAAGATCGGACATCTTTGGGATCGCAAGCCCATCAAAGACTCCACTTGAAGCCAGCTTACTTGGTTATCCTAATATGAACATTTAAAGCATCTCGAAAACAACACATTCAACAACAAAGCATATACAACTTGACTATCACTATGTGGTTTGATAGGAGAATGTCAATGGAAAAGTCGGTACTGCAAATAAAGGATGTCAAAATTGGAGCAACTACTGTCACCTGACAATCAAGATTGTATAGAGAATCTATACCGACATCAAGTACCTTCAAAGTGGGAATATCTATAATCAGACGATTAACCTTATCCCAATAGCACTCATATAAGCACAGTTGTTGTAGCTTTGGAAAGTTGGAGAAAAAGTGTTGAGCACAATCATTATCCAAGAACTCAACGTGCCAAAGTTTCAATGTCTTAAGATTCGGCAAATGAACTGAGAATATATAAAGTGGAGGAGATGCATGGTGCACGTCATGTATATCTCTAAGAAGGTAAGAGATTCACTTTTAAACAGGCTTAAGGGTAGAATACAAGTTTCATCTAGTGAACAACTAAGACGAAGCTCTTGTACATTGTGTTTTATAACCTCTGAGATCCAACGACAAATACGAGGAGCATCAATGACATCACAATAGACATCAAACCTTTTGATGTTTGAACTATCATGATGGGACAAGAATTCTATCAACCAAGAATGAAAACTTGTGAACATCTTTTGAAAGGAAGCAATAATCGTTGATGAGGTCAATATTGGAAATAGATCTCCATAGGTTTTTCCATCTTGATGATAACACACATGTTTGCAAAGCATCTTTAGTGGGAAGAAAGTCTATTATATGACGAAGAAGATCGTCATCAAGTCTGTAAAATGCATCAGCCTCATCATCCATCATATTTTTAACCCGTTTCTTCCCTGAATATGAACACTAAAACTTCAGAGAGAACGATATATATAACATTGTCATAGCCAAGAACGTAATTTCGGTCAAAAAAATATTTCTTTTATGAATATCAACCTATGTAAAGGCAAAAATTGATAAGGATATATATAATAAATAAATATACATATATATATATATATATATATATATATAACACAATCAAAACCTGGTTAACCAGTAGACCAAAATCTTCAACTATAGTTGAAAGTGCCCCGATTGATTACAAGACTTTCGTTAGTATTACGTCTCACACAGCGCTATCTGTTTTGCTTGCTCCTTTAATTTCCTTTATATTTTTATTTATATGTTTCAGTTTCTTGAGGGCTATTCCTATTCTGCGGATCTCATATTTTAAAATTTTAATTTCGTAGGTTTTAATTTCTTGCAACGTTTTCCAAAAAAAAAAAAAAAATCTTCCAACAAATCTGATTTGATGGTGTCAAATCTAACAGCCATGTGAATATATCTCGTGTAATCATTCAGATTGATTTTTTTTTGTATTTATTGTAATTGTTGTATCCGTGATTATCTCCAAGATTATTGGATCCTAGAATAATCTATTGTGTATACATATATACTAGTATGAAACCCGTGCGATGCACGAAGAACGATATATTTGGAAAGTCGATCTGTGTATGTAGAAATTTGTGGATACTGTAGTAATTTAATAGCTATTTAAGTGAAACAAAAAAAAAATGGCATGAATGAAATATTTACAATGATATATGTGTATATAGAAATTTATAGATATTGTAGTAATTGAAGAGCTATGTAAGTGAAACAAAAATAACCAAAAAAAAGATGGCACGAATGAAATATTTACAATGAAATATAAAAGTGTAGACATCTGTCATAGTTATGAGTATGAAAAGTAGCGTAGGTTCACCTAAAAGGGAACGTGAGATTGCAAAACAACCATCCCAATAAAGTTTACTTAACACCTGGAATAAGAAAGTAAAAGAAAAATATGTGAGCATGTGAAAGAGAAATGAGAAAAAAAATTCAAAATTGTATATTTAAAAAAGATTAAACGTCTTACATCAGGTGTTGTTTTGTTCATGTTTATGTTTAAAAGCCTGAGTGCATGCATCAAACCAATTTACTTTCAAAACGTAAGCAACTCTTAGTGGTGTTGTAAACTGTGGCGTTGAAGGAGCGTATACAATGAACGTGTATCGTGCTCCTTCACAACTTTTCAAATGATCCTCGAAAGTGCGATGACCATCTCCCTGTAAATGTGTAAAATTTAATAATATGAAAGTCCAAAAATGATTATTTAATAATATGTGTCACATTGTTTTATTTCTATCAACCTTCTCATGTGATAGATTGTTTCATAAGTATTTTCATCTAAATATGTGCATGTCACATTAAAAAATTAACTTTATAAGTGTGTCAAATGATTTTTGTCATGACATCACTTTATTATTGTAATGTGACATTAAACATTATTATTATATCACTTATTTATCACCACTATTTTATATATACGTATGTATGTTATATGTATGTAGGCTTGGTTGGGCTTCCCCCCCTCTTTCCATATCTATTATCCATAATCCTTTTATTTCGAGTTCTTTAGCCCAACCTTTTATTTACTAAACCTTATATACAACTTTGGCCCCTACTACTTCTACAATATACAATTAAAAACCCTATTTTCTTTTCTCTATTTTCTGCCGCCCCCACTACCAAGTAATTACCTAGAAACTACCCAATATCTCCTATACACCGATCTCCACCTCTTCAATTACCTCCTAGAAACCTCCACCATAATTACTCCCGTCCTTAGAGTGCCCCAATAGACACTTTATCCTTCTCCTTAAATCTTATATAGGGAGGACATCCAAACTTTATCCCCACAATAGCACTCCATTTATTTCCCTATCCCTATTTAAAATTAAGGTCCCCTTTAAATATAAAGGCTCTGCAAACTGAATAGTATTTCCTTTTATCTATCCACTTGCGGCAAAAGACAGGATTTTATTACACTTTCTGGAACAAAAGTAATTTTATAGTTAAATTAGTTACTTGAGATGTGAGAGAAAATTAATTTTGAGGAATGGTATAGGGAATGTTATTGGAGTATGTTGTTTTATAGGGTGTTAGAAAGATGAATCTGGAACGGAAAATAAGATAAGTTGGGAGTAGAATATGGTGTACCACTGGGGTCACTCTTATCACTTCTTTCTCTTCTCCCCCACATAATCAGACTTTGATTGCCATATGCTTTCCTCTTTCATATGAAACCTTTTATGGATTCAATTAAAGTCCATTTCTCTCCTTCCTAAAATAGCTTTCTCTGTTTTGAATTGAAATGTTGAACCGTTTGGTTCAATGTTGCTGTTTTCATCTCGAAATGGCATCTGGATCCTCTGCAACATCGTGACTGTGTTCAGTTGCTTTCTTTTGAGACGTGGTCCATGAAGGTGGAGGAGCATCCGTCCAAGATCGAGCTCTGTGTTTAATTTTATGAATCTGTACAAAACTGAGGCCGATGAAGACATATACCGAGGCCTATGATGTTCTATCAACATCTACTAATCTCGATCCGGTAATATCTTTCCTATATTGTTTTAGTTTTGGCCTATTATGTGTCTTTCTCCAAATCTCAAATCCCGATGGTGTGATGGCGAATTTATGAAGAAAAAGGCATCCTCTTTGTTAGGCTCTCTGTTCCGGTCTTCCTCGAGGCTGAATTAAAGAAAAGATGCAACTTTTCTTCTCCGTTAGAAGTCCGTTCACTATGCTCTTTGATATAACGATAGGCTATGATGTTATGAAGACTCTGCAACACTTGGATTTTTGCTCATATCGAAATTGTGTATAAAATGTACAAAAAACTGTTGAAAAAAGCCACATATTGCAGTATGTTTTTGGTAAATAACTGAGCATGTTATGTGCTTAATCGGTGGTAAAATGATTTTGTTCTGTTTGGAGTTGAAATCTGAGATTGTTTTTTTGTAATGTAGCTAAGTTTCGTGGGCATTTATTTTTTGTGTGTTTTATCATGCTAGATTGCAACATTTTTTTGTGTGGAAAGAGTGTTGTTTTTTGGTACCAAAAAACAGAATAGGTACTTGCTTTTTATGTGCTTTGTACAGTTACTTGCTTTTGTATTCATTCATTTTGTATCTTCATGAAGTTGGTTCGTAGTGGGTAGGAATTGTCAGTCAGAATCAGAAAGTCCTTTAAGTCTTTTTTATTTATCACTCTCACACCTGTATGTTTAATTCTACATTATTCTCATTTTCTGATTGGAGTTGAAAAATGAGGTTCTTTGTGGAAAAGTAGCACAGTTGTCTGGGCATTTTTTTTTTTGTGTTTTTTCATGCTAAGTAGCTAAATTTTTGTTTAATTTTGAGATTCTGGATCTTATATTTGCAATTATAGGTAGTAGTAGTAGTTGAACAGAAAATTTTACAGTGTTGTTGATTGTTGGGTTTATATGTTTGTCAAATGTAAGTTATCATTCGATTATTATTAACTTTTACTGGATTTCTGTACAGGGCTGTGTGCAAGGAATGGAGCATTAAAAAGGATAGCGTATAAGTTACCTGATATATTGATTTTGGCTGGTCTGAACAGAGAGATGAGGAGGCTAAATTGGCACGATGCACTTGTCGATTTCGGGGCTCCAACTGCAAGCAGCACACAATGTCCTGAGATATTGGCTCGATGCACTCCTCCTGAGAAGTGTTTGAAGAAAGTTAGTAATGAAGATTTGTTTAACAATGGGAAAATGAAGATTGGGACAATCAACACCCAATGCAAGATGAAATAATGTAGGATGAACTGTGTACCTGAGCTGATAATAACCATTGCCAAATGCAGGATGAACTGGTGTGATGTGTAAGAAATGTAGAAATGTATTGAATGTAAGAATGTGAGAGATTGTGAATGGTTAAAGGGATGTTATTTTTAAATAAATAACCGTGGTGTTGTAATATCACAGAGATAGGGAATAGTGGGAGTATAATGTGGGGATAGTGGGTAGTTATTATTATTTGTTTAATTTTTAATTTTATTTTTTTTAATAAATATGACCATGAAAACCGGAAGTGGGTAGTTATATGTATTATGTTTTTTTTTTTTTTTTTTTTTTTTATTTTTATAAAATTTGTTGCAATAAACGTGATGATAACTGCAAGTGGGTATGGAATATAAATGCTGTTGCTGGAAATGGGGTAGTAGGGTTCATGGCTGTTATACGCAGTATTTGGTTTTTTTTTTTTTTTTTTTTGGTTTAGATTATTTTTAATAAATAATCTTTAGTTTAACTGCCATTGATGGAAATGGGGTAGTGGGGTTCCTGGTCTTAAACGCAGTATTTGTTTTTTATTTAGTATTTTTTTATTTTTTTATTTCGGGTGTGGGCCGGGTCAATTGAAAAGCTGCGGGTCAATTGACAGTTTCTTTTCTTAAAATATATAATAAGATATATATATATATATATATATATATATATATATATATATATATATATATATATATATATAGATGCACTAATGATACACGGCTAAAAGTGAGCTGGTAAAGGTGTTTATTTTTTCACAAACAAAATTACCAACAGGGTTCGGGATTCAAAGAATGGTTGGGACATCAAATATCCATCTTGTTAATTGTTTGTCCTTTGGATACTCGTATAACAATCGAAAACTATTGAAGTGACTAATTCCTGGAAATTAGGAAGACCAATACCTAGTTTTTACCCATAACCTATCTCTGTAGCATTGGAACCAAGATCGGCCTTGGCATAGTTTTTACCCATAACCTATCTCAGAGCATTGGAACCAAGTTTCCATAGGTCTATTTAACTAACTGAAGCTAGCCGAGATCAAGAGCTTTCTTATCATGCGGTGGCTCACTTTTTCTAAGTAATGGGGAAGAGGACCGAAACATACCACTGAAAGACTTTACTGAGACAAAGATAGGCTGTCAAGAACGTAGAGGAGGTAGGATGGGTAGTTGGTCAGATCTAGTGTGGATCGTACATGGACGGTAGTTGGAGTCTGCGGGAGAGAGATAAAACAAAAAATTGTCGTATTTTTTCTAGTAAATGTAACAAAAAGTGTGTTGATGGAGAAACTAAGCTTCCCCGGAGGGGGAAATAAAAAAATTCACGCAAAATAATCCAGTTCCTGGAATCTCTGCTTAACAACTTAAGCTAAGTATCATTGGTTGTAAAGATGCCTAATTAGTATAAGAGTAATTGGCGCAAAACACCTCTATGTTTGGGTCAACATTGAGACTTGTCATTTATCTTTAAATTTTGCATTTTTACCCTTTATATTCTATAAAATTTTGCAAGAAACACTCTTTTTCGAATTTGGGGTTAAATTTAAGGGGAAGATCGCGCGTGCCTTTCCACTCTCCGTCAACCCTCAACAAACCAAAAAAAAAAAACTTTTTTTTTATTTCCCCAAAATCCCCATTAGTTCGACTACCAACACCAAACTCAGTTTAATTCGTTCATTCCCAACCCCAAACTCGGGTTCGGATAACCTATCCAATATTAGTGTCTAATTTCGGTGTCCAAGTAAAAACTACGTCGTGTCATGTATGTTTTATTTATTTGTTAGAATTTAAGGAAAACAAAAAAAAAAAAAAAAAAAAAACCCAAAAATTAAACATACATGAAACGACGTAATTTTTACTTGGACACCGAGATTAGACACCAATAGTGGACAGGTGATCCGAACCCGAGTTTGGGGTTGGGAATGAACGAATTAAACTGAGTTTGGTGTTGGTAGTCGAATTAATGGGAATTATGGGGAAATAATAAATAAATAAAAAATGGTTTGCTAAGGGTTGACTGGGAGTGGAAGGCACGCGCGATCTTCCCGTTAAATTTAACCCCAAATTCAAAAAAGGGTGTTTCTTGCAAAATTTTATAGATGATAGATGGTAAAAATGCAAAATTTAAAGACAAGGGCAAGTCCTAATGCTGACCCAAACATATGGGTGTTTTACGCCAATTACTCTTAGTATAATGTAGGAAAGTTAATTATAATGCGTTGCAAAAAATATTTTCGTAATCGTCGCTAAAAGTGTTGATTTTTGTCCGTAAAGGCAATCACAATGAAAAAAATTCGTCACGTTGGTCGTTGCCTATGCAACAACGCTAAAAGGTTCTGTCGTGACGAGTTCAGTACTCGTCACCAAAGTTAATGCATTGGTTACAATTGAGATTTCTTACGGAAACAAAATTTACGCTCGCATACTTTTTGTCACAACTTAGACTCGAACCCGGAATCTTCGGGTTATAGGGCCAAGATTTAGCATGTAAGTAAAATATTTTCTTTTTCTTTTACAATATGATAACAGAATATATAGCATCTATTGCGTATGTAGGACTTTGTACTATGTTGCCCTTGGTAATTTCGTACATTTTCAGCCAGCCTTTTTTTTTTTTTTGAATTTTTCTTTATCTTAAACTTTAACTTGTATTTATCTAAACTTTTAGAAAAGGTCTTGTAAATCACAAATGATCTTAATCTTTAACTTATATTAATTAAAACCTTAATATAAGTTGTTGATAAATTTAAATTTACAACAAATAAGAATCTTGAAGGAAAAAACAGGCAAACCATATCGCAGCAATATGGTGGATGAAGAAGATGATACAATTGACAAACTTAGCGACGATCTTCTTCGTCAAATAATAGGCTTGCTTCCGATCAAAGATGCTTTACGAACATCTATGTTGTCGTCAAGATGGAGAAACCTATTTAATAGAACTATTTCAAATATAGATATTGATGATTTTAGCTTCCGAACAGAAGAGGGCGAATCGTCTTTCTTGGACTCCATTGATAGATTACTTATTCGTCATCCTTCACATATCAAAAGGTTTGCCTGTTGCAAAGTCCGAATCAATGGTGATCGTATTCATCGTTGGATCTCTCAACTTTTAAAGCACAATGTGCAAGAGCTTCGTATCCTTTCCCGTATTTATTCAGGCTGGCCTGGTACCCTAAACTTAGGTCTATTTAAAAGTGAATCTCTTACCGTCTTAGAGATAGACATGGGTATCAACTCATCCTTCTTAGGATCTAGCTTGAGTTTGTGCTCGGTTCAATTGCCGAGTCTTAAGGTTCACCTGCCGAGTCTTAAGAGATTGAAACTTTGGGGAGCTGTATTCTTAGATAATCACTCTGTCCAACAGTTTTTTTCAAACCTTCCCAAGCTACAACAACTGTGCTTACATAGGTGTAATTGGGAAAAAGTTAATCGTCTGATTATCGATATTCCCACTTTGGAGGAAGTCGATATGTGTATCTTTGGAAGGCACAAACTCGATTGCCAGGTGACAGTAATCGCTCCAAATCTAACTTCCTTCATTTGCGAGACAGACTTTTCCATTGACTTTCTCCTATCCAGTCACTCGTTGTCGCTGAATGTGATTCTTAATTATGATTATCCAAATGATGATGCTGATAGAGTAAATGTGATTCTCAATTACGATTATCCTAATGATGATGCTGATAGACTTGCGGTTATCAGATTACTTGAAAGTGTAAAAAACTTAATGTCATTACACCTGACATGGGACTTCAGTGAGGTACGTAGTAGCTAGCAGTATTTTTATTTTTATTTTTATACGGTTAAACATAACACAATCGGAAGAAAAGATGATTTGTATATTCACAGTGATCAAGTATTTATAGTACAACACATCACCAAAACCCTAAACACAATGTATCGTAATGTACAAATATACCCTTTACTTATATATATTTATATATTTCCCACACGCCCACTCAAGTTAGAGCATGTAAATCACAAATGCCCAACTTGCCTAAGAGAAAACGGAATTGTTGCCGACCGAGAGCTTTTGTCAGAATGTCGGCCAATTGATGCGTGGTAGGAACATAAGACGGCGCTAAATTACCGGACAATAACTCATCACGAACAAAATGACAATCCACTTCGATGTGTTTGGTACGATCGTGGAAGACGTGGGAGACGGGATTCTTTGCGATATGAAGCGCCGATTGACTATCACAAAATAACCGCATAGGTTGAGGATGTAAAACACCAAGAGAAGACATGGACTTCAACCACTTCAACTCACATGTGGCAACTGCCATAGAACGATACTTAGCCTCGGCAGAGGAGCGGGACACAGTAGGCTGCTTCTTGGTCTTCCAAGAGACAGGGGAACGACCCAAAAGGACCAAATAGCCAGTGACAGAACGCCGTGTCAAAGGGCATACGGCCCAATCACTACCACAGAAAGCAGTCAAAGACAAATCATCCATAGGGCACAACAAAATTCCCTGGCCAGGGCTTCCTTTCAGAAAACGCAAAAACACGCACGCGCATGACCTCCCAATCGCGGGACTGTGGATCACTCAAAAAGCGGGCAAGAGTGTGCACGAGTAACTCAACTCGGGGCGGGTAATGAGACGAGATAGACCAAGCGGCCCACAAGGCGGCGGTATTGATCCGGATGAGCAAGCGGTGACTGTAAGCGAAGCGAGCGATGATTTTGCTCCATAAGTGTATCAATGGGCTTACAACCCAACATGCCAGCCTCAGTCAATATGTCCAACGCATACTTGCGTTGAGAGAGAAAGATACCTTCGGGGCCACATGCCACTTCGAGCCGAGAAAATATTTCAAAGGGCCCAAATCTTTCATATGGAAACAAGAGCTCAAATACTGCTTGAAACGAACAAGTGCATCATGGTCGGAACCCGCAATAATTAAGTCATCGACATAAACCAAAACGTGGAGGAAAACACCATCCCGAGTATAACTGAACAACGAGTAATCCGTATAAGATTGAACAAAACCGAAGGTTTTCAAAGCAGCTGATAGCTTGGAAAACCATTTCCGATGAGCCTGTTTAAGTCTATACAAAGATTTACGTATATAATCGACAAACTATTCCATGAGAAGAAGCACGATACCCAGGAGGAAGGTGCATGTAGACTTCCTCAGTCAAATCACCATGCAGAAAGGCGTTATGGACGTCCATTTGATGCAATTCCCAATTGCGTGCCGCTGCAACAGATAAAAAAACACGAACCGTTCCCATTTTGGCCACCGGAGCAAATGTCTCATTATAATCAACTCCTTCAACTTGCCGATTCCCTCGAACAACGAGACGAGCTTTAAGGCGCTCCACGTCGCCAGTGGAGGTGTATTTAATTTTATACACCCAACCACAACCAATGGAGCGTTTACCAGGAGAAAGAACCTCCAAAGACCAAGTTCCATTGCGCTCCAAAGCATCAATTTCCTCTTGCATGGCTTGATGCCAACTGGGCAACTGAACAGCTTCCCGAAAAGTGGCGGGTTCTTGACCCTTAGTAATAGCTGTCAAAAAACATTGGTGGCGGACAGAAAATTTATTATAATCAACATAACAAGCTATGTCAAACGGTTTACCTGAGGAGCCTGGTGAAGATGAAGATGCATGTAATGGGGTGGGGTCTTCATTCTGCTGAACAATTGTATGAGTAACATAGTCCCGAAGTTTTGTGGAGGGAATTTTCACGCGCTGACCACGTCCCAAAGTATCAGTTGGTGGCACCCCGCCAGCCGGGGAAGAACTCGTCTCGGCGACATCGGCTACACGCCCCCTTAATGATGGCTCATTATTCGGGAAGGCAGGGGCCGAAGTGGTGGTTTCCGCGGGCATAGGCATAATGGCAGGGACATCATCAGAATCGTCCCATAGTATAGGTTGACTAAAATAATGCTCCCATTGTAGGCGATCGTGGTCAGGGAGGGTGTCAAGAAAAGGAAATTGGTCCTCGAAAAATTCAACGTCACGACTGACAAAAATATCATGGGACTTAAGGTCATAAAGCCTCCAGCCCTTCTGACCAAAAGGATAACCAACAAACATACACCGCCGAGACCGAGAATCAAACTTATCTGGGGCTCGAGGATGAACCGAAGCATAGCACAGAACCGAAAACTTGGATATGATCATAAGAGGGGAGACGACCATATAAAATTTTATACGGGGTTTTACCATTTAAAATGCGAGTAGGCGTCAAATTAATTAAATGAACCGCAGTGAGGACACATTCTCCCCAAAAATATTTAGGCAACTTTGCTTGAAACGAAGGGCACGGCGACATTGAGGATGTGCCTATGTTTGCGTTCGACTCGACCATTTTGTTGAAGCGATGATCGACACAAGATTTATGATGCAAGATGCCCTTTGAATCAAAGAAAGGTTGTAAACTTAAAAATTCGAGGCCGTTATCACAGCGAACACACTTAATTCGTTTATTAAATTGCCGTTTCACCATTGTATAAAATGTTTCAATCAAGTGACGCACTTCATACTTTCCAGCTAATAAATATACCCACATAGCACGAGAGCAGTCATCAACGATAGTAAGGAAAAAACGAGCATCACAACTAGAAGGAAACTTATAGGGTCCTCAAATGTCACAGTGAATCAAATCAAATAAATCCACGGCTTTATTATAACTTAAAGGAAACGAAGCACGTGGTTGTTTACTCATAAAGCACACTGAACAATCAGCTGCACAAACCTGATTGGAACTACTAAGGCTAGGAATGCCGGACAAGAAAGATACCACGGTCATCGAAGGGTGACCCAAACGCCGATGCCACAACAAAAGAGGATCAACAGTAGCAACTTTATTAACTTGAAATGCTGGAGAACAAACCGGCTGAAAATAGTAAACCCCATTACACTGCACCCCCGCTCCAATCAGGTTGCTCAAAGTATGATCCTGTATAATACACAGACTTATTAGTGAAAATAACAAAATATTGGCGGGTGTCGAGTAATTGAGACACCGACAGCAAATTGCAAACCAAGGTCGGGACGTAAAGAACATTTTCCAAAATTAATTCCGGAGTCAAGCAACGGTGCCAAATTGTGTAGCAGTAGTATTTTGCCCGTTGGGCAACCCAACCGGGGACGAAATTTCACGTAAATTTGTAAATAAAGAAATATTACCAGACATGTGGTTGGAAGCACCGGTATCGATTAACCAATCGTTGGAATAAGACATACCAGCCAAATTTTCGGATGAACCAGGTTTGATATTTTTTAAAGCAGACAAAAGGTGTGTCCACTGATCCTCGGAAACGATCACCTTCTCCAAGTTGCTGCTCCCCAGCCGAACGGTGATTCCCCATATTAGTAGCAAAATTACGACTAGCAGTGGTGCTTGTAGCTGCAAATCCAACAGCAGCAGGGCGAGAAAAAACTGCAAGATCACGTCTTGCTTCTACTCTCTCTTCTTTTGTTGTTCTTTCTTTCATTCCCTTTTTTTTTTTTTTTTTTTTTTTTTAAGTAAACCCACGTGATCCTCACAAGCACATGTCAATGACCAAGCAAGCAGGTGTAAGGAAACACCGTAGAAGAGAAAAAAAAAACAATGACAGCGGCAATAAAATCGAGGGCGGCCGGCGACCGAATCGTACCGGATAAGCAACCGAAGACCACGGCTGGGACTAGCAACACAGCAGCGATGACAAGCTAGCAGCACGCAACAATAGCAGCAAAGAACCCGACTCGGGTTATTATTATTATTCCTTTTTTTTTTGTGTGTGTGATGAAAACGGAACAGCAAGTAGTAGCAAGGGCTACGATCTCACGGCAACAACAGCAACCGAGGATATGCCTTCAAACTCAGATGGATCGGAAGCGGAAGAGACGAAGAACACGCCTTCGAACTCAAATGGATCGGAAAAAAACAATTACCCTAATTTAGGGGTTGCTCTGATACCATGTTAAACACAACACAATTGGGAGAAAAGATGATTTATATATTCACAGTGATCAAGTATTTATAGTACAACACATCACCAAAACCCTAAACACAAAGTATCGTAATGTACAAATATACCCTTTACTTATATATATTAATATATTTCCCACATATACTTGATTTGCTTGGATGAAATTCTTTAATTTGCACTTTAATATAATTTTACAATTCTTTTGAAATGATTGTGGCAGTGGCTTAGGAGAAAAAGAATAGCTGTCGAGGACTTGCCTTTATTTAGGAACTTGAATCACCTAGAGATTTCCGGGGACCACTGCTTCTATAATATAAATAATTATGCCAATCTCGAAAAAATCTTCATGTTCTTACACAAGACGCCAAACTTGCAGTCTCTTGCTATCACATTGGTAAAATATTTCTATGATAATTAACCCTTTATTTTCTCAATTGTTTTATATACGTGTCTTAGTCACTGAAATTTTTCTTTTGATGAAAAATTGCTAGCCAAAATGGAAAAGATATGGTTGGCGATTGAAATATGATTGGCTCTACGGCGGCGGCGTCCCTAGCTGTGTTATTCACGAGATCAAAAAATTTAGCATTTCAACTAAACCTGACGGTTATCCATATGTCAACGGAGGAGTAAGTGATTATTCTACGACAATTGGTTTGATAAAGAACTTGATGAATCATTCATGGAATTTGGAGACGCTTGAAGTTAATTGGTTGTGGTATTACTCAAGTCCGCTGAGGGAAGTCTTAGATGAGATAGAAAGGCACCCTCGTTTTTCAGAGCTAAAAAGCTTTTCATGTTCTAGTATTATTAATTAATATTATTCCTGGGCCTTAATCTCCCTGCAGATACAATATTATGGTTAGCTGAACTGGCCGGGTCATGATCCTTTGGTGAGTTGAATTGCGGTTTAATTAGGATTCTTAGTAATTGGTTTGTTTTGTAGGGTTTGATGATCAAATTTGTTATTCCATTTGATACCCTTTTGACGTCATTTCTGAATTCTGAATATTAATTGCGTGCAGTGACAGTTGAATTCGGACCTATAGAATATCAATCATTTATACGGAACCTGATGTAGGACAGGACTGGGAGAACCAAGTTCGTTATCCACTACAAAAAACAGACCTTTTCGTGACAAAAAAATTCATCGCTAAAAGTGCTAATTTTCGTCAGTAAAAGTTTTCGTGATATAGTTTTGTCGAGTATAATTGAAACAAACTCGGACATATTAAAAACTTTAATCTCCTTTAAAAAAAATTAATCGAGCCGATCTTTTTATTGAACGCAGTCGAGCCGATCTTAAAAGTATAGATTCGTGACAATCCACTAAACCTTCCGTGAGAAATATTTATGCTTGTTATTAATTAATACAATTATTAGTGACGAACAGTTTTATTGTCACTGGAAGCGGCTATTTGTGACAAATCTTTTACTTGTCACCAGAAGTTTGTACCAAATACATCTTTTTTTTGTAGTGATTGTACGAACGGAACCAAGTTTGTTATCGTTCGAACGGACGAGGGTGATTGATATCGTTCAATCGGACGAAAAATTCAAGAACAAACACAAGCCAAAAGGCTTAACAAGAGAAAACACTTTTATGATTATATTGATAGAAAAGATGTTATATGGTACGCTATTACATTGTAAGCTCACCCCTCTATATATTCTAGGAAATAAAAGTCTAGAACTAAAATACTTGCTTTCTAAGAAAATACTTGATCACTAATTTTCTTTTAACTAAGAAAAATAATAAATCAATCACTCTCATCAAATATTCCCATTAATTATTCTCATAAATAAATAAATTTCTAATAAATAATTCCTCATAATTTATTTCTTTTTTCTCTTTTTCTTCTTGCACCATTTTTCGGGATATTCGTTCCTCATCATTCCCTCCCTCTTCAAAACAACTCGTCCCCGAGTTGTCATGATGGCAAAGAGAGTGTGCGTCAACTGCATGTCCATAGAGTAAATCGTTTGGACTTTCCTTTCAAACTCAACTTTGAAATAGATGCCATCATGCCTAATCAAATCTCCAATAACAGTGTACTTTAAGGAATCATCAAAACTTGAATCTTGAAAAACCAAATCACGATCCTTAATCTCTATCTCGGGTATAACAACCAAAGTTTTTATATTTGAAGCTTCTGCTAGATCCACCTCTAGATGACAATTTTCATTATGGGTGGACAAGTCATCTTGGTTGATCACATTCATGCAACCATGTATCAATTGTGTGTCAGAGAAATGATAGAGTCACAACGAAAAGACACAACAATATGCCACAATAATGATCTACATCATTGATTATTGTGAGATTTATATTGATTGATATAGGTCTCACAATAATCAATGGTGTATACTATAGCTGTGGAACATTGTTGTGATTTTTCGTTGTGACTGTATCACTGCTCTTGTGTGTCATTGCCATGCAAAGCATGATCTTGAAAATCTGAAGGTTCTTTTGAAGAATCGATAATTTTCTTTTCAACATGTTCATGAGATTCCTCACCGTTTTCTTCATGGGCAATAGTGTCTTCACATTCTTCTTCTATTGGATCATCAAATTCTTCTTTCTGGTGGTTTGTATGAATTGACGGAAGCTTGATGGATTCAACAGGAGCCGATATTATAGGGTGCACCGGCTACTGTGGTTGTGGCAAGCGGCTTCTCTTGCATTGTGGCATTTGATGGACTCACGGCGATGGATTTCACATGTTGTCTTGCTTGAGGCAACAACGGCATAGCGACAACATGCGGATCATATGTTATGGCAGTTTGGACAGCATTAGAGTTTTGTGTTGCCACTGGAGTGCTTCTCTAGCTCGGAGGAAAGACAGTCTGAAGCTTTCGAATTATTGCTCGAATTCCTTCCACAGAATCAGCTATTCTATCAACCTGTTTGTTGAGGATGTCGAGATGGCAATTGAATACAGTGTTCTTAGCCATGGAGATCACAAATCCTTTTTTTATCACCTCAAATCTGCAATAAAAACAACTAACAGGATGCAAATAAAATCTGGACAAATTTTTTATTTTAATTTTAGATCTGGACAATTTTTATTTTTATTCCTGCTAATCAAATCTGAAACCTGTCACTAAAGCAACAAACAGGATGCAGAAGAGAATTTTCTTTTTTAAATCTTTTTTTTTTCCCGGTAATAGAGAATGGCACAAACAAACGCCACCTTTAAGCCTCTTACCTCTTTCTTGTCCATTTTTCTAACAGTTCGGAACTATATTCATCGATCACCCACAACCCTTCCTTAAACAATCAGCTTATTCCGTCAAATACCACCTCCCTCTTATGCAATTCCGATAGAAAAATAACTCTAAAACAAAAACAGAGAATTGTAATCGGAAAAAAGGCACACAATTGTGCAAGGATCTCATTCTTTCCGTCAACCTTGATCCAATGTCCTCCGGCATTCTTTTATAGCTTTAGAAGCCCTTGTGACAAGACACGTCATTTACTACTAAATGTAAATGAGTCCCTTCCCATATCGATCTGGTATTTATTCATTTCTTCTGGCCTCCATGGAGCAGTACACATAGTTTACTTCAACCGCCGGTAACTTTACTCCCATCAAGATTTGTATATTTGTTGTAACATCCCGAATTTCGGGTCACTATTGTTAAAATAATAAATAGTAATAAAATTGTCAGTAAAGTGACTTAAACTCTACATCTGGTGGAACCAATCAAGACTCAATTTGTGTGATGGGCAAATGAGAGTGTATTCAGTTCAGCACATCGGTAGGGTGGAGTCTCACCGAGCTTCAAAGTGCGGCACGTAGCTTCAGCGCAGGTAACTATCGGCAGGTGATAGGTCTGCGAGTACTTGAATCAAAGCAGGTCCCACATCTGTTAATTACATTATGTGACGGACTATACAAAGGTCATTAAAAGGAGGACACGTGTAAGGTATTTATGGCGTGATCGTAGACAAAGATTCCTGGCGGCTAGGGTTTAGGGATTTGTGCCTATAAATCAGATTGTTGTCTCATTATCCGTGTGTGTTGAAATCAGTAAAATTCAAAGCATAATAAAATATCTCTTTCTACGCCCATGGTTTTTTACCTCTCCCACGAGGGGTTTTCCACGTTAAATCTGTGTTCTTCTTGTTTCTGTTTTCCTTTGATTGTTTATGTTTGATTGCTTCTATTTCTGCTTTCTGCATCCGGTTATCTCCATCCGCTTTATAACAAGTGGTATCGAGCCAGGTTCGGAAAAAAATCATCGATCAACTTCATCTTCACCAAGACCTTGACAGAAGGTGCTAGGATCTCGTGATAAAGTTGTGATCTTTAGCAAGAAAAGATGTCGGCGATAAACGTAAAAATCGATAAATTTACTGAGGAAGGAACAGTTTTGGTCTGCGGGCAAATCAAGATCGTGCAATCGTTGAAACAAAGAGGTTTGTGGAATCCTTTATCCGACAAACCAAATACAAGTGCAGCCATTATGCCACCGTCTGGAAGAGAAAGCACATTCAACCATCATGTTGTGCTTATCGATGATGTTATCACCGAGGTTCTTTGAGGAAGACACCGCAGACCAAGTTGTGGAAGAAGCTTGAAAGCTTTGATATGACCAAGTCAGCGACCAACAAGTTGTTGTTGAAACAGAGGTTGTTCGGTTTGAAGATGCATGAAGGAAGTCCACCGAGGGAACATCTGGACCGTGAACACAATATTGCTTGATTTAAGGAATATTGATGTTAAAATTGAAGATGAAGATGCAGCCCTAATCTGTTGGTGTCATTACCGCATCATATGAAAAATTTGTGCGATCTTTCATAGTTGGAAAGGATACAATAGCTTTGGAGGATGTAAGGTCCGCGCTTACATGCCAGGGAGCTTAGACACAAGGTCAGCTTTGGAGCAGACGAGTCAGTTTCTTTGGGCTAGTAGCTAGCAACAATAGTGGAAAAGGATATGGACGAGAAGAAGAAAAAAGAAGTCGGGTCCAAAGGTCCTAAGTCTACGATGTCCGTAATTCTCAGAAGGAGCGGGGACATTGGAAGTCCAATTGTCCAAGGAAGAAGAAAGCAAGTAGGAAGGCAATTCAGCACAAGAGCCTTGGCTCTTGAGCAATCCCGATGAGGATCTGGTTCTAGTTGCGAGGATTCTACACACCACAATGATGTGTGGATACTTGATTCTGGAGCATCCTACCATATTTGTCCAAACAGTGGTTTTCTACTTATGAGCGAGATAGATGGTGGTCAAATCTATATGGCCAACAAAGTGTCAGTAAAGTTGTGGGAATTGGCTCAAGTAAAGTTAAGGACGAGAGGATGGTAAATTTTGTACACTCAAGGATGTAAGACATGTTCCACAGATGACCAAGAATTTGGTATCTCTCGATCTCTTTGACAACAAGGGTTCAATTTCAAGGGTGAAGGTGGGCCAATGAATGTCTTTAAAGATTCGATTGTAGTCCTCAAAGGCATCAAGAGGGAACCTTGTATATATTACAAGGATCTCATCAGATCTGCTTCTTCTTGTTGCATCCTCGCAGATTCACTGATCTCAATGAGACTCAATTGTGGCACATGAGACTTGGTCACATGGGTGAAAGGGTATCACGAGTTCTTTCTTCAAAGAGTTTTCTTGGGGATATAAGGTCAAGAATCTGGACTTTTGTGAACATTGTGTGTTTGGGAAGTTGCATAAAGTAAATTCTCGGCGAGGTTGCATAATACAAAGACATCACTTGATTATATCCATTCGATTCTTTGGGGTCCATCAAGAGTTGAGTCATTGGGTGGTCACAGATATTTTGTGTCATTCATAGATGACTATTCAAGGATGACTTGGGTGGTGATGATGAAGAACAAAAGTGATGCATTCAATAACTTCAAGCGAAGGAAGGCCCTAGTGGAGAATCGATTAGGCGGGA
Organism: Gentiana macrophylla; assembly: GCA_026214975.1. NCBI lineage: Eukaryota > Viridiplantae > Streptophyta > Magnoliopsida > Gentianales > Gentianaceae > Gentiana > Gentiana macrophylla. Next base: position 102,841,926 of record CM047807.1, read on the forward strand.
AAATCAAGAAGCTTCGTGAGATAATGGTCTGAATTACTGGCGGGCGGATTTTGATTCATTTTGTGCAAATGAGGGTATTGCCGGACATCATCTTCGTAAGAATACACCTCGGCGAGAATGGTGTAGTGAAAGGATGAATCAAACTCTACTTGGAGAGGCAAGATGTATGCTTTCTCAAGTCGGTTTATCAAGGAGATTTTGGGCGGAGGGTCATTAAGGCAACTTGCTACTTAATCAACAGAGCCTCACACAGAATCAATCTCAAGACACCATTTGAGATGTTGTCGAGCAAGCCTCTTTGACTACTCGATTCTAAGGGTTTTGGTAGTACAACTTACTATCATGTTAGTGAAGGGAAGTTGGAGCCAAGAGCCAAGAAGGGAGTGTTTGTGGGGTATGGTGATGGAGTGAAGGGATATAGAATTTGGTCATCAAGCAGAGTCGAGTAATCCTCGCCAGGGGACGTTGTGTTTGATGAAAATTCTATGTTAAACTCATCGATGGGAGGTCTCACGAGTCCAAAACCAGATCTTGAATCGATAGTGTTGAGAAGCAGGTGGAGCTTGGTGGAGTCTCTTGATATGCAACAATCGGTGGATCCAAATCAACACTATAATGATCGGATAATGAACCGTAATCCGATCAGATCCAAGCCGACTGCGAGAACTCAAGCGAGGCGTCATACAAACATTGATCGCCAGAGTCTAGGCGCCAGGCGCCTAGAAGATCTAATGTTGGGATACCTCCGAGAGATATGGATATGATGATTTGGTGGTTATGCACTCCAAGTTCTTTGAAGAAGTAGAGGTTCTTGAACCTACTACTTACTTACAGGGAAGCAAAGCGATGACATGTCTGAGCATCTCATCGGTGGCATGCGACCATGGGAGATGAAATGGAGTCATTATTAAAGAATCGGACTTGGGAATTGGTCAAACGACCCTCTTGACAAGGGAGTTGTGACTTGTAAATGGATTTTCAAGAAAAGGAAGGAATAACAAAGCGAAAGAAGTCGGGTATAAGGCATGTTTGGTTGCAAGAGGATTCGATCAAAAGGAAGGGGTTGACTTTGATGAAATATTTTCACCAAAGTGGTGAGACACACTTCAATCGAGTGTTACTAGCAATGGTGGCACAAAGAGATCTGGAACTTGAGCAATTAGATGTAAAAACCTTACATGGTGAGGTGGATAAGGAGATATACATGACACCACGGACTGAGGTTTTCAAGTTCTGGAAAAGAAAATTATGTTTGCAAGTTGAAGAAATCATTGTATGGTTTGAAGCAAGCTCCAAGGCGAGTGGTATAAAAGGTTTGATGAGTTTCATGCTTCAAAGGGGGTTACAACGAAGTCCTTATGATTGTTGTGTTTACTTGATCTGTTTGAAAGATGGATCATATATCTATCTTGTTCTCAGATGTGGATGACATGTTGATTGTTCTTTGCAAGAAAGTCTGATGTTCAAAATCTGAAGAACCTTCTTAGTGCTGAATTTGAAATGAAGGATTTGGGTGCAGCCAAGAAAATCTTGGGGATGGAGATCTGGAGAGATAAGAGTCGGAAGAAATTGTTCTTGTCTCAAAGAGGGGTTATGTCTGTAAGATATTGGCCAAGTTTGGCATGTCTGCTGCAAAAACCAATAGATACTCTATGGCATCAAATGTTCATTTGTCTGCTTTTATGCTTCACAATCACCAAGAGAAGGAGTATATGTCAAAGTTCCCTATGCTAGTGCGATTTGGCGATCGATGTATGCCATGGTTTGCACTAGGCCTGATCTGCTCGAGCGATCGGTGTTGTCGGCGGGTTTATGGCTCAACCTGGAAAGGAACACCGGAAAGTCGTTAAAGGATATTCGTTACCGAGAGGTACAAATGATGTTGGTCTCATTTATGGAGGTGATATCGGTCTGGTCACACGAGTTCTTGTGATCTGCGATTATCGCAGTGATGTTGACGATGAAAATCAATGGCCGGTTATGTGTTTACATTGGGAAATGCGGTGGTCACCGAAAGCTACTCTTGAGGCTCTGATAGCCTTATCAACTCTTGAAGCGTAATACATGGCTCTTCACCAAGCGACTAAGGAGGGTATCTGGTTGAAGGGCTAGTCAGTGATTTGGGGTTGCATCAGGATCAAGCTGAGATATATTGTGACAGTTTAAGTGCAATATGTTTGGCCAAGGATCAGGTTCATCATGAGAGAACCAAGCATATTGATGTTAGGTATCATTTCTTAAGGAATGAGAAGAGGGTTGTGGTGAAGAAGATTGGCACAAAGGAGAATCCTGCTGATATGTTCACTAAACCAGTTCAGCAGAGTAAGTTCCAGCTTTGCCTGGACTTACTGAATATTCAAAGCTTATAATCTGTTTCTGGAAACTCTACTGAGGGCAGATCAGTGGAGTGGATGCTGTGGAGATAGTCTGGTACAAGTACATCTGGCATTGACGAATGCATCTGGTACAAGTACATCTGGTTATGCAATCTGTTTGACTCTAGTGAGAGTTGAAGTCAAGGTGGAGATTTGTCAGTAAAGTGACTTAAACTCTACATCTGGTGGAACCAATCTGAAGACTCAGCTGTGTGATGGACAGCTGAGAAGTGTATTCAATTCTGTACATCAGTAGGGTGGAGTCTACTGAGCTTCAGCAGGGTAGCTTCAGCAGGGTAACTATCAGCAGGGTGATAGGCTGCTGAGTACTTGAATACAGCAGGGTCCCACATCTCATTAATTACATTTATGTGACAATTTATCAATGTCATTAAAAGGAGGACACGTGTAAGGGTATTTATGGCAGATCAGACAAAGATTCCTGGCGGCTAGGGTTTAGGGATTTGTGCCTATAAATACAGTTGTTGTCTCATTATCCGTGTGTGTTGAAATCTGTAAAATTCAGTGCATAATAAAATATCTCTTTTCTGCCCGTGGTTTTTTACCTCTCCCACTGAGGGGTTTTCCACGTTAAATCTGTGTTCTTCTTGTTTCTGTTTTCTCCTTTGATTGTTTATGTTTGATTGCTTCATTTACATTTCTTGCATCCGGTTATCTCCATCCGTTTTATAACAAAAATAAATAAATGCAGGTGTAGCTTTATGTAAATAGTTCTTTTTATAAAATAGAATTGAGGCACATTAAGAGATCATATTATGAGAGAATATGTGTAGCGAAATAGTTTAATCTCGATTAAATGTTTTCGTCTTGACGCTACAACCGGGAAATTAATATCATGAGACCCTCCCCCCTCATCAATTTTTTTCAATAGTCGTAGAATTAGAAAACACTCCTTTTCTACTACATAGGAGTATATTTGTATCTATATATATATATTCTCAAAAATATATGTATATATTTCATATAGCCTTGGATAAATTACCTGATTTGATTACAGGACAAGCTAAAATAAATAAATAAAAAGAATAAAAGATGGGGTCAACCAAAAAATTAAATTCACAAAAAAAAATGGTCATGTGAGGAAAATAATACTCCCTAATCTAAGCTTCTGGTCAATGAAAATGATTAAGGGAGAGACCACGTGGGAATTACCTCAGGCATTTAAGGGGGAAATAAAGGGGGGCTAGAATAAAGGATTTGAGTAAATTATTTGTCCTTTTGGAGTAGTATAAATAGAGGGTTAACTGTAGAAAAGAATATATACTTACGCATCAAAAAGAAGAGCTAGAAGAAAAAGTAGGAGTTGGTAAGAGCAAGTAGGAATCACAGCAAAGTGAGTTCCTTTTTTCTTTTTTTTCCTTTTTTTAAAGACAATGTGTATTTCATTAAACTTTTTTTTTTTTATGAAATACTGGTACAGTAAAACAATATTTTTTTCGGGGTATCAAGTCTCTGTTTCATTCATCTCTTATATATATATATATATATATATATATATATATATATATATATGTTGTAAATTGTGGCTTACACGGGAACAACAATGTCGAAAACAAACAAAACACAGGAAATTTTGCAGAAAATTAATAACTTGATATGAACGTAGAATCGTGAAACACTTTCCTACAAATGTTATTTGCCCCGAATCTTATGCCTAGGGTAACACAAATACTTTTGTGAGATAAGACTACGTTTTCCCTTCGATCTTTAGGCACAAAAGATGAAGATGACCTTTGGAGATAATTTGTAAGTGTTTTATATTTTTGATATGATCAAGGATGCATACATTTGTTGTATGTATATTCAACAATGTAAAAAGCCTGTAAAAAGCACTTGGATTATAGAAAATCAGTTGCAAGTTCGAATATATAAGTTACAACCCAAGTGGAAAGGTACCATTTGGTTATAACTACCCAAAAAGGCCAAAAGGCACTTACAGGACTGTTATCGGACCACAGGCGGGCGCCTGTGGCCAGCCTGTGAAAGCCAAAAGCGACCCAAACTCTCTGAATCACTTTTACACTAGCAGGAACATCACAGGCGGGCGCCTGTCAGTGACAGGCGGGCGCCTGTCACTCAGTTTCACCAAAATCTGATTTTTGGTCCTTTAACTGGTTTTCTGGTCCTTTAAGTGATTTTCCGAACTATACTTGCTCATTTTCCATCCGTATATTCATATACACTTGTATAACCGTGCACTCCGCACCTCCAAACTTATTATTAAGTGTTACGAGTATATCCACCCTTGTACTAAACCCCGATTACCTCAATGGCTTGTGATTATACTTAAATCACCAACATTCCTCCCCCATTTAAGTGTAATCCTTGGTTTAGCAAAACAACACTGTCATAAAACAAATCAACTCATGCTTCAATGAAAATGTCACGAAGATTGAATTTCCATCTAGTATTATTACACATTTCAAATATTCGAGTATTGGGGTGTGTCTAAGCATTGAACCCTTTACACGCGTTTGAATACATGAAGATAACATACACATGAGTTAATATAACTCCAAAAGCTTATTCTTGACACTAATTAATCAGGCGTTGTGTCCATATCCATTCATGAGCATATAGAAAGCCAACTCTCGAACTTTCTTGAAGCGGCCAAACTTCATACTCATATAGGTGAGCCTTTATATAATCGTGCACTGCATAATAGCACTTTGTCAAAGACTCATTATGAAGAATCCTTCATCCTTAACTTACGGTAATAGCACATACCTCGGGATAATATCATGTGCACAAATCTAGATAATAGGCCTTCCACATTGAATTACGCCTCTAACATTGTATTAGAAGGGAATTGGGTATCCTATCACCAAGATTCAAATGAGTTGTAATCCCATCCCGATTCATGACTTTTGTACCAAGTCTCTAGCCAATCCTTTTGTCAAGTGATCACTAAGTTATGTTGAGATCTCACAAACACAACCGAAATCACCCCATGAGTGATCAACTCATGAACCACGCTATGTCTAACGCCCAAGTGTCGCGACTTGCCATTATACACTTGACTATAAGCTTTAGACAAGGTAGAAGCACTATCACAATGGATAGAAATGGGTGATATTGGTTTTGGCCATAATGGAATTTCATATATCAAATTCCTAAGCCACTCCGCCTTTTACCGGGTCTTTGCTAAGGCAACAAATTCCGACTCCATAGTCGAGCTAGTAATACATGTTTGCTTTTGGAAGCCCAAGAGATGGCACCTCCTCCAAGCAAGAACACCCAACCACTTGTAGAAGAATGATCCTCTACATTGGATATCCAACTAGCATCCGAATATCCTTCTATTCTTGAAGGATGTCCAACATAAGTTAAGCCAAAATCCTTGGTTAACTTAAGATACCTTAGTACCACGAGTTACCGCGACGCCAATGATGACTACTCGGATTACTCGTAAACTCGCTTAGCTTTCCAACCGCATAAGCAATATCCGGACGTGTGCTAGTCATAGCATACATCAAACATCCTATTACCCAAGAATACTCAAGTTGTGATATCGGTTTCCGTATTCGGCATGAGTTTCTCATTAGGATCCATGGGAGTATTAGCCGGAGTGGAGTTTTCACAATTGAACTTCTTCAACACTTTCTCAAAGTAATGAGATTGTGTCAAAGAGAACCCTTTGTCACTCCTTTTTATATTGATTCCTAGAATCACATCCGCCTCCCCCATGTCTTTCATAGAAAAGCTTGATGACAAAAATGCTTTGCAAAGGTCAACTTGATCTTGGTTAGTTCCAAAGATCAACATGTCATCAACATATAAGCAAATTATCACACCATTACCGGTATCGTCAAATTTGCTATATATACACTTGTCGATTGATTAATCATAAAACCATGAGACAAGATAACTTCATCAAATTTATGATGCCATTGTTTAGGTGCTTGTTTAAGACCATACAATGATTTAACAAGCTTACAAACCTTATGCTCATTTCCAGGCAAAACAAAACCTTCCGGTTGTTTCATATAAATTTCTTCTTCCAAATCTCCATTCAAGAATGCCGTCTTAACATCCATTTGATGGATTACCAGATTGTTAATTGCTGCCAATGCAATCAACAATCTTATTGTGGAGATTCTTGCAACTGGTGCATAGGTATCAAAATAATCAATACCTTCTTTTTGCATAAAGCCTTGAATTACCAATCTGGCTTTATATCTGTCGACAGTGCCATCAACTTTCATCTTTCTTTTAAAGATCCACTTGCAGCCCAAAGGTTTGCAACCACGTGGAAGATCCGAAAGGATCCACGTGTTATTTCCCATTATGGAATCCATCTCATCATTGACGGCTTCTTTCCACAATGACACGTCTCGAGACTCCATAGCCTCCTTAAACGTTTTAGGATCCTCATCAATATTATAACAATATGAATATTGGAATCCTACTTCATCTCTTGTTCCTTCTACCAAATAAGTTTGATAGTCGGATCCAAAAGATTTTGCTTTCCTAGCCCTTTTGCTTCTACGAAGCTCCAAAGGCTCATCTTGAGAACTGACATAATTATTGTCCTCCACTCCAATATTAATAGGAGTTATATCCTTCGGTCTTTGTATAGACGAAAACCGATTTTCATCAAAGATAGCATCCCTTGATTCAATCACAGAATGAACGACAACTGAATCATTAGGCTCTATAACATAGAACCTATATGCCTTGGAATGCATAGCATATCCAATGAATATACAATCAATGCCTCTTTCACCCAAGGTTTTAATCTTAGGCATGGTGAGCCTTACAACAGCCCTACATCCCCAAACTCGTAGATAACTCAAGTTTGGCTTCTTTTTGAACCAAAGTTCATATGGGGTAATAGGATTCCTTTTATTAGGAACTCTATTCAGCAAATAACAAGCCGTTAACATGGCTTCTCCCCAAAATCCCTCACTCAAAACTGAGTAAGATAGCATGGAATTAACCATCTCTTTAAGAGTATGATTTTTCCTTTTCCGCTATACCGTTTTGCTGCGGCGTGTAAGGCGCCGTAACCTCATGTATAATCCCACATGACCCGAAAAAGGTTGGATCAAAATATTCACCACCTCGATCAGTACGCAACTTTTTAATTTTAGAGGTTAATTGCAACTCAACTTCACTTTTATAGATTTTGAATTTATCGATTGCCTCATCTTTAGAATGAAGTAAAAACACATAACAGAACCGAGTGCAATCATCTATAAAAGTCACTACATATCTTTTGTTGCCAAAAGACGGTGTAGCACAAAAGTCACATAAATCACTATGGACAAGATCCAAAACTGAAGACGACCTTTCAACACTATGAAAAGGCTGTCTAACAATTTTGTTCAACATACATGTATTACATTTATTTATATTCATATCAAAAGATGGAATCAAATCATGCTTAGACATTAATAACATGCGTTTGTAATGAACATGTCCTAACCGAGCATGCCATAAAACAGAAACATCAACATCATGATTCATACAAACATTATTCACAACATCATCTTTGAATGTTAAGCATGAACATACCATTACAAAGATAACCAAATCCTATAAATACACCACACTTACTTAAAATGTATTTGTCAGACTCAAAGACTTGTTTAAAACCATCTTTACATAATAAACTTCCTGAAACTAAGTTTTTCCGGATCCCCGGAACAAATAAAACATGTTTTAAAGTTACAAATTTGCCAGAACTAAAAGGTAAAACAACAGTTCCTCTTCCACGGATGGAGGCCTTTGACTCGTTTCCCATACACAGCATGGATCCATCGTTAACAGGTTCATAATCTTTAAACCAACGTTGATCCTTGCAGACATGCTTTGTCGCACCCGAGTCAATCCACCAAGCAACATCATCATCCTGCACATAAAATGCCTCAGAAAACAGTGGTACATAATTCATATCCGAATTAAATCCACAAACAATATTCTGACCTTGATGTTTAGGAGCACCTTGGTCCTTAGACCTTTGCCCCGAATCGTTGTTTGGCCCTTTACGGTTTTTTGCCAAATCGACAATCGACCTTAAAATGCCCAACTTTCCATAAACCCAACAAGCACCTTTCGGTTTCTTGTTGGCATCTTTACCGTTATTTTTAGACGATTGCCCTTTTCTTTCTTCTTCCTGGTTCTTTTGAGAACTTTCCCGGTTTCCACCATATTAATGGAAGAAGAATCCATTGTCTCCTTACCCTTGGCTTTACCGTTCTCTTGCGCCCTTAGAGATTCCTCTATGCAAAAATGACTACTAAGTTGTACCAGAGACAACTCTTCTTTCTTATGTTTGAAAAATGTTTAAAATATTTCCAAGAGGGTGGCAATTTATCAATTATACTAAAACAGAAATAGACTCATCCATTTCCATTTTATCTTGTGAAAATTGACCCAAAATACGAAGTAATTCATTGTACTGTTCCATTACCGACCTTGAATCCACCATGTTATATTTCATGAAGTTTCCAACCAAGAACTTTTTACTAGATGCATCTTCATCCATGTATTTGGATTCTAAAGAATCCCAAAGTTCTTTAAGCGATTCAACATTTTGGTAAATATAGAACAAAGCATCAGACATACCGTTTAGAATGTGGCCTCTACAAATGTAGTCATCATTCTCCCACTTGTTCTTCTTCCTCAACTCTTCCAGGGGACCATCCTCCAACACCTCTGGCATAGGTGTACTGAGTACATACACAACCTTCAAGGTTGTTAACAAGAAATGCATCTTTCTCTGCCATCTTCTGAAGTTCACTCCCTCGAACTTTTCCAATTTCCCAAAATTTGCAGTCATCTCCTTGACACTTGACATTGTTAAACAAATAACTTTTGTAGATTTTTGTAAATTGTGGCTTACACGGGAACAACAATGTCGAAAACAAACAAAACGCAGGAAATTTTGCAGAAAATTAATAACTTGATATGAACGTAGAATCGTGAAACACTTTCCTACAAATGTTATTTGCCCCGAATCTTATGCCTAGGGTAACACAAATACTTTTGTGAGATAAGACTACGTTTTCCCTTCGATCTTTAGGCACAAAAGATGAAGATGACCTTTGGAGATAATTTGTAAGTGTTTTATATTTTTGATATGATCAAGGATGCATACATTTGTTGTATGTATATTCAACAATGTAAAAAGCCTGTAAAAAGCACTTGTATTATAGAAAATCATTTGCAAGTTCGAATATATAAGTTACAACCCAAGTGGAAAGGTACCATTTGGTTATAACTACCCAAAAAGGCCAAAAGGCACTTACAGGACTGTTATCGGACCACAGGCGGGCGCCTGTGGCCAGCCTGTGAAAGCCAAAAGCGACCCAAACTCTCTGAATCACTTTTACACTAGCAGGAACATCACAAAGTGGCGCGCTGATAAAGGGCTCATCACTCGATTTCACCAAAATCTGATTTTTGGTCCTTTAAGCTGGTTTTACGGTCCTTTAAGTGATTTCCCGAACTATACTTGCTCATTTTCCATCCGTATATTCATATACACTTGTATAACCGTGCACTCCGCACCTCCAAACTTATTATTAAGTGTTACGAGTATATCCACCCTTGTACTAAACCCCGATTACCTCAACGGCTTGTGATTATACTTAAATCACCAACAATATATATATATATATATATATATATATATATATATATATATATATATATATATATATATATATATATATATATATATATATTCTCTTTCTGCAAGTTTCTGCACATTTTATCTTTGGTAACGCAATTTATTTTGTTGAAGAAATGTGATCCACACACGGTCCTAGTCTGCTTAATCAGTTACGGTATGATTTATCTCATATGCAATATTTATGTTAAAACCTTAGAAGACATAGATTCTGGATGTGGAGGATTGCAGGTGCATAGCATTTCCTCTTTTGGCCCTCTACTATAGATCACTACAAGGTTTATGTTCGGTTAAAATTTTTGAGGAAACAATATTAACCCTGTAATGATATTTGTGAAATCCTTTGCCCGCAAACCGTATCGTTTTAAATGGGAGAGTCAGATTATTATTTTTTTTTAAAACGATTTTGCCCTGAAATATTCCGTAGTGTTTTCTAAAAGTGAAAATGGTTGCTCGCCTAATCCCGGCTATTCAAAAATGATAGTTAAACTTGTATCCTTTTCTCACTTTTTCTAGTACTGCATTCTTACCAACCGCGTGTTAAAAGGTTGCGACACATATATCGGTTTGTCATAAAATACTCTTTATTAGTGTAAGTTCTATTCTAGAACTTGGAGAGTCGTTTAAAATATGTTCACTTTGCAACTTGCATCATGAGTATGGACCTGCAACTCCACTCAACTGTCTATGGTAAATCCCAACCATCAAATTTTGGGTATGCATTTTTCATAAGCTGTGTCTTTCTTTTCAACAAGTTTTGTAATCTGGGGCCGTTTTAATTAAGGACCATGATAGATAGAAAAGTTTGAGACTAGTGTTGTGTACAGTAACCTTGATAGACATCATCGCAAACACCCTTAATGGTAATAATAAATCAAGTCTTGATCTCGAATGATTGTTTTGCACAACTCTATGCGACTAGGTGAGTTAAGGTTATTGCACCGTAGAACGGCTAGTCACCGGTCTCGGGGCCTCTTGACCTCGGCTCATCGACAGTCCTAGAGTTATGGTACCGAAATTCCCCAATGATCCATGTGCATGGCCGGGAAAGCAAGGGCTGACGGCCGTGTCATGGTTCGGAGGGCGATGGGGTTAGCCGAGCCCTTTGGGAGGTTCATCAGGCGAAGTGCGAATCCTTTCCGACAATCGGCCGGAGTTGTCAGGCAAGAGCTTGCTTGTTGGAGTGCGGTGGAAAATCGTGTCACGTACTGGAGATCGGTTGGTATCGACTCATTGACCCGCCATGTCGATGTCAAGTAACCAGATAATTCAAGTAACCTAAGCAACTTAAATCTTTAAGTGACATGAATCAATTTTATAATATATATACATATTTATTGCATATTTTACCATGTACTAAAACATTTTGATGCAGGTCAAAGCTAAAGTGATCCGCTGTGATATATTTTATTTTAGCCTATTCCTTTTGCTTGGCTATTAACTATTCTTCTATAAAGGACACACAAATACACAGGAACTCACTGGGCTAGTCATAGCTCACACATTGCGAACCCTTTTTTTTTAGGTATGGAAGCGGAGTCGTTTGATGGCGAGGCAAATAAGGAGACCTTAGAGACTTTTTTTGAGGGCGAAATTGACGTGGACTATAATGTGGATATGTCCAATTGAGCGACTTTTAGACTTCATTATGTTTTGTCTTTTTTTTGTTTTTGTTGGTTTCTTGATGTATGGATAATCCAACAATTATCATTTTGAATTTGTGGCTAATGTAATAAAGGACTAGTTCCCTCTCTTTTTCTTATGGATCTAGTATGTATGGCGGTAGGACGCCGACCTTTCCTTAACAAAGATCCCAGTGGGACCTAGGGGTCGGGAAGCGGTCTATTACTTTTGTAGTCAGGAACACATTTTCTTTCATTCCGATCCAGCATTTTCAACCATCACTTCTCCTTGCATGTTTTTAGTAATGTCTAAGAGTAATGAAGTTAAACATTACTACATCCGTCCCAAAATATAAGTCAATTTGATGCAAATAGAAGTGATGGCCAAAAATGCCGGAATGAAAGAAAAGGTGTTCCTGACTACAAATCTTGCTTGCACCAGTGGCGGATCCAGAAAAAAATTTCAGTAGGGTCACCCGTTAAACAAGTGTAGTAACCCTAAAACATTTCCGGGTTTGGCGGGTAATTAGGTCAAAATTTACGGGTCGGAATCGGGTTGGACGGGTAATTAGGTCAAAATTTCCGGGTCGAAACCGGTTCAGACGGGTAATTAGGTCAAAATTGATTTTTTTTAATCAAAACGACGGCGTTTCGCAAATTTTTTTTTATAAATCCAATTGGGTCACGTGACCCCCCAGCGTACGTGGATCCGCCCCTGGCTTGCACCATACAAATCTTGGTGGGAGCAAACTTGCCGGCGGTTGAAGTCCAGAAGAAATGAATAAATAGAAGAGATATGGGAAGGGGCTTTGTTCCATTTAGTAGTAAATGATGCGTCTTGTTACTTGTTCCATTATCAGCCTCCTCTCTTTGGCTCACACCTCATATTGTTTTGCAACTGAACTTCTTGTTTCCTGCTAGTACTGCTTCCAGAGATAGAACTCTTGACAAAAAGATTAGGGTAAAATTAGGATTTTAGTCCTCTAACTTGGCCTACTTTGGATTTTAGTCTTGCTCCTGCTCCGGTGAGGAAAATGGTCCTCTAACTTGTTTATTTTTTTGAAAAATAGTCCTATCTGCCGGAAATAACTGATTGGGCTCCGGAATTTTAAAAGATGCTTATGTGGCAGCCACTAGGCTGCCACATTGAATCCTATGTGGCTATGGACCCCATTTTACTTTAAAAAAAGGATTTCTCCTCCCAATTTCCCCTAATTTCATCGATTGTTGGGGTGTACTAGCATCCTTCTCAAGCGTAAGAGGATTCAACTGAGACGCGGAAAAACTGTATCGTGTTAGAAAATAAAGTAGCACATTTGCTACCACCAATTGATTTTAGTAAAATGCTAAACGCTTTATCCTAATGTGACGCCCCGTTCCGGATACCGAGTACTTATCCGTCAAGAACGCCCGGCATGCATATATTAACTTTTAATAAATCAAAATTAATATTTACATAAGCCTCATAACAATCAATTAGAGTAAAAATAGAATAATTAATGTCTAAAGATTACTCGGAATAGAAAGTCAAAGGACCATCAAAAGGATCAACATTGGTTTTAGTAAAATGCTAAACGCTTGATCCTAATGTGACGCCCCGTTTCGGATACCGAGTACTTATCCGTCAAGAACGTCCGGCATGCATATATTAACTTTTAATAAATCAAAATTAATATTTACATAAACCTCATAACAATCAATCAGAGTAAAAGCAGAATAATTAAAGTCTAAAGATTACTCGGAATAGAAAGTCAAACGACCATCAAAAGGATCAACAAGTCCCAAAATCTACGTCCAGGAAACTGAAACGAAAAACAACGAAATAAATGATGTTTACTTTATTACATCCCAACAAACTGAAAAGATACTAGAAATCGTCTCTCAAAACTATTTAAGAAAAAAACATAAAAGAATAAATATCCATCCTCTTGAGCTTAAACCTCAGCTCCGTCATTACCGTCGTCATATCCGTACTCATCGTAATCCTGATAATCACCTTCTCGGGTGGGGACAAAAGAAAGAGAAGGGGTAAGTACTTACATACTTAGTAAAGGGTAGAAATAACGGCTACATACAATATATAAAAGATATATATCACATATAACAATTAAATTCTACAAACTCTACCACATAGGTTGTATTGAGATCTCTCTCGCCCTCTACTCGATCACATAATATAACCTCGCACAAATAAAGTTTGTTACACCAATATCAAAAGACACTGTGCATGGTGAGAATGCACTGAGGCATATTAAGCTCCTCTCAATGGGGGCATGGACTTAGGTCTCCATATGGGAAGTTACACGTTGTCCCTTGACACATAACTCAAAAGGGTTGCAAGGTTCCCTTGACACAATCACTTCAGGATTAAGGTTAATCCATATATGATCATCTTGTGATTTAATAAGATTTCTCAATCACGGAATTATATGAGAAATACAGATTAAATCGGTCCAAGCCTATATGACTACATATATAAATGCCCCACTTAGATAACCAATATCGACGGTCCGGATAAGACGGTCTTACCATAAAGTGTTCTGGGCGTATTAATGGTGGCTTAATCAATAGACCCCATACTTTGATTAATTTCACCATGGACTAACATTTCAAATGTATCACCATAAACTTAATCCTCGAGTGTGACACACACTAAGTTATATGGCTACATATGATACAACTTGGGGTTTTCAGTAGTGTACATATAAGCACAAAGCAAATAATGAGACGTGAATAAATCTGTCATTTATTAATAATAAAAACAATTACAGAAATTGTCTTTTGGGCATTACTTCCAACAGGAATAGCTGCCAAACACCGCCTTTTTTATGAACTTGACGCAGTTAGAGATTTCCACGTACATATCGTGACGGATTCCTTTAAAGGTGGTGTCAATCTTGTAAAGTCTCACATCGGTAAAGTAAAGTCCTGCTCACCCTCATATAAGTGTGAGACATAAAGGTCTTGTCAACTCGGGTTAGCCCTTTTAGACCAACCGAGGAAGACGGTCTAAGCAGTTGACCGGACCATTTATGACTCATTTAGCGCAAGCAGGCCCAGGGTCTGGGGGCGTTACATAATGGTATTCAGAGTCGACTATCATACGGAACTAAGTGCCACATCGTGAGAGGTGGTGGGGCCACCTCTAAAATCCTATGGTATGGACGAACTGGGACAAATCCACTGAACAAGTGTTGGCCGTCCTGGCGAGGACGCCAGTCCCTTACAAGGGGGGAGAATGTAAAGTCTCACATCGGTAAAGTAAAGTCATGCTCACCCCTACATAAGTGTGAGACATAAAGGTCTTGTCAACTCGGGTTAGCCCTTTTAGATCAAGCGACGACGACGGTCCGCATCTTCTTCCCAACCTTTCTCCGATTAAAAAATTAAAATAAAATAAAATAAAGGGAGTGGACTAAAGGATAGGAAAGAGGGGAAAAAACAAGAATCACGGCAGAGGAAATACAAATGGAGTAATAAGGACAAATTCATTGTTCACTACACTAAATCCATTATTGGGACTATATAACCTCAAATCTATTGTTTCATTGTTCCACTGTTAAGTTGTCTTTTACGAAAATTAACGGACTGTTTCTAGGCTATACAATCCTTACCCGCAGTGTACCGGGTCAAATTGTAGTGCTAGCATGGTGAGTCAGGTGTCGAATCCTCAGGGAAGCGTGTGGTAATTTAGAGTGTGGTTAAACACCAAGAAGTTGTTATTAACTCAATCTAAGTCATAGTTTTTTACCAAGTAAATAATCTCTAAACTACTAAAACAGTAAATAAATGCATAAT
Source organism: Gentiana macrophylla (assembly GCA_026214975.1). Taxonomy (NCBI): domain Eukaryota; kingdom Viridiplantae; phylum Streptophyta; class Magnoliopsida; order Gentianales; family Gentianaceae; genus Gentiana; species Gentiana macrophylla. The sequence goes on from CM047807.1 coordinate 102,857,378, forward strand.
ACTAATATAGATATATATAGATACATAAATATATATATATATATAAAAATATATAGAAATATATATATAAATATATAAATAAATACATATATATATATATATATATATATATATATATATATATATATATATATATATATATATACCAATATAATAAATAATAATATAGATACTAGTAATATTATTAGAAACTAGCCAAGAATATGTTATTGAATTACAATCTCTTTTAGTTCAATGGATGTGCTCGATCTTCCTTTTTAGGTCTAATTGATTACGTGAAACGGTATACTCCTAAGCTCAACAATTCCTCCTCACACGAGCGTATGAAATTGTCATATGTCTAATCCTCTGTCCAATGTCATCTTAATCATGGATCACTCCCGTTTTGTCATACGGCCAGTATTTTAAGATCTGTCGATTAAACAGGCAATTTCAACGTAATAATCTCTCGAGTACAAATATTCTGCCCCCGGGATAGGAAATAGGATTTCGTTTGTCAGACGGCCATTTTTACCCTCCGGTCTTTCTATCCACGATCTCATAACCTAACTTCTCTGGTCAGTTCATCATTAGATTACGACTCCGTTTATATTGGTTAATTACGTCAATACAAACTTGCCATTAAGTTCAAATAGAAGGAGATTCATCATAATCGATTTTAATCAGATTTTAACATAGTCATCATCCATTTCCTTAAAAAGATAAAACTAATTCAATTTCATATCTTGGCTAGATATTAAGTTAGCCTAATATCATTATAACTATTATATAGATACTAATAATAACAAACAAACATAAATACATTAGAAAGTTATCAGATTACAATTGAAGCATCAGAGTCGTATTCTCCGGAAATAGCAACTCTTCTAACAACAACGAGCCTTGATAAGTCTTCTAAGTATTATAACGATACTTATACTACATTATTTTTTTGGCAGAGTGCCTTTTATTGTATATTCTGACTGAACTAGAAACTAACTAAAGATAAGATATATATATATATATATATATATATATATATATATATATATATATATATATATATATATATATATATATATATATATATATATATATATATATATTGGTACAACTCCAAACATCTGCAAATGAAGGAGTATTTATAGGCAGGGGTAGTACACCGGCGCGTGCCGGTGATACAGTGCAGATTCCATTGTCAGACTCCCATGTGCTTGAAATGATGAAGATTCCGGCCCGTGCCGGTTTTTTCCGGTTCGTGTCGAACTGTCAAAATATCAGTTGTTTGGTAAAATGAGTTGTCGACCTCCGATTTACGTGATTCAAAGTGCGTTGGAAAGCTCATTTGAAGATCTAAAACTTTCATGAAGAACACTTCCCCAGAAAATTCCTTTAAGTTGGGTCAAATGTCCGTCGAAGATATTTTACGGTAGAAGCACTTAGGATAATTGATCCGTCTGAACTTGTAAGCTTATGGCATCTTCTTCTATCCCTCAAAAGATATGTTTTTAGGATCAAAAAGTGTCGTCACCTGGGATCTTGGTAAACGTATAATCCTGCAATAAATTACCAAAACACCAAACGTAAATCCGACACGATACTCCGGTTACTAAACCGGTACAAAACTTATAAAAAAAACTTATAAAAATATGATAATTTATATAATAATACTACTTACACATTTGGATAAAACTTAGTAATTATGACTTGAATTGGTACAATAATGCTCAAAGTGTTATCAATATTAGGGTAAAATGTCATAATAATGATTGACAATTTGTCGCTCATCACAACTCCCCACTTAGATTTTGGTCGTCCTCGAGCAAAACAAGCGATAAAAATTGAATGAGGGACAAATTCATGAAGATATAAGATGTAAGGGACAACCAGATGTTGCAACCATTAGAATTACAACCAGGCGTTAACCTTAATATAAGTGTATAACAGAGTGTGTGTATGAACAGTCTCTTAAAATTATTATCAAGCAATTAATTATGATATCATGAAGGCAATACTTGTAAAATACAAACCATAGGCTTAAGAATGATACCAATCTCCACTAATCGAGGCATTTGGAGTCAAGAAGTTAGATCGGGTAGGACTTGAAGGGTTATAACGTTAGGCCAGGGTAATTTCGGTTAATCGAAAAGGATATTTTGGGAACTGGAGAAAAAGAAGTACGAATGAACATAATCAATTCATGTACCACCTCATCTCTACCATACAAACCATCCAAACTCCTTTTTTATTACTTTCAACACTTTGGGAACCATAGGATACTAACATACTCGAACTCATTGCCAAACTCGACTATTTTTAAGCGTCATGATGTGAGATTGAATACATTAGCACCTATTTAACTATCCCAACTCTAACATCATAAAAATTAACTTGAACTCATCACTTTGATTCCAACCCCTTATTTCTATATACATCCAAACTTTTATTCATTGGGAACTTCTCAAAATATTTTGAACTTTTTATTTTTATTTTTATTTTTTTTATTTATTTGGCCCAAAAACCGAGCACCAGGCTCAACACCGAGATCTTCCTCTCCTTATAGCTCAAAACCACGAAACATCAACCCAACTAGAAACATCATTTCCCCCACCCCACACTCGTTTTAGCAAATGTGGTCCAACAAAAGACTAAGTCCACTCATAGGGTTAAAATGAAGGGAATGTGACCATAATTAAAGCTCAAGGGTAGGTTTCTGACTAAGTAACAAAACGGCTATAAAGCGAATGGTGGTCAGACCATTCTATCAAGGCTGAGAGGGGCTACGATGGTCAAATGTTCGTGTTTAGGCTTATTTGGCTGTGGTAGGGTCAAAGAGACGCCATGACCGTCATCCCTAACTTCGATTCCAAACACCTTTCTATTTCGCCTCGAAAGGATATCAAGCCTAAGTTCTAGTTGCTATGGAAGCGTGCTTACATGATATCATACAAAAGTTGCATGTTAACAAAAGATTGAAACTATACGTACACAAGGAATTCATGTTACACAAATAGATTTGGGGTTAAAATGCACTTACGGTTCACGTTGGTTATATACATCCAAATTGATCATTACATCTTCAAATCCATGAAATATATGCCTTGTACAGTTTATCTTAATCAACTAAATAATGCTCGAAAAAAAAAATCGAAAACTAAGGGATTTATTGATACAAAATAAGCATTAATGTCATTGCTAGACCAACCACGACTCCACTCCCCACTTACGACTTACATTGTCCCCAATGTAAAGTGAGTGTAAATAAGTTGTTGGGAAAGCAATGGGGCACTAAAACAAGTCAAAACAAATACTGGGATGATAAAAAAGGGTAGGTGGATGGGTCAAAGTTATGACCGTTGTGTGTGCAAATGAAATAAAAGTGTGTGGAGTGTGACAGTGTAGTGACAAAAGGTAGATAAACACTGAGTCTTTTATACCCAAATCCTCAAGGGTTATTTCAAATCGTTCTATCAACCTTAATCCAAGAAATGATGCATTTGAATTTTCTCTGTTTTCCATCGGGATTTTCGGATAACCACCTAATCGCTCCCGTTTTAATGACATTCAAACATTCATCCTGAGACTTGGTGAAACAAAATGAAAATCAATCCGAAGTATTAGCAAAGTATCATCCCAAGTATGAGTAATTATTATATTTAACATTTTTACGGGCTGCCTCCCGGTAGCGCTTTTGTTTAACGTCGTTTGCTCGACAGACTTAAACAACTAAAATGATAATGATTAATTAATATAATATATTAAACAAAATGAGATAATTCTAACAATTACTCACCAAAGCATTTAGCAATTAAGAACACGAACCAACTAGAAATAAATGCTTAAGGAGTACATAGGAAGGATAGTACCCATGTTTTCACTATATTTATAGTCTATAGCTAGACTTTTCCTTGCTTAGGTCTTTAATGCACCGGTGGTGGGTCATCCTCATGCACCGCATCCTTCTTTTTTATCAATACCGGTCTCCCACCTAGATTAGAAAATTTCCACCAATGCCAACGATTCTTGACCTTTTCCTTTGATTTTCGAGCTTTCGGTTTGCGAGCCTTCACATTATTGCTGGAGTCATCTTCTTCAACTACCTGCGTGTTAGTACGATCCACAACAAGGGGACACAAAGGGTCCACACAAGAACAAGATTCTAGTGTAGTGCATGGATATTTCAATGGAATGTAAATGTTGAAGACAACGCGCTCATCATTCACTCCCAAACTAAGCTCTCCCTTACGAACATCGATCACAGCTCCCACCGTTGCTAAAAATGGTCTACCGAGGATAAGGGGTGTATTGTACCCCACTTCCATATCCATAACAACAAAATCGACGGGGAAGTAAAATTTATCAACCTTAACCAACACGTCTTCGATGACTCCTTTAGGATGTTTAATAGATCTATCTGCAAGTTGAAGAGTCATCTCCGTACGCTTAAGCTTACATATGCCAAGTTTCATGAAATCATTATAGGACATGAGGTTTATGCTCGCACCGAGATCACATTGTGCCTTTTCAAACAAAAGTCCCCCAATATCACATGGGATAGTAAAACAACCAGGATCTTTAAGTTTAGGAGGAAGCTTGTGTTGAAGCACGGCGGAACACTCCTCACTTAGACACACCGTCTCACATTCTTCCAACCGTTTCTTTCTCGATTGTATGTCCTTAAGAAACTTACCATATTCCGGCATATTGATTAGAGCTTCAATGAAAGGGATATTAATAGTTAAGTGCCGAAAAGTGTCAAGAAAACGTGCATACTTCTTATCCAACTTCATCTTTTTCATTTCCTTTTTCGGGGGATAGGGAAGTAATTCAAGATCAATTAAAGTAGGGTTAGAATGTATACCTCCCTTACCCTTGTCGTTAGATGAAGATGGTGAAGATTCTTTGAATGTTTGTGCATTAGAAGGACACCGTTTGTCATTATTCTGCACCTTTTCAGAAAATCAGACTGGATTTTGTGTCGCTCACGAGGTTGAACCGAGGTGAAATTGGGTTGAGCCGGATAAGGTTCGGTTTGAATTGGCCCTTTCAAACTTGATTCCTTTCCAACCTGCTCATTGAACAAGGTCCTCAAATCACTCGATCTTGGATTTTTCAATATTCTAGGAACCTTGACCCGTTCCTCATCCTCACTTTCAGGTTCAATATATTTGTTTTGTCTTAGAAAATCTTCAATAATTTCTTCTTCCTCTTTAGTGAATTCAGGTTCATCTTTACTTTCCATGTTCTTTTTAAATTTACCATATAAATCATCCTCTACTTCATTATTTCTGAATTTTTCTAATCCATTACTTTCACAGATTCTTCCACTTCTGGTAATAACAACATTTACCTCTCTCGGGTTTCTTTCAGTATTACTTGGTAATCCTTCTGGAGGTCTACTGTTTTTACGTTCTCCTTCTCTACTCAAGTGATCTTCCATATTTCTTACTGACGCTTCTATAGTTCTCATTCTGGTATCATGTCCACTCATGGATGTTTTTAACGTACTCATATCCTTAGTGACTGTACTTATAGAAGTTATCATAGTTTCCATATTCTGAGCTTGAGTAGATACTACACCCATCATATTTTCCATTATTTTTTCCCATTTATCAACCCTTTCAGGTTGAGTTGAACTTTGGGTGACTGGCATACTTTGAGTGGTGTGTTGTGGATACGATCTAGGTAATGATTGTAGATTCTGATTCGAGGTATCTCCTTGATAAACTTGATTACTATAAGAATTCTTATATTGAACTGGATACAGTGGTTGTCCTTTCTTACTAGGGTTTTCAGACCAACGAAAAGTAGGGTGATCTTTTCTAACAGCATTAAACGAGTTTGAATACGTGTTGTTCAAATTCTTATGCTGTTGTAAAAAACTCACCTCCTCCCTTGAATATCCTTCTGGTTAATCTATCCATAATGACACATTATCATGATTTGAGTATTCATTTGGTATGATATTTTCTGACTTTACATTTTTACTAGCTTGTAAGCCGTCAAATTTCGTACTCAAATTCTCCAAGTGTGCTAGAACTTCCGTATTCGATGTACATTCTCCTGCAAATGCTACTTTTCTTGTGCTAGAACCGGTTTCCCACATTTGGTTATTTTTGGAAATCTTTTCAATAGCATCGTAAACTAATTGGGCTTCACTCATCATTAAAGAACCACCACATGCATGATCAACGTATGCACGTGAGTCTTTCCTTAGTTTACGACAGAAAAGTTGGATTTGCATATCTAAGGAATAACCATGATCGGGACAAGCTCTTAATAGTTTTTTAAATCTTTCCCAAGCATTCCCAAGCGTTTCTTCGGATCCTTGTCTGAAGTTAGCAATTTCGACCTTTAATTCCAAATTTCTCCCAAGAGTAAAATATTGTTTTAAGAACTCGGTTTGAATCTCCTCCCAACTTGTCAACGAATGATGTGGGAGTGACATAAACCAATCTCGTGCTCTTCCTTTTAAAGAAAAAGGAAACATAGACATCCTCGTTAATTCATGATGAGCACCTTGACTTTTGGCTGTATTACACAATTCTTCGAAAAGATAGAGGTGATGATGTGGATCTTCATCATCTTCTCCTAAGAATTGGGCTCGTGTGTCAATTAAACCAAAAAGATGAGATTTTATTTCGAAATTATTTGCTCCTTCATTAGGTAAACGAATTGGATTATTAGTCTGGTTTCTTATTACGGCCTGATCACAGATAGGTCTCGGGTTTGGTAGGTTAGGATTATTACGATTATTCTCGTTCCAGCTTACGATTATTTCTATTATTAGGATTACGGTTATTTGGTATTGGTAGATTCTGATTAAGGTTTTGTCCATGTCCTGGGGCATGAGCAATCCACTGTTCGTGGTGTTTCATCATCGTTTTCGCCATTCGTTTCTCGATTTGACGATGATTCGTCGAGATTTCCCGACTAGTATGACCACGTTTACTCTCTACTCTTAACTGCCTTTCGTAAGTATTTATGTCAGGTTTATAAGGAGTGAGTGGGCCTTACCGATTCTGGTCATCAACTATCGAAAAGAGAAAATAACTCGAAATTGATAAAAATAAAATTGGTAACTTATACAAGGTAGATACCAACGAAGGATAAAAAAGAAATGTGATAAGAAGAGTGTTGACTTATCCTCGAGAATTTTGAGCTAATACAAGTAGTAACCATAGACACAATGAATTAGCGTCGTTTCCCGGCAACGGCGCCGGAAGTCGACGGATCGTTTAGGCTATACAATCCTTACCGGCAAAGGTACCGGGTCAAATTGTAGTGCTAGCATGGTGAGTCGAATGTCGAATCCTCGTACAATAATTAGTTAGTTAGTAGTTTTAGTTCAATTAAGTTAGATGATACTGCTTTTCTGCTTTTCATATTCTATTTTGTTCTTTCATCTCAGATTGATTCTGACGCTTTTCAAATCTCATCATATACCATTATCTACACGCCCTCTGAATTGATTACTTCGCGCCAGGAAAGACGCCCGTCCGAAATAATTGGGCGCCCGTGCAAGCGGTATACTAGGTTTCTTAGGTTGAATCATCCCGACTCCACACTCACGATCAAAGCTCAACAATTCCTCCTTCGTTCAGCCAGCCAACACGACGTGGCAGGCGGCGAGGCAAATCCGACACCGTTTTAGTCAAAATCCACTGTTTCCCCTTCCGTTTGGGCTCAGAGATTTCAACACGTTTTTAGTGTTTCTGTTTTTCCTGTTTTTAAATTTTTTTCGTAGATTAAGTTTCGTAGTTTTATTCCTCTAGGTTTAGTTATCCTTTCCTCTCTCGATCACGATCTGTCCTTTCGTCATTTCTATCCTTTCTTGCTCAACACCTTGAGTTGGTGTTCGGTTTACAGCAAACTCGTAGTCATAAGGACCACTAATCTATTCCTGACCCCGAAGCGGACCATAGTCCTACCCTAATAAGCGGAGACCCGTTCGGCGAAGGCTAAGCGCTCTAGATCAAATTTGAGCAATATCTTTCAGGAGAAATCGTAAAGAATAGTAATAATGGCGCCGGAAGATAGGCGAGGACGTTGGCGACATGCCGTGCCGACACGTCACCCATCAACCCGCTATCGTCATGCCTGCCATTACTGCCTTCCAAACTTGAGCTTAAACCCGGGACTTATTCAAGATGATGCGACATGCATCAATTTTCCATGGTTTCCCATCCGAACTCCCTACACTCACTACACACATTCTTGCAAATATGCGGTACTACCCGTATCCAAGGTGTAAGTGAGGCGCCATCAAGCTTAAACTATTTCCATTTTCCTTACGGGAGGCACAAAGTGGTATCACTCTCTCCCTCTGAATCCATCACTTCGTGGCGGAGCTCGAGAAGGAATTTCTAAGTCAATACTTTCCTCCTTCAAAAGCAAACACTATGCCGAGCAGCATCTTCACATTCAAAGTCACCGAAAATGAGTCATTCTTTGGCGTGGGAAAGGTTTAAGTCTCTCCTCGCGAAAGTGTCCCGTCATGGCTTGCCCAAGCAAAAGGCAAGTCCATACTTTCTTCATTGGATTGGCCGAGGCTCACCAGAGGGCGCTGGTCAATAGTTCCTCTCAGTGGGGCATTTCTCAAAGAAAACACACGATGAAGGATGGGCATTGTTAGAAGACATTGCCAAATACAACTATACCCCATCCTATCATTCTCATTGTCACCTCCTCCTCCTCCCAGCGGTTCGAGAGTGACTATGCAAAAATCTGATTGCCTTGTTGCAAAAGCAAATGGCTAATTCTCAGCAGACAACATCCCAAATTGTTCTAATCAGAGTAATCGGACTCTCTTTTCGCTTCCACGAGAACTCTCGGAGTGTATTGTGAAAACATCTTTGTCGACCGGTAGCCATATGACATGGCCAATGTCACGCGAATTTTCTTCCCTCTGCCGTGGAAGTCAATGCCGTTCATGACTATGGACGGCATAATCCAATCACATGCCAAGTATGTGGATGACGTAGAACACCGCTTCTCGTCTTGTACGTCACGGATTGGCGAATGCGGAAATGCTTTCTCTGCAGCGGACAAATCGAGATTCAACAACCAATTCCTTCCTGGCCGAACAATTTCAAAACCAAGGGTTTAATCAATCTTGAGATTTAATCTAATTCGAACTTCAATAGAAACCTGCGGTTATAATCGTAACCAATTGACTATAATTCTTCCAATCACGACAAAGGTTCAATCAGGTGGCCCATAATTCTAATTACTACATTCCAAATCAGTCAATTAACCACTACCTCAAAATCATCGAACTCTCAGGACCCTCCCAATCCAACAATTTGAAACCAAGTTAGCGTGTGGTAATTCAGAGTGTGGTTAAACACCAAGAAGTCATTATTAACTCAATCTAAGTCGCAGCTTTTTACCAAGTAAATAATCTCTAAACTACTAAAACAAGAAATAAATGCATAATACTAATATTGATATATATAGATACATAATATATATATATAGAAATACATATATATATATATATATATATATATATATATATATATATATATATATATATATATATATATATATATATATATATAATATATATAAATATAATAAATACTAATATAGATACTAGTAATATTATTAGAAACTAGCCAAGAATATGTTATTGAATTACAATCTCTTTTAGTTCAATGGATGTGCTCGAGATTCCTTTTAGGTCTAATTGATTACGTGAAACGGTATACTCCTAAGCTCAACAATTCCTCCTCACACGAGCGTATGAAATTGTCATATGTCTAATCCTCTCATCCAATGTCATCTTAATCATGGGTCACTCCCGCTTTGTCATACGGCCAAGATATTTTAAGATCTGTCGATTAAACAGGTAATTTCAATGTAATAATCTCTCGAGTACAAATATTCTGCCTCCGGGATAGGAAATAGGATTCCGTTTGTCAGACGGTCATTTTTACCTTCCGGTCTTTCTATCCACGATCTCATAACCTTACTTCTCTGGTCAATTCATCATTAGATTACGACTCCGTTTATATTGGTTAATTACGTCAATACAAACTTGCCATTAAGTTCAAAGAGAAAGAGATTCATCATAATCGATTTGAATCAGATTTTAACATAGTCATCATCCATTTCCTTAAAAAGATAAAACTAATTCAATTTCATATCTTGGCTAGATATTAAGTTAGCCTAATATCATTATAACTATTATATAGATACTAATAATAACAAACAAACATAAATACATTAGAAAGTTACCAGATTACAATTGAAGCATCAGAGCCGTATTCTCCGGAAATAGCAACTCTTCTAACAACAACGAGCCTTGATAAGTCTTCTAAGTATTATAACGATACTTATACTACATCATTTTTTTCGGCAGAGTGCCTTTTACTGTATTTACAGAACTAGAAACTAACTAAAGATAAGATATATATATATATATATATATATATATATATATATATATATATATATATATATATATATATATATATATATATATATTGGTACAACTCCAAACATCTGCAAATGATGGAGTATTTATAGGCGGGGTAGTACACCGGCGCGTGTCGGCCCCTTCCTCAGCGTGCGGTGATACAATCACGCATTCCATTGTCGACTCCCATGTACTTGAAATGATGAAGATTTCGGCCCGTGCCGGTTTTTTCCGGTTCGTGCCGAATCACAAAATATCAATTTGTTTGGTAAAATGAGTTGTAGACCTCCGATTGACGTGATTCATAATGCGTTGGAAAGCTCATTTGAAGATCTAAAACTTTCATGAAGAACTCTTCCCCATAAAATTCCTTTAAGTTGGGTCAAATGTCCGTCGAAGATATTTTACGGTAGAAGCACTTAGGACAGTTTGAACTTGTAAGCTTATGGCATCTTCTTCTATCCCCCAAAAGATATGTTTTTAGGCTCAAAAAGTGTCGTCACTTGGGATCTTGGTAAACGTATAATCCTGCAATAAATTACCAAAACACCAAACGTAAATCCGACACGATACTCCGGTTACTAAACCGGTACAAAACTTATAAAAAAAACTTATAAAAATACGATAATTTATATAATAATACTACTTACACATTTGGATAAAACTTAGTAATTATGACTTGAATTGGTACAATAATGCTCAAAGTGTTATCAATATTAGGGTAAAATGTCATAATAATGATTGACAATTTGTCGCTCATCAAAAATCACCTCCAAAATGATATTGAAAAAATATCAAATTAGGTGTCTAAATAAAGAGGACGCAAAGAGGAAAAATACTTTGAATGAATTACGATCTTTTGATGTTTAGATCAAAAGATGAGCAAAGATCCTCTCAAGTATTAGTTTTAAGTGATTTGTCAACTCTAAGTGTTTCTAAATATTATCTGCAAAACGATTAGTTTCGTTTTGTAGATAATATTCATATAATCTGTATTTTACCAATAAAATAGAGTATCTGATACAACTAATACTTTTTCACGCCATTCACAAAGACCAAGGGTTTCAATATCCAGATGCTATTTTGGGGGATTAAGAACGATTTTATGCTCAATTTGCTTCTCAATTCGTTCTCATTACTGGTTAGGCGATTAAAGGTTCCATTCTTTCTTACCTTGAAGCATTTTTTATGAGTGTATTCTTGCTGTGAATTTATTGTTCAAATTTCTGTTTCAGCAAACTAGAAATCACTAAGGTTTTTTTTTGTTTTTGTAAGTGACTCAAAATGGAGATGAATTCATCACAAAACTGATTCACAAACAATCTCAGAAACCGAGGCAAAAGGCGAGTTTGACCGGAAGAAGATGCTATTGAGTGGCGTGGAGGACAAAGAAAAAGTATTGTTGAAAGAATACACGATGATTCTCCGGAACTACAAGGAAACCAAGAAGAAACTTGTTGACATGGAGAAGAAAGAGAAAGACCAAGAATTTGAGGTAACAATACAAATGAGAGAAATGAAAACTGCTTTAGCAAAAAGGGATGAAGAGATACAACGCTTACGTAATCGGTTAAACAATTAACAAGGAAACGTAGGAGAATCGAATGACAAAAATAAAAGGAAAAACAGACTTGTGTGTATCACCATTTGACAAAGAAGATGATGACATAAATTAAGTTGATGTTTTTGGATCAACATGCTGAGGCCGTCTCCCCTATCGAAGAAAAACTCCGGCAAGAAATCGATGCTATACAAGATGAGAATCTTGATTTCTGGTTAAGGTTTAGCAGTTCATGTCATCAAATCGAGAAGTTCAAGACCTCGATACAAGATTTACATGAAACGAAATTTCAAGGTGAGATATTGAACATGAAACAAGAAAACAACATGGTAAGGGAGGAGCTACAGACAGGGGTTGATCATATAACGTTGTTACGATTCGACGTCGATAAGACCCTCGAATAGTTGAATGAGGAGTTTGAACTTTTAGGTGATCAGCATTCGGGGGGGCCGTCCACGTGTCCCTTTGCGATCGTTTATCTTTGGAACTAAATAGAAGAAGAAGCAGAGGAATTCGATATTTTCCTATATGCATACAAATAGGAAATATCAGGCCCTTAAATCTGGGGTGCAGTAGTAGTAGATGTTTATCTTTGTTTTGTTTTTTCATTCTCATTCATTTGTTTAGTAGCTATATGTTCTGACATTATTTCCAGTAACTTAGAGATTCTCTGAGTTGGTTTTGAGTAAAGAATGCCGTCAGCTTCAAGAAATAGAGAGAAAAAGTAACAGCCGGTGTGAGCATTTAGAAAGAAAAGGACAAATCGGGAAATACATTATTTTATAAGTAATTCCGTTGGAAGGTCGCAGGAAATTTGATTAAAGGTTTTTTATCAAAGCATAGGAAAGAAAACCATATATTTTTAAACTATAAGGGGGTAAACACTTCAAATGACAAACCACGGGTAGGTAAAGTGTGTTTTCCCCTATATTAAAAAATCACGGAAGTTAAACGCTTCACATGTCAAACAACAATGAATCAAATTGTCTTTTTCCAAAACAAACAAAAAAAAATTCAACTTATTTTTTTTGTCATGCATGCACACTCTTTTTCTCTGTGGGACTCAAACCCAAAACTTTGAGGTTAATAACCACAGCACTTACCGCAGAGTTGATGCTTTATTGGCAAATTCAACTTATTGCAATTTACTATGTATACAGTTATAAGTGCTTGAACTAGTGGGCGTGTGTTGTACATATGTTTTTTTCTTTTTTAATGAAATCCGATTTATACCAAAAAAAAAAAAAAAAATCAACTTATTTAATCAGAAGGAAAGAATCTCAAAATTAGGAATTAATATCGGGCCCAAAAAAAACTCAAACAAATCCGAACGCAAACGCAAGGAAACATAATAGCGGAATTTTAAAAAAAAATTCCGGTTCTCAAAAAAATAAAAAATAAAAGTTTTTAAGGAGACGACTTTATATATACTCCATAAAGCTAGTCGACCTAGCTAATTAATGCCCCCTTTCACCTTCGAAATTAAATTGTTAGCCGCACCGAAATTCCAGTTGGTGTTTAAACACCTCCAACTGATTTGGATCTTTATATATATAGCTGCAGGTTAACCAGGTCAGTTTTCATTATTATTATTGTTTCCTGTCAATTTTATTATTACCTTTAAATTGAAATTCATGAAGGTTATCTTTCCAATCGGCAATTCCAGCATGTATTTTTTTACTTACCACGTAAAAGACTTTTACGAATTCGTGCAATCTGGGCCGGCCCCAGAGATGCCCAGATATTTTTGGTAGTTGTCGTTTGTAATGTTGCAACACTTTATTACAATTAATTCGTTCGTTATACAGTACGTAAACCAACTAATTAAGAAGGTTAATTAGGCAATTAGGGTTTTGGGCAATTGTTATATATTAATGTTTTGTATGACACAATATGCAATCTATGCTCGTGTTTTATTTTAAATTTCAGGGAAGAAACGTGTTAGAAGTATGGTGGATGAGGATGATAAATTTAACAAGCTTCATGACGATCAGCTTCGTCATATAATAAACCTGCTTCCAACTAAGGATGCTTTGCGAACATCTGTCTTGTCCTCAAGATGGAAAAACCTGTGGAGATGTATTTCCAATATTGATCTTGACATTCTTAGCTTCGAATCAGTACAGCACGAGATTTCTTTCTTGGAGTCCATTGATAGATTACTTGTAAATCATGACAGTTCAGATATCAAAAGATTTCATTTCTATTCTGATCACAACTTTGTAATTGATCCTAGTGCACTTACTATTGGATGGATCTCTGAGGTTATAAAGCACAACGTGGAACAACTTCATATTAGTGTATATTTAAATAGAGATTGTACTCTACCTTTATGCCTATTTAAAAGTGAATCTCTTACTGTCTTGGAGTTAGATATGAGACAGGGCTCCCGCTCCCCGTCCACCAACTTAGGACCGACGAACTCCTCTTTGTTCCCAGTTCACTTGCCGTGTCTTAAGAGATTGAAACTATCAAGAGTTGTGTTCTCGAATAATCACTCCACTCAACACTTTTTCTCCAATACTCCCAAGCTACAACATCTGTGCTTATATAGGTGTGATTGGAACAAAGTTCATCGTCTGATTATAGATATTCCTGCTCTGGAGGGCATCGATGTGGGTATAAGAGATACGTATCCCCATAAGTGCCAAGTGACAGTAATCGCTCCAAATTTAACTTCCCTCAAATGCGATACTGACTTTACCATTGACTTTCATCTATCAAACCATTCCTTGCCGCTGAATGTGTTACTTAAAACTTATTTTCTTGGAGATAGAGACAGACATTTGCTACTCACGTTTCTTCAAAGCGTAAAAGAAGCAACGTCATTACACATGGAATGGGATCTCAAAACGGTTTGGGTATTGTTTAAGCATCAATTTAATTTAATTTAATTTAATTGGATGAAATATTGCATGTGCCTTTTTTCTTTGATATTCTTACAATTCTTTTGAAATGATATTTGTGGCAGTGGCTTAGTCAAAAAAGTATACGTGTCGAGGATTTGCCTCTTTTTATGAACTTGAAGCACTTAGAGGTTTCTGCACAGAACTACCACTGCATTGGTGATGTCCAACTCGAAAAAATGTTCATGTTTTTGCACAAGATGCCATACATAGAGTCTTTTACTATAACTGTGGTAAGTATCTCTTTAATTCCCTATTGTCTCTTCATTGTTAAATGTATATATATAGTGTGTGTCTCAAGACGTTATTCGTTGTATAATTTGCTAGCCAGAAGATAGGAATACGCGGCACTATAAAGAAGATTGGTCCAAAGGCGGTGTTCCTAGCTGTGTTATCAACCAGATTAAAAATATAACTATTATTACAAGTGAACCCCTCACCAGTTCTCCAGCAGCTGCCAAACGAGTACGAGGTTACTCAACGGCAATGGATTTGATAAACTACTTCATGAATCATTCCCGGAGTTTAGAGATGCTTGAAATTAATTGGTTGTGCTCCTCCTCAAGACCGATGCCGGATATCTTGGATGAGATAGAAAGACACCCTCGATATTCAGAGCTCAAACGCTTTTCATGCCCTCCTTATATTATTCCCAGGCCTCGATCAATGCCTTTTCCCTGGGAAAACGAAGATCCGAATGACATGGATCTTATTATATAGAATAAGCTAATTTCATGGATCATTCTCATGAATCTCACCGGAGCTTGTCAATCTTTTCCTTCACGTATGGATGTGTGGAATTGAAACATACTCTACTTTATAAATTACCCTTTTTTTTGTCCTTTTGAATTAAATTGCATGTTATCTGATGACAAAACATTGCATTTCTAGCTGATTTCTTATATTGTAGCTGTTGGTAAGTGCTTTTTCGGTATGAATTTTTTGTTTTACGGAGTTGATTTATTCATAAAGTATGTTTAATTGATAATAAGAATTACTATGCATAAGATATTTGAACGGTATATTAAGTTGAGATGCTATGTTTGTTCTAACTTTTCACAAATACATGCACATTAATTAGTAGGCAATAATGAAATAGAATATTTTCTTTTTCCTTATACCTCCGGTATTTGCAACAAATTGATCCGATTAGTCTAGAGTTGATACATTAGTGTGACTCATACTCAGTGATAAAGTCTGGCTTAGAGGTTTTTAGCATTATGCTTTCGGCCCAAGCTCAGATCAGATGTTTTTTTGAGGTCTAAGTTGGTTTGGACTTTCCATGGAAAGCTTTTTTGGGCTACCGATTTTTTTTTGTTGTTGATGTTAGGTTGTTAGTAAGGGTGTTGTTACTTTTGGCTATTTTGGAATGTTGTTACCGGAGGATGCTAGTTTTTATTTTTATTTTTGTTATAATGTTCAACAACTAGCTGTAAACTCTAAAAACGAGCAGGCTCGACTGATGTGAAAAGAAAAAGAATAATTTTTTTTGTTCGACAACTACTCTAATTCTAGCTAGAATGAATGAAATATGATTTCTGACACGTATTGGAACTAAAAAACACCGAACAGCGGACAATTAAGTCATAATATTTGATCGCTTTCTTTTAGGGTGTGGTTTGTGGACTATTTTCTATGCGGCTCAGCCACCGGTCTCAATGTAGCATGTAGCCTGTTGCCCGTAGCCTTTATCAATTGTTATTGGCTTTTATTTCTTATGCATATTATGATATTAAATACATAATCGCCGGTGGTGGTAGTGATATTTTTAATGAATATAGCATGAAAAAGTTAATTTAACACTTAATATTGTAATTGGAAATGGAAAAATATAGGCGGGATAGCAAGGGTGGCACGCTGCAGGATTTTTGGGATAGGGGTTAAGGTTCGAAAATAACATATCCTATTACAAGTTTTTAATACATTAACTTTATATTTTCAAATATAGATACGGGTTAAGGGTCAGTATTTTAAAATTTTAGCGGGTCAGTTAACATATATTAGTGATAAAATTTTCAAAAGATTATAAAAAATACACATAATTTTTTATTTTGGTTTGGGGGTCAATAGACCCCAACCCCACCTTGAGTGCAGCCGCCCGTACGGGATAGTAATCTAGTCTTATTCTTTTTCTTTTCTTTTTTATTTTCAAAGATGAAGCTTGGTTAATATATGGCGCGCGGACAAGGATGATACGGTTTACAAACTTGATGATGGTCTTCTTCGTCATATAATAGACTTTCTTACGATCAAAGATGCTTTGCGAACATCTGTGTTGTCATCAAAATGGCGATACTTGTGGACATTAATTTATTCCCAATATTGACCTCGACAATTTTAGCTTCCCGTCAAAACATGATGAGACTTCTTTCTTGGACTCGATCGGTATAGAGATTACTTGTTCATCATGATAGTTGAGATATCAAGAAGTTTGTCTCAATGTCCGAATCAATGCTTCTGCTCGTATTCATCGTTGGATCTGTGAGGTTATAAAGCACAACGAGCAAGAGCTTCGGATTGTTTCATTTTCATATACATGCACCTTGTACTTTAATATGATTAACTGGTATGATTGTTTCATTTTCATATTCACCTTGTACTAATTTAATTAACTTTATTAACTAGTAGTAAACAGAATATTTGATGAAACTAAAAAATTAAAATTATAAAAATAAAAAACTTTACCACTAGCCAAATGCAGTTATTACAAATCGGTGGTATGAAACTGATGATAAATATCAAATTTGATGTGTGTATTTTTTGGAGGAAGTTGATGTGTGTAGCATTGAAAAGCACAAACTCGATTGCCAGGTGACGGTAGACAGACTTTTCCATTGACATTCTCCTATCCAGTCACTCGTTGTCGCTGAATGTGATTCTTAATTATGATTATCCTGATTATCCTAATCATGATGCTGATAGACTTGCGGGTATCAGATTACTCGAAAGTGTACGTAAAACACTTAATGTCATTACACCTGACATGGGACTTCAGTGAGGTACGTAGTAGCTACTGGTAATCTTTTATTTTTTCTTATAATTGATTTGCTTGGATGAAATTCTTTAATTAATTTGCACTTTAATTTTACGCGGCAGTGGCTTACGGAAAAAAAAAAAAATAGCTGTCAAGGACTTGCCGCGAATTACGAACTTGAATCACTCCGGGACCGCTGCTTTATAATATATATAATTCTGCCAATCTCGAAAAAATCTTCATGTTCTTACACAAGACGCCAAACTTGCAGTCTCTTGCTATATATCATGCACATTGGTAAAATATTTCTATGATAATTAACCCTTTATTTTCTCAATTCTTTTATATACGTGTCTTGGTCACTGAAAATTTTCTTTTGATGAAAAATTGCTAGCCAAATTTTTGGAATAATATATAAAATATGGAAAAGACTTGTTTGGCGATTGGAATATGATCGATTGGCGCTCTACGGCGGCTAGTACTATATTTAA
Organism: Gentiana macrophylla; assembly: GCA_026214975.1. Taxonomy (NCBI): domain Eukaryota; kingdom Viridiplantae; phylum Streptophyta; class Magnoliopsida; order Gentianales; family Gentianaceae; genus Gentiana; species Gentiana macrophylla. The sequence goes on from CM047807.1 coordinate 102,875,712, forward strand.
TTAATTAGGGCCTTCACCCTAAAAATAAATGTGAGTATTTATGGTTACAATCAGCCGGCTATGTCACGAGATAAAATCGTGTGTTTTTATATAAATTAAGAATGTGATTGAATGCCACAAATTTTAAGGAGGATTGCATAAAATATATATCATTTGACTCTAATTAATAAAATGATTATTTTTTTTGACAATATTAACGAAATGATTATTAAGTATTGAAAAATGATTCGATTGTTAATAAATTAGGTATATATGTAGAGAAAAGAGTAATAAAATCAAGACCAGCAAGAGAACAAAACCTAACAGATTGGGCACTTCCATTTCTTCAAGAAAAGAAGAAGTTGTTAACCATAATAGATCCAAGGTTAGATGGAGATTATCCTATTATAGGTGTAAACAAAGCTGCCATGTTGGCATATCATTGTCTGAACAAAAACCCAAAAGCAAGGCCATTGATGAGAGATATTGTTGACTCTTTAGAGCCACTTCAAGTTGCTTCTGAAAAGCCTACACTTACTTTCATCTGTCTATAAATACCGAAGCAGGTGCAATTCAGACAAGTGTTGCTCAGTTGACGGGACGTTTTTTTTGGTGGTGTGAGATTGTGTTGTGGGCCGAGATGGTGACTAGAGTTGAAATTATTCGAAGTTCTTGTAAACCGGAAAAAACGAGCTTTTACGAGGATATAATTGTAAAAACAATTGTTTATTTTTATTTGTGTTATTGTCTTATTTTATCTTTGTTTATTATTAGGTGAGAGATTTAAAATATGATTGTAATCAATTATACCAACATATTATTTTTGTCTTTTTATTTTTAAAGTTGGCAAACATTAATGAGCCAACCACATATCACAATAGGTTGATATGATAATCATGCAAATAAAATAAAGTGCAGAAAGTAAATGCAGTAAAGTAAGTAGGCAGGTTTTATAGTGGTTCCAGGTGGTGTAATCTTGTCAGTCCATTCTTCTCCTGTGATGTTGGAGGAAATTCACTAGTCTTTTGAGATAGTAGTTACAAAAGTCCCTAAGATGTTTATCCTTGACCAATGACTATGGCTTCACAGACTGAATACTAAGAACAAGTAGGATTGATGCTCCTAAGTACTCCACTGGTCCTTGAAGGGTAGGATTGCCTCTTCACCAACTCCACCACAAAACAACAGTTCTTGACACTTCAGTAGTGCTTCTCTGTCTTCAGATTACTTCTTGAAAAAGAAAGGGTTGAATCAAGAAAGTGATTCAGCTTCAGCAAGCTTTGATCAGGATGATATATAAGATCAGCAGCTTGTAATCTTCAAGTGTGTATATTGAATGATACTTGAATGCAAAAACACTTGGAAGAAAATTCTTGATTAGAAGTTAAATTCGGTTCAGTTCAGCAGGGTATAAAGCTCTTGATTGCTTGTAAATTCGATGTTCTCAAGGTGTTCAGCTGTTATTAAAATCTGATTCATGGGTCCTTTATTTATAGGTGAAAAATCTTGTGTTTGAATTTGAATTTAAAATCTGGCCATTACGGTATTTGTCTGATTATTTCCTGAAATTCCCTCTGTTGTACTACTCTGACTGTGTCAGTGTCCTCCTGACAGACAGTCTGTCAACCAATGGTTTAATTCCATTTGATTCGGCTCTGAAATCCTTACAACGTCCCTTTTCATCCTAGACATTGATTAACTGATTAATCCAATGTTTGTAAATCATCCTTATCCATTTAATCTTCCAGTAAAACTTGGATTAATTCTATTTTATAATCAGCAGACACCTGTTTTATGAGTCTGATGATATACTTATATGTCTGCTGACTTTTAGTCTGCCGTGTTCATGATGAACACTCAGCTGACCACTTCTCATCTAATTTTTTATGATGAAGTTAGAGTACACCATATTGAGCATAACTAAGTCCCAATCATCACATTTCGTTATATAGAACTTAGACATTCAATACAAGGTATATGTGATCAGTTTAGGCCATCACAGACTTACTTAAATTCTGATCCCATATCATTGGCTTATAGACTTCAATACTAAGCTTGATCTCTTAGCCTTCTTTACTGAGTTTGAACCCTCAGCCTTCAGTCTTCAACAGGTCCTAAACACTCTTCTAAACACCTAACCTAGACAGGTCTGCTGAACAAGTCAGTTGACCTCTTTACAGTGCTTGTTTGATCAAACATATACAAAGATCAAACTCTAATAAGCCTATACATTCATTCTAGACATCTTTTTGCATTTGCCCTATAACAGCTAGTCTGGCACTCATCATTAAAACAAGAATATGTCCAACAGAAGGGGTTGAAGCTCTCAGTTGGGACGAACAAAGGCGAGACATGTAAAAAACAGGACTTACTTGTAAGAAGAGAGAGGAGAAATCACGAAATATTGAAAGCCCACTAATCTTCAAACCGCAGCAAAGACGTTTGGAAGTAATAGGGGGCGAATGATGTGATGAGGGTTGTAACTCCCCACACTCGTCCTTGAAAATCGTCCCTTACAATAGGCGGGAAACGACTCATTTTTCAAAAAATATTATGACAAGGTTATGCCACCTGGCACAGTTGACTATCTCACCTATAATAACTCGAGAACCGAGCTCTAAAGCGACAGAGCTGAACAAGCCTAGGACGCATAAGGCATTTTAAACAGATCCGACCTGACCTCCAGAGCTCAGTTGGATCTAGGGGGCTTATGACGATACTGGATTTTACCGCACCGCGTGTCATGTACACAATACGCGAATAATGATAAAAATAGGGCTAGAACCTTAACTTTAAAGACCATTAGTATCTTTATAGGCCTAAGGGCCGATCTCCACCTCCAAATGAGGGGGCTGCTCAGGTCGTCCCTCAGCCCACTGCAGGTCGGTCAGGACAGGGTAAAGACAGACATGCGCGGTTCGGTCACCTTGACCTCGGATGCTCGCCGCAGGTCGGCTAGAGCATATAATGATAAATACACGTTTATCAGGATAATTATGGAAAGAATCCTAAGCCATTAAGGCTCTGATCTTCATCATTTAAATACCAAGATTATCTCCTACAATCAATGGATAAATATGATTTAACAATACTTGTGTGACACGAAAGTAGAGTCCCTGATGGACCCGGCCCATGCAGGCCTAGGGCACAAATGATCCCTATATAAACGTTCATAAGAACTACGACAGACTTGATTCCAACAGAGACTTTGGATACGTAGGCACCTTGGAGAAAACATCTCAGACTCGGTCTAAAATCACCTCAAAACAATCTCCCCCATTCATATGTTCCTCGATACAATTACCATTAGATTAAATATCCCATATTTGATACCTGATGGATTTTGTTTTGTCAACTATAATCTGAATTCACTAAATTCACTATTTTTTCGGAAATCATTGGTGAAATTCACTATCAAAATTCATGATTTTCATATTTCATTCACTAGTGAAAGAAAAAAAAAATATATAATGCTATCGGACCAAGTCTCAAAACGAAGGGCACTAAAAAAACGATGTAATGCTATCAAACAAAATCTCAAAACAAAGAGAAAAAATAAAATAAAAATTGGAACTGTTTTTCGAAATTCATATATTCACTTTTGTTTGGAATTTACCGGTGGAAAAAATGATGTAATGCTATTGAATCAAGTCTCAAAATGAAGAGCACAAAAAAATAAAAAATGGTAAAATTTTAATCACGTTTGGAGGGCTAGATCAAAACATATGAGCGATAAAAAATGGACGGAAAAAAAACACAAATGCAACAGGCGTCCATGTTGTCCTTCTCTCCCTATAAATATTAGAGTAGTGATAATATCACAATAAAATAAACATAATATTATACGCAACACTTTGGGGCTATTGATTATGATGTGGGACCTATTGAATTAAATGGGTCCCAAAAAATCAATGGTTCAAATGTTTGTTGGATATTTGTTAGGTATATTTTGTTGTGACAGAAACATTTTTCTAAATATTATTAGGCTATATTTTTACTTAAAAATCTTTCAAAAAACAAATTCTTTTTCCAATTATCTATAATTTTTGGGTATTTGTTTATAAGGACTAGTTTGAGTACTAAATGGGCACTTAGGACACTAAGAAATCTTATTTGTTTATAATGACATAAAATTAGTAACTAGACAAAACTATCCTTAATTTTTTTTTCCTGGAAGCGAAAAAAGTTCTTTTTTATTGGACGACTTAAATTTTTTTTTCTAGACACTTAAAAAAGTGTTTTTTTTCTTTTTTCTGGACGCTAAAGAGACACCACGATGCATCGGGGGTGGTCAATGCATCGCGGTTGTTAGTGCATCGCGATGTCACTTCATCGCGGTGTCTCTGCATCGGGGGTGGTCACTGCATCGTGGTGTCTCTGCATCGGGGTGGCCATTGCATCGCGGTGGTCATTAGATCGGGGGTGGTCAGTGCATCGTGGTGGTCAATGCATCGCAATGGTCACTGCATCGGAGTTTGTCATTGCATCGCGGTGGTCAATGAATTGCGGTGGTGAATACATCGTAGTGTCTCTGCACCGTGGTGGTCAATGGATCGGGGGTGGTCAATGCATCGTAGTGGTCAATGTATCGCAGTGGTCAATGCATCGCGATGGTCACTACATCGGAGGTGGTCACTGCATCATGATGGTTACTGCATCGCGATAGTCAATGAATCACGGTGGTGAATGCATTGGGGTGGTCACTACACCGCGATTATCACTGCATCGCGGTGTCAATGCATCGGGGATGGACAATGCATCACGATGTCACTGCATCGCGGTGTCTCCGCATCGAGGTGTCTCTGCATCGCGGCGTCTTTGCATCCCCGCGTCTCTGTATCGGGGGTGGTCACTGCATCGTGGCGTCTCTGCATCGCGGCGTCACTGCATCGGGTGTGTCACTGCATCGTGGTGGTCAATCCATCGAGGTGGTCACCGAAAAAAAAAACATTTTTTAGTGTCCAGAAAAAAAAAAAACTTTTTACGTCGAGAATAATAATAATAAAAAAAAACTTTTTTCGTCCAGAAAATAAAAAAAAAAAACATTTTTAGCCTCCAGAAAAAAAAAACATTAAAAAAAAACAAAATTATGGATAGTTTAGTCTATGTACTAATTTTGTGTTCTTATAACCAAATAAAATTTTTTAGTGTCTTGTTTGTCCAATTAAATCTAATATGTCTCCTTTTGGACATTTGCCGCCAAAAGGACACAAAATCAACTTAATAGGACATCTCGAACTTTTCATTGATTATAAGGACCAAATATTAGTAGATGGACAAATGTAACCCTAATAAAAAAAAGGAAAAAAAACCCAAAACAAAAAAGAAATTTATGCTTTTGTTCTCTTTAAACAGCGTATAATTTTTTTATGAAAAAAAAAAATGGATGCACCAAACTAAATATAAAAAATAAAAATAAAAAACTCTTTTACTCAATTTTCAACCAACCAACTACATCTTTTGAGCTAAAATTCCGATCATCGTAATTCTTCCATCACATTTCATATTTTTTTCGTCCTCAATGATGTGAATCGATATGCATTGACAATCGCGATGCATTGACCACCGCGATTCATTGACCACCGCGATGAATTGACCACCCGATGCAGTGACCACCGCGATGCATTGACCACCCCGATACATAGACCACTGCGATGCAGTGACCACCGCGATGTATTGACCACCCCCGATGCATTGACCACTGCGATGCAGTGATCATTGCGATGCATTCACCACGGCGATGCAATGACCACCACGATGCATTGACCACCGCGATGCAGTAATCATCCCCAATGCATTGACCACCCCGATGCTTTCACCACAGTGATGCAGTGACAATCCCGATGCAATGACCACCTCCGATGCATTGACCACCGCGATACTTTCACAATGGCGATGCAGTGACCACCGTGATGCAGTGAAGCCAATTTTTTTTAAAAAGAAACATTTTATTTTTAGTAGTAAAAGAGTAGAAAAATACAAAATGCGGGCCATACCGTCTTTACTAAAACCTCGTAACAACAAAGGTTCAGCAAGCCAAATGAAGAGATATATTCTTTTAACATTCGTGTTATAATGGAAAAAATGTATAGCTCTTTTTGAAATAGATTTTAACATCCACACTAACATATGTGAAGTCCAGTTTAAGAAAATAGTCAAAATGGAACAATTGCAAGCAACCAAAAGTTCATGATACAAAAAAGTTCATGATACAAAATCTTCAAGGCCAATAAAAAATTAAGACTTCAGCCCTCATGATTAAAAAAAAGTCCAAGAATCACAACAGGTAATTCGCTAGGCTGATGATGGTTCCGACAGCAAAGCACCAAACACGACTCCTCCACCCAATCATCGTTTGTTGAAAGCTTGTAAGATCCCTGCTCTTCATCATTCCCTTTCTTCGTTCTTGTTATACTCAATTCAGCTGAAAAATATAGGATACGTATACATAGGGCATATTGATTTCTGATTACCATATTTCCATGAGAGATTTTTTCATCAACGAATTCCTCCGCTAGTTGTTTCTCTCTGTCTGGAGAACGTGAATCGTTTTATTGTATAAAGCACCTAGCAGCAATCAACTTAGGAGGATTACTACCAACTCCCTTGGTGTCCTTTATCTTTCTAATTCCTGCAGCAGTAATACAGACCGGTTTAAGATCCGCATCAGGAGTTTGCCTTGGACATATCCCAGCGATAGCACACACAAGCTGATTTTGATAGCACACACGAGCTGATGGTTGATGGGAATTATGGAGCTGGGCCGAGTATCTTTGATCAAGTTACACGAGCTCCAGTATTCGACTGCACAACTACATTTTTCTGTATACAAAACAAATATCAGGAAAGTCGATATCCCACGAAAAAAATACTTTAAAAGCAACAGTGTCACAGCATTCAGCAAATATCAAGTTTGAAAAGTAGGAGCTCCAAGATGATCAGATGCAGCAACAGTTTAGTCTTCAAGCTGGAATAGAATGTAGTGTTCTTAGAGACACACATCGAAGACCTACGTTTAAAAAACCGTAGGCAACTTGCAGTTTGAGATTGCTACGCATTAGTTAGCTAGTTTTAGGCCTATTTAAGCTAGTATTAAGTAACCTTCTTCGTAATCAACTTTGAGTTTTACATCATCAATGAGAATGATTCACAGAGATTCGTTTTTCTTCTTGTTCTATTATTGTGCCTTGTCTCATATTATTGTGTTTGTGTTTGTGTTTGTGTTTTTGTCTTCTGCAAATGTGTACTAGTGTTCTTTAAGTTTTTAGCTATCAAAAAATGATTAATGCAATCAAAGCTAAAACGACCCATCAAGAGCTACTACACACAGAACATAATGCAAACACAAAAGTCACAAACCACACAAACATTTATTCAAACAAATGAAAGACAAAGTGATTAGTTATAGCAAAGCACCAAACACGGTTACACGACTCCTCCACCCTAATTTTGAAGCTTGGGAATCCCTAATTGTACCAAATCTATAAACTGGAAATTATCCCCCTTCTAATTGCTGCTCTCTCTCTCTCTTTTAACTCTTTTTCACACACAGCTACAGTAAGAAAATCAAGATCCTCTGTGTTTTGGTGCCTGCTGTACCTCTAGAAAACTAAGCTTTAAGATTTTTTTTTTTTTTTTTTTTTTAGATTTTGGTTGTGAAATTCCTAATCTACCCATCTTTTCTATGGTCACAGCACCTGCTGTAAAATGTAAATACAGCAGACGACTTATAACAGCAGTAAGTACAGATAGAAAATAGACGATTGAAGTTCAAAGCAACGAGAGTAAACGATACCCACCGACCCACGTGAAAAATTAGGTCAAAATTAGGTCAATTTCCCTGTGATTACGATGCCGGAGCTGCGGAAGGAGAAATAGTATTGAGCTCTGATGTCATGCCGGAGCAATAGAACACACGCCAAAACTCAAAAGATCCGTTTAGCGTTTGCCAAATACAGTGAGATCAAAGCAGAAAGGGACGGGCGACGGCAATTGATGAACTCCCCCATCCCTATTTATAATAGTCTATCTGAACAACAAAATTGATTAAAGGGAAATTTGGATGATTTTTTTTAAGTGTTCTAAATGTCTAATTAAATTTTCAAACTGGTCTAATAAACAATTACCCAAAAGATATTTAGCTTCCGTTTGTTTTCGTTAGAGTTTTTTTCAGAGTTTTTTATATCACTTCATCCATCATATCTTATAATTCTCTTATCAATCATTTTTCAACTACAAATAAAAAAATATTAAATTATCTCTCATCATTTCACTTTATCAACTTTATAATTTTTTTACCATTATTTTATTTATTATACTACTTTATTTCACCAATCATTTTATAATCTACCCAAAATTTCAAAAAAATATCTTAACTTTCTAATCATTTCTTCAATCACTCTATCTAAAACAACTCCAAAAAAAAATTCAACCCAAAACAAACGGAGCCTTAGTATGTATTTATATGAATGTAGAGTAAAATATATATTATTTGATAGTATTCATAATGTTTTTTTTTTTTTTTCTTTCCCCAAATAGTATCTAGAATGTTATAGAGATAAATCATGGTGTAGATCCTTTTTTCGGTGTCGATCTTGGTTCGACGGTGTAGAAAATCGGATGTCGGTGATACGTTTGACTTTAAGGTCGATTCAGTAAAAAAGATATTATTCGCAGACATGTAGGGAAAAATCAAAAGATGTTATGCCAATAATAAGCTCTTTATTTATGAAGAGTGTAAACAGGTTGTGCTTGCTTCTTTTCTATTCATTCGTCTATTTTTATTCAAAATATTTGCTTTTGGTGTACTGCTTTTTACAGATAGAAGGCATTGCTTTGAATGTAGCAGCTATGTCTTTCTTGGGCTGAAGAATTTCTGTTGGGCTGGAGGAAGTTAATTTTGCTTTTGGGCTTTTGAAAGCTGCTTTATTTTGCATATGTAATAGGTTCAGTTGGTATTACACCACTTCTATTTCCTTTATTTGGATGGGATTTACCGATGTATAGGGTCTATACTTTTTTCCTAACACCCGTTTTTCCCTACACCGGGTTTTACGGACTAGGGTTTTAAGGAACTAAGACTATACATTGATGACGTACTTGGTGTTTGAGAAGGCCTTGGAGGCACAAACCTTGAAATTTTCGATTTTAATGAATAAAATTACAGATTTGCTTTAAATAAAATAAAAACATCTTTATATTTTGAAAGAATATGATTCTTGGTTTATTTCATTCACCTTTGGTACAATATATACACAGGTATGTAACCGTCTAGGATATAAATCCCACCAAATTCTCCTAGGATTATGGTAACTAATTACAAGATTATTGACTAGGAATATTGACTAAATCGTAACCGATCAATCTAAATAAATATATTCTAGAATATTTACATATTCTAACACCCTCCCTCAGTCGAAACGGGAGGAGCTCGGATGTTGAGACTGGCGCGAAAGTCATCGAAGAGAATCTGTGGCAACCCCTTAGTAAATATATCTGCGAGACAAGATTGTCACCTAAAAACACACAATAACCCGAAGTAGATCGTCGTGTATCCGGGCACCCTCCCCAATCGGCATCAGTATATGCAACAAGATCATGACTGGCCGACTCGGACAGATGCAAACCAAAATGGAGAGTGCCTTGAACATACCGAAGTATCCGTTTCAAAGCGTTCATATGCTCGGTGCGGGGATCGTGCATATGTAGACAAATCTGTTGAACCGCATATGAGATAACTGGTTTTGTGAACGTAAGATATTGCAAAGCACCAGCGACACTACGGTAGAGGGATGGATCGTCGAAAGGTGCTCCAGAAGTTGCCGCCAACTTGGGCTTTGTGTCCACCGGTGTACGGCTGGGTTTGCAATTACTCATGCCAGCACGATTGATGAGATCCGCGGCATAAACATGTTAGGAGAGAAAAAGCCCCGTAGGATTCCGCGTCACACTAATACCCAAAAAATAATTAAGAGAGTCCAAGTCTTTCATAGCGAACTCTGAATCGAGTTTGGACATGATGAGGGTGCGCACTTGGTCCGAAGAAGTAGCCAGGATGATGTCATCCACATATAACAATAGATAGGCCTTATCCGTGCCACGATGATATATAAATAATGATGCATCACAACGGCTATTCGTAAAACCAAAACCACATACATAATCAGCAAAACGTCTGTACCATGCCCGATGAGCCTGTTTCAAACCATATAACGACTTACGGAGAAGACAAACATAATCCGGATGAGTGGGATCTCGAAACCCAAGTGGCCGATGCATATAGACAGTCTCAGATAAATCACCGTGCAAGAACGCATTCTTAACATCAAGTTGGTGAATCTGCCAATCCTTGCTTAGTGCCAATCCCAAAACAACTCGTATCGTGGCCGGTTTGACCACCGGACTAAAAGTCTCCCCACAGTCAATGCCAACCTGTTGAGTCTTTCCATCACCTACAAGACGGGCTTTATGCCTCTCAAATGTGTTGGAAAGGTGTCCTAAACCCAATCGGGTTGGACCGGATCCGACCGGGTCGGGTCATTTACAGTCTGTTTAGTTCATGTAATAACTTTATTATGATTAATAAAAGCACTTATGTTATTATATATTGTTTTTCTTCATATTATTTGTTGTATATATATAGTAACGTCCCTAGTATCAATCTGTGATAGAGAAACCATGATAGTGATTATGGTTGATGAGATCTCTAATCACTATAACAAGGTTGGTACTTAAATGTATCTAGTCTTATATATTATCAAATGGGACATTGATAGTATAATCAGACTAGCACGTATTGGATGTCTTCTATCTTTTAGAAGATGGGGATAGATCTCGCTCATCGAAGTGTAGGGACACTTGGACCGCACGTGGACGTGTATTAGAGAATGCGACGTTAGGGATCGACCCACTTACATTAAGTGTCACACTATGTGGCGGTTGTTTAATTATCCTATTGACCGGAGTCTTCATGGCATCACGGTGTGGATTGTCATGCTTTGACACTATTGAGATTTCTCCTAACCACGGGGCGATCATGCGGTAGTGATTGGGTATGATATTGAAGCATGTGGAGTATACATGATTGGTCATCCGGGAATCGCGTATCCTACGATTGGGATCGAATATCCGAAATGGCCTTCTTATAAGGAATGTCTAGCTCTCGAGAATCTTTGCAAAGTGGGAGTAAGTGTGTTATTCCGAGAGAGCATGATATCCAGATTATAAGATACGATCGTTAATGTATTGACACTCGAGATACGATCGTATGGATATTATTACAGCGATAGGATTGTAAGTTACACGGTAACTGCTTCACATGAAAGGTAGTAGTCATTGCTTTTGACTCTTCCGATGATTGGGGGTCACGGTGTGTTGCTAGACGCTATCCCGTGATCGTTAGGCATGAAGGGTATTTTAGTAATTTGCACTTTGTGTCTACGGCCAACATATTCGGAAGCCTATCGGGTCACACACATATGAACATCGAGTCGGATTAAAATGCGGTTATAGTTGATAACCAAATAAGGAAAGTTTATCTCTAGATTATAAAGGTTATAGTGGTAAATTAATATGGTGGTATTTATTTATTATGAATAAATAAAGTACAAGTTATTAATTATATATAAATTATGTTAATTAAAGAATATTCCGGAAGCCAATTAATTGGCATATGGGGCGCCACAATTGAGTGTATGAGATACACTTGGATTGTGCACTTTAATTAATAAGATTGCCATAATATTAATATAAGATATTAATTGATTTTGAAAAAATAGATTTATGGTAATAAGATAATTATAATCAATAAAAGGTATTGGCAAAATAAATTATAATTAAAGAGATAAATCAATCTAGAAGATTTTCTTTATTTTATTGGAAAAAAGTTTTCTTCTCCTCCACACCATATGGGGCGCCCCAACCACTATATATAGGAGGTGGGTGTCAAGCTCTTTTGTACAACACAATTGCAAGAGCTCATAGTTCTTGTGTAAAATAGAGAGCTATCCATAGTGAGTTTGTGAGGGAAGAAAAGGTCCGGTCTAGCAGCCGGAGTTTTCCGGTAGCAATCCAATGAGGATTCCGGCAAGGGGTTCGTGTGGATTAGCGATAGAGGCCGGACGCGTGGACGGCTTGCGCATTGAACTACTCTCCGTTGGCGGTCAAAGCGACGATCTTATAGATCATCTGAGGTATAACCGTCAAACTACTTAACGTGTTTATTGCATTAAACGAAGAACGATCTAGAAAAAGGAAATCAAACTTTAAATTCCGCTGCGTTAAACTAGTGATTTCCTAACAAAATGAACCGTCAGATTTATATTTGTGAGTAAATACCCACATGGAATGAATAATATTAATACCAGATGGGCGGGGTACCAACTCCCACGTCCCATTTTTAATTAAAGCATCAAACTCATCCGACATAGCCAACTTCCAATTCGGGTCACGAAGTGCCTCCACAGGGTTTTTGGGCAAGGGTGAAGGCGAACCATGAGAGACAAATGCATGGTCGGTGGAGTATTTAGTATTGGGCTTAAATATCCCATGTTGGCTGCGTGTTATAGGCCTGGAAGGTTGAGTTGTGGAAAGAGGAGGTGGGCTGGGATTAATTGGTGAGGAAGAGGAACTCTGGACTGATGGAGGCCCATCAGAGGAGGAGGTGTTGGACGAAACCATGCTGGGTTGGCTGGGAGAGCTGGGCTGACCGGAGTTTTGGGGCGAAACAGGCCCAGAGTCAGATTGGGCCGTGGACCTGGGTTCATGCTGAGGCCAATATACAAACGCTGGGTCATCTAAAAAGGTATATGCGTCGGGCAGAGTTGTGTGTAGTGTAGAAAACGGGAAGCGCGTTTCATCGAACACCACATGACGACACACAATAATTTTTCTAGAGGACAACTCATAACATTTATAACCCCGATGGTCGGAAGGAAAACCTAAAAAGACACACGGAGAAGACCGAGCTTGAAGCTATTTAATAGTGGTGGATGGAAAGAGCGGAAAACACAAACAACCAAAAACCCGAAGATGGGAATAAGCAGGATCCCGATTGTAAATGATTTTGTGAGGTGACGCATTGTCAAGTAAGGTACTTGGTAAGATGTTTAGAAGATAGGTCTCCATTTGCAATGCATGATGCCAAAAAGTAGGTGGGAGTGACGCATGAACCAATAATGTGCGCACAATGTTATTGATAGATCAAATTTTACGTTCTGCCTTTCCATTTTGGGAGGAGGTATAGGGACAAAAAACCGGAATGAGATACCAAGAGACTGACACAACATATGAAACGGAGCATTATCAAACTCTCTACCATTATCGCATTGCAGATTTTTAATAGTACGGCCAAAGTGGGTTTGCAGAAAAACACATAAATTTCGAAAAATTGGAAATACTTGAGATTTTTGGGCTATAGGAAAAGTCCACAGATATTTCGAGTAATCATCCAAAAATAAAACATAATAACGATGTCCCGAGCTACTCAAAATAGGACTAGTCCACAAATCACTGTGCATAATATCAAATGGAAAATGCGTAACTGAAGTAGAAGCAATAAATGGTAACCTTATATGTTTACCAAGCACACAAGATTGACAAACTGATGCAGTTTTGGATATATGAGCGTCAATAAATTTATTACGCGAAAGGGAATGTAAAATAGAATGGCCCAAACGTTCATGCCAGGGAGTTGTCGTTAACAGGGCCTGTGAAGGTTGCTTGGAAAGACTACCGGGGATAACTGGATATAAGTCACTCGAGCTCTCACACCTCATCAGTTGCGTCCCTGTCTGTATATCATACACAGAGAAACCAAATGGATCAAAACTGACACTAACATTATTATCAGTCGTGAATTTTCGAACAGAGACTAAATTCTTAATAATGTGGGGAACATGAAGGACATTTAATTAAGCATCTGTTTTGGGGAATCCCGTCAATGCAACATGGGACTCGAGGACTTACAAGGAAGACATGGAAGAGATGTGGAATCAATCTCTTGCAAGCAAAGAGTGGACCAAGTTTGGAGAGAAAAAGGGGAATGTGAGACTTTCTCATGATACAAAAAAGAGGCCGTATCTCTCACGTATAGAATTAAAGGTAAAAATCGAACATTAATTGCTCTTAAGTCATTTTAAAATCTTCTTTCTTTGTGAATCATGTTTATACACTATTCTTCTTTCATGCGCTCATTTGGTGGTTGATGTATGTCAATTTTATGATGCATTCACTATGTTTTTAGCCCTGTTTTCCCTGATTTTAATAGTATTTTTGCATCTTCGGGCATCGATTTGCATATTATCATAAGGATACAATAAGTAGTAGGTAGTAATAAATAAAATAATTTTTATAGTATTTTTGGGTTATTAGGACCAATCTTTTGTAGTCGGGTTTACGCTTGGTATTTTTGGCGAGTCATTGCAGGATCTTAGGTTGACCAAGCCTCTGGAGAGATGATTTTGATGTTGACAAGACGCGTTTGTACGGTGAGAAGCGTGTAGCCGAAGCCACGGAGTTCTTACGGATCAATTGTCTCAAGCATTTCTACTCACAGCTGACTTAAAGTGACATTTGACCCATCTTAGAGACAGAATTCGGTTTGGACTTCTCCACAGTAGTTGTAGATCTTCGAACAAGCTTTCCAACGGATCTTGAATCACTCAAATCGGAGGTCTACACACAAAGTTATGATCAATTTACTGAAGACAATGTACTACCGAACCATCTGTCGAGCCGAACTTCGCACAGCTCGACTCGTTATGCGTTTTTCACCATAAAAACGGGACTTTTCAGCAGATTTCTCATCTCCCCCTTCCCCCAAACCCTTAGAGCCGAAATTCCTCCATTAGAGACCTTGGGGGAGGTCACTCTAACACAAAAACAATGAAATTAACGGATTGATTGCTAGATAGTTGAAATCTCATTGTGTTCTTCTTCAAGCTTTTTCTTTGGTGTAAGCTTACTCTTGTACTTGGAGAGGATGAAGTCAATGAAGTTGGATTTTCATGGGTAATCTTTTATTTAGCTTATTGTTCTTTAATTTCATCTTGATTTGTGTTAGTTTTAGTTAGATTTTTACTTGGATTCTTCATCTTCTTGGAATTGTGTAAAGTCCAAATTTGGGGAAGATGAAGATGAAGTATAGAAATCTAACCCATGAAATGTGAATTGTGATATTGTAGTTTCTTGTGATTTGTGAGAATGATTGTTTAGATTTCAAGCACTTTGTGGAATTATTTCTCATTTCTTGGCCTTAATGCTTGTGTTAGATTAATCACCTAATACATGATTTAACACACTTTGTTGAGATCGAGAGAAGATACTTAGTGTGGGAAAATTAGTAATGAGACCACTTAGTAAAATCGACTAGAGATAGATTCGGTTTCTAGAGTGGGGTTCACTAATCGTGGTTAGGCAACCCAATGAGTGTAATGCATATCGATTCTTCTAGACCTATTTAAGTTAATTAGGCCGTTGAATAGATATAGAGTGGTTGTATCACGCGAGAGCGGGCAATCACTAAAGCGGGGTTCGCACCAATAATTTATCACAAAGTCACAAATGGATGGAGGGTATACGTAGGTCGAATCATTTCCAAACGAATCATAAGTTCTACTTTATCACTTTGACCATTATCTTGGCTGACCTTAGATTTTATTTCTTTTCTTTTCTCTTTTTGTGGCATTTAGGTGGTGAGTTGTGGAGTGACACCATGGCTCACATTAGTTTTATAACTCATCTTTTTTGTTTTGCCTAAACCAAACGTGTTAGTGATTTTGGTACTTAACCGGCATCCTCGTGGGATACGACCTTGACTCACCGATTCTAGGCTATAATTGACCCGGTACACTGTCGGTATGATTGGACACTTAGAAAAGGTCGATCGACTCTTGATGTAGTTTGACTGGGGGCCATCAGGGGTAATAAAAAAGATTGTTCAATAACTTTTTTACCTCACTTTCTAAACTAGAGCAAGGGAATCCCGTCAATGCAACATGGGACTCGAGGACTTACAAGGAAGACATGGAAGAGATGTGGAATCAATCTATTGCAAGCAAAGAGTGGACCAAGTCTGGAGAGAAAAAGGGGAATGCGAGACTTTCTCATGATACATAAAAGAGGCCGTATCTCTCACGTATAGAATTAAAGGTAAAAATCGAACATTAATTGCTCTTAAGTCATTTTAAAATCTTCTTTCTTTGTGAATCATGTTTATACACTATTCTTCTATCATGCGCTCATTTGGTGGTCTTTAAAACAACTTTATCAGATACACTTTCTTTAGTAACTTGATGTCAATGATGTTTTGAACTGTTTACTACCAGTATGAGAGATTTTTCGCGTGTAACAAATTCAACTACCTTTTTTGCAGGCAATCTCAGAAATTATTGTCCCAAAACATTTCCTCACAAAAGGACTAAACCATGTGCAAACAATGTCATATATTGGTGATACCGATGAAACAGTAAACTACATGCTATTGAGCATTTTTAATATATAAACATTTGCCCTCTATACCCATATTATATAATTTTTTAAAATCACGCGCCTGCGTATTCCGTATCCACATATCCGTACCTATGCAACCTAGTGTGTGTTTAGGGGATGGTTAGACCAATTAGGTATAATTTGTGCAGCTGCTGATATGGATTGCATTTCACTCTTATATGTATAATAAGCATCTTATCTCCTGGCAATGGAGCTAATTACAATTGTGATTCTAATTCTTTTGCAGGCAATCTTGTGCGCTCTGGCTGAGGTTGTTAGCATGTGATTTGTGAATGGAGTTGGACAGCACGTGGGATTGATGGGAATTGACTACCCCACAGCACGTTGGCTCTATAAGTATGCCAGTCATCATTTTATTTTCACACAGATGCTTAATTCAGATACTATGAATACTAGAATCTAATTGTGTGTACATATCTAGTTGAGATGGGCAATCTTCAGCCATCATTTCCTGTCGTCTTTCTTATTATGCAATTTTTGTATTGCGGCTTACTGAATATTGATGATGATTAGGGATGGGGGATACAAGGCTTACATGGTTGAGTCAGTGGAAGACCTCACCAAACCTTTTATGTCCATGTACTTTGGAGCCGTGCATGATGCTTGGTTGACAGAATACGAAGGGAGGTATGTTCTAATGGATGGACCTTGTTCTCAAATCTCTTATGTTTTATGGCTGCTGATAAATGAGCTGATGCGATGAATGTAATAGGGAGAGAACACCGCAGTTTGTTGTCCAGGCATATCTTAACGGGCCAAAGAATGTGAACCTAGAAGATACAGGCGGTGCAGCTTGGCTTAAATTTGAAGAACCTTTGAACCGCTACCAAGACTTAAAGAAGTATGTATCACTTTCCATTCAGCATGATGCATAATAACAAAGGTCTTAAGTTTGAAACTTATGAAGAAAACAAAAAACCAGTGTCGAGAGCTTCTAACCCCTAAAAAATGAGGTGAAAAACAGTGTTTGGGAGATTCTAACCTCTCAAAACGAGGTCCTCTGAATAATAGTCAGATTCGACGTGACCACAAATTATGAAACCAAAAAACATGCAAAATAATATTTCCAGCATCTATGGAACTGTTTTTTTATTCTTCCCACCCAATGCTTGTAATAGGTAGGCGATCGAAAACCGACAATCATCCTCTCATGATACTTCACGTAGGCGGCGCAAGACACATGCTTATGTAATGCTTCAATTGCGGGTAACGTCTTTTTTCCTCCCAGAATTTGCATTGTGCAAGCACCATTCGTGGTTAGTAACACATTCGCCTTCACCCCTGCATTTTCAACGACCAATTTGCATTTTGCTGCATCAACTATAATAGATTTTCCATTGGCATCTTTTAATGCATTTGCCATTATTTCTTGCAAAAGGAAAAATGAAATTCAAGACAATAAAAAATAGTTAAAAATAGTAATGTCTACATTATTCTATTTGCCCACTTACAGTAGTTCTATTGTTAAAGTACTAAACTCCCAAATTCCCATACCATACAATGGTACAGGAGTTTGATAAAATATCAACAAAATGAGCAATAGTATTTTCTGCAACATCTTTGGCTTTCAAACCAGATGCTACTGCTTGTTGACTCGGCATCACATAGGGTAAAAAAAATTAGACGTCTCATGCGATATAAATAATAATATTGTCAAATCTAACAAAAAGTAACCTTAGAACTGTCTTTGCCTTATTGAACAACATCTCTTGGTAGTCCTAAATAGACATTCTTCTTACAGGCCCTCTTCATAATGTTTTTAGATTTACCGATGTCTCTTGCTTTTATCTTCATTTTTTAAGTTGCATTTGTTAGAACCTGAGACTTTTGAGCTTGGCTAGTGACACCATTGACGTCCTTTTTCCTCCCAGAATTTGAATTGCGCAAGCACCATTCGTGGTTAGGAACACATTCGTCTTCACCCCTGCATTTTCAACGACCAATTTGCTTTTTGCTGCATATCAACTATAATAGCTTTTCCATTGGCACCTTTTAATGCATTTGCCATGATTTCCTACAAAAGAAAAAATGAAATTCATGATAATAAAAAAATAGTCAAAAATAGTGATGTCTACATTACTCTATTTGCCCACTTGCAGTAGTTCCACCGTTAAAGTACTGAACTCCCAAATTCCCATACCATACAATGGTACGGGAGTTTGATAAAATATCGACAAAATGAGCAATAGTATTTTCTGCAACATCTTTGGCTTTCAAACCAGTTGTTGCTGCTTGTTGACTCGGCATCACCTGGGGAAAAAAAATTAGACGTCTCATGCAATATAAATAGCACTAATTTTAGGATGGTCCAGGTGTAAGTTTTGGACCACCAAGTCAGCACTTTCAAAGGGATACATTGGTGGAAAGTTTTTACAGGTAGGGGCCCATTGGTGGAAGTTGAATTCAATTGGTTTTGGTGCACCAACTAGGATTTACACCAGGTCCAACATAAAATTTGTGTATAAATGGTAACCTTGTCAAATCTAACAAAAAGTAACCTTAGAACTGTCTTTGCCTTGTTGAACAACAACATGTCTTGACAGTCCTAAATAGACATTCTTCCTACAGGCCCTCTTCAGAATGTTTTTAGATTTACCGATGTTGCTTGCTTTTATCTTCATTTTTTAAGTTGCATCTATTAGAACCTGAGACTTTTGCGCTTGGGCTAATGACACCATTGACCCTAAGGTCACCCCAAATAGAATGTTATCCACCTTATCAAGTACTACTTCCAACATTCTTAAAGTTACACAATCTCCCAAAACAATTTAAAGGATTTTCAACAACCCCACAATATACCTAAGCTCCCGTCAAAAAGGTATGACAAACAAATTAAAGGTAACATACAAATTCACTCGGGAGTAAAACATTATAAAAAAACCAAATTTACCCTTTCCATACCCAATCCAAGTACGGAGGTCACCAAAACAGTTGGAACCCCAACTGTTGAAGCATGTGCTCGATGCACAAACGCGAATGCATCGTTTATGTATACGTCGGTGAGGAAAGCTAGTTGACTAGCAAAGCGATGGTCATTTTTCTCCTCCCGTCGTTTAGTCTCACGTTTTCGAGTAAAAGGACATCTCCATCATTTAATTCATTCACCTGCTTGCTAACGAGTCCAATCATTTGCTAAGATTACTTCAACGCCACGTCCACGGGAGAGAACTTGTATCCATTCTTCCATTCTTGCGGTACCCTGATGACATAAAAAACTAAATGTTACAATTATTTAATTTGAATTTAAATTAAATAATGGTAACCTTTAGTTTTTCATGTCATCAGGGTACTGCAAGAATGGATACCAGTTCTCTCCCGTGGACTTGGCGTTGAAGTAATCTTAGCAAATGATTGGACTCGCTTTGATGAAGTTAGCAAGCATGTGAATGAATTAAATGATTGAGATGTCCTTTTACTCGAAAACGTGATACTACACGACGGGAGGAGAAAAATGACCCTCATTTTGCTAGTCAACTAGCTTCTGGGAGAGTTTCGACCGTTGAAATGCAAATCCAACCGGTCAGATTTACAAATATGGAGTTTTGGTCGTGGAATAAAAATTTCAGGTCGATCGGGTTTCATCTCGATTCCCGATCGGCAGCGGGAAGTCATTGATACGCTGCAGTAAAGTCGATTCAAAGAGCAAGTTGGGCGGCTCATCGGAGAATATTGACAAGTCAAAGCTCCGATCCAACCGTCCCATCTTGAAGTCCGAAGAATGAAGATCAGATCTGGAAAGTTTCGTCCCGATCCGAGTTCGTTTGATATGCCAATCGTCGAAGATTCTAAACAGCTGCAGATTAGGGTTTTATTTTATTTTCGAATAGATTAGTTACGGGGGTACCAACGGTCCATCTCGGTGTTTATTTTCCGCACTAGTATACATGTTTAGATTGTATGTGTAGAACCGGAAAAATTGTCATGACATGCATCATATCATGAATTCCACTCCATATGCATACATGTAGAAATTAATTCGAGGAATTAGTTAGGCATGTATAAAAAACGCAATTAGTTTTAATTAATTGTTTGATATTGATTAGAAACTAATTAGGGTAAAAACCGAGGAACACGGGTTTTTTCAATCGTCGAGGTTGGGTGATGGATTCTCGGTGAATCCCACTCTGCGAAAGCATAAGGAGTAAAATCCCGAAACCTCGTGGTTAAGGTGTTGGATTCTTGGTGAATTCCACCTTACCTAAGACGAGATTACGTTTTTGTTCCGTAGTGTCTACGTGAAAGTTTGATGTTTAAGGATTGGATAATCACGGGCAAACAGGTTCGAAAGTTGTTTAACCACGGTTGGGTGGTCAACAATAGATACGGCTCGATCGACTTCACCCTCCACGTGTGGCGTTTGCACGGGGATCTCGCAAGGCTGAGTCGTCCGGAGAGCCACTACGGCTTAACGGAGCTCCCCTAGCTTTGATCCGTCCGACGGCCACATATGTTCTAACGAATAGGTCGGGTGGGTTAGCCCACATAACCGACAACATTCGGGCCTGTGAATTATTGTTCCTTAATGTAACATCAAGTCCAAAAACATGATCAGTAAACCCACCACTTTTTCAAAATATTGAGTGGAGCGGGAGAGGCGACAACCGACCCCACGGCCTCTATGCTGACACAAGCAACGTGAGAGAATGGTGACGCCTCGTGCGGCTTTGATTTCGCCCCCAAGGAAGGCCTTCACCGCTATCAAAATTCAAGGCTTGGTCTCCGAAAGGATAGGATTTTGGGTACTCGTCGGGTCACCGACCGACCCTAAGCGCGGCACACTCGGGTCTACCTAAAAATGCGAGACAAGAGATCACACTCATAAAGGGGTATTTTTGGTAGTACCTTGGCTGAAAAGGAAAGGTGATTGACGATCACAATGAGATGTTCGATTCTCAATCTGATCTTCAATATTAATCGAAACCTCTTTGACCTACCCTAAGGCGGCACTTTGAGGCATTAGATTAAATCCTTGGAACGGTAGGATAGACTATGAGTAATTAGTTTATGTTCCTAAAATTTTAGTAGTGTATGATTTGGATTTATTTTCTCATCGCTTTATTTACAATCATTATATATATCTCTCTAAGGTGCTAGATCGCTAAAGTGTAAAATTGACTAGTAATGACTTCGTTAGAGCGATTGGTAAGTAACTAGAACGTTGTATTTATTAATCTCGCATGCGATTAATTTTTCGGAAGAGATATTTCTCTTGAAGCCTTCAAAACTTAAGTGACGTAAATAGGCATGTCACATCGCCACCACTCGTCGTGAACGCAGAGACAACCGTAGTTAGTTTGAAAGATGATTGGGTCGATAAAATTCTTCTAGTGAATTTTAATTGTGTAGTGTCTACACGAGAAATTTTCTAATAGAAAAATTGGAGACTCATAAATTAAAGTGTCGCTGGTTAGACGGTATTTGGAACCGATAAACTAGTGAGAGCTTTTATATTATGTTTTTCTAATTTAGTAGAAAATCAGTCCCACTGGTAACACTTTCATTAGACATCCCACAGCTCACGAGTAGTGTCTCACTCAAATGAATCGCTAGTTCAAGACTATTTCCTTCGTGAAAGTTAAGAATGGGAAAGAATGTCTATAAGTGTTAATCATCTTAACTAAAGTTTTGAGGCTAAACCGAACATTAATTAAAGGAAGTATAGGATAAGGAAAGTGATTTCGGATCACTAACCAATGAATCCTTAGCGACTTTCTTAACCGAGTAACTTGACTCAAAGGGCTTAGTTCTTTGGAAGAACAATGAAGTCGCGGCATTAATAAAGTAACAACGGGCGATAATTTCACTAGAATAGTGGGAGTGATATAAGGAAATGAATTTCGATTCTATCCTTGAATATCACCGAAAATTTTATTTTTCTCGCTTACGATTCGTTGAAACAATTGGATTCACTTTCAACTCGATATATTGTTACCTCATAGAAAGTGAATATGACATTTGTAGTACGAATCCGAGACTCGGACTTTTGTTTGATAAAGTCGAACCACTTAGAATAAATTTGAATAAGTATGTGTAACACATCTAAAACTATTAAAGGTAAAAGGTTTCAGTATTAAGATAAACGACCTTTCAATATCTATTAATTAGTGCATATATCCTGAGACAAGACTCGCTGATCGGCTAAAGGGTGATTCCTATCTCCCGCCTTTGGAACACTATCTCAAAGGAACAATGACTAAGTTTCCTTTCAATCGGGAAAGGGTAATAGTTTTGAAGGGGTAACATAGCTTGTTCACCATGACCTTCGGGGTCTAGTGAGAGATACAAGCTAGTGGGAGATTTTGAGTGGTGACATTCTGTCTGATAACTACTCAAAACACTGGTTGGTTTATCGAAAGAATACGAGGAGGTGTCTCTGATTTTAGCAGAGAATAGAGTATTCCATGCTCGTAAATAGGCTATCGCATAGTCTTGGGGTGATGCTCGGCCTGCCTCCTAGTGGAATGTTTCTCACTGAGGAAGAAACCATAGACTTGCCCTATATAGTTATTGATATGCTACAATACACTGCTAAACTCGATTAAGATAATTCGTTGCAAAATAACGGTTAACATTATTATGTAAACCGAGAAGTCTACCTAGAAGATGCTAGTGAGTTTATGGATAAGGAGTGAATTCGGTTCACACCACATCCGTAAATGTAGGCATTTAGCATTTAATGCTTGAAGGTAGGATCGGGGATTTTATCGATACGCTCAGATTGTGATTGTTCGTGAAATATCTTAATGTCACGAGTGAAGGTTGGTTATAAGATTCTTGAGATCGTAAAGTGACGGTTGAATCGTCACAAAGATTCGATAGAATCCATAAGTAGCACCTTAAAACCTTGAGTACGGTTACCCAAAGGTAGTTACTATCTCGATTTAATCGTACCACGCTGAACATCGCTTGTTGGTGATTACACCGATAAATACTACTAGATCGTAATATCAATGCACCCAAAACACAAAGTGGGAGTATGGTTTAACCGTTGACCCATTGTGGTTTTGTGGTTTTGTGGACTTTATAGTCTCATTGGGGTGATTGATAACCTATGGCTCTTAGTGGATCAGATAGGATTCTCGATCATAGAGGTTGGTTTGAAAGCCTTAACCCTATGAATGGAGTTTTGATACTCCAGCTGTTTTCACCTCTTGTAGAACCACCGAGTGTCTCAGCCCAAAGGGGAGCAATTGGATCTACACGGAAAAGAGTCGAATGAATAGGAAAGTTTAAACTTTCAAATAAGCAAAGTCGAGTGGTCTAAGGGTGATTCCCGATAAGTAGAGAGTTAACTGCACCATGAACTCTCTCACCACTCGCCTTGCAAGATTTCGTTAAAGCGTAAAATAGGGGTGATTCCTCGAGACTTTCTTGCCGGAAAAAAGAGTCCGGATTCATTCGAACGTATGGGTCTTGGTTAGAACAAATGGCGGGATGATCGCCGGGCTTATATCCTTTGTGGATTTAAGAGAAACTCTCGGTCATTTAAAGTCACATGTTTTAAAATATGTGGACTTAACCAGAATATTGATAAGTCTTTCGTAGACTGGATATCAATATTGGTAAAGTAGTAGTATTAGTGTTCATGAATGAAAACACTGAAACGGTTGGAAACAACATGTGTGTGCTATATGAAGTCGGAAACTGACAGGCCAAGATTCTCTGGATGAGAGAATTGGACCATATTCAAAGAATCTGATTCGGTCAGATTCACGAGAATGAGTCATTGGCTATCCCACCTATCTTATTGAATAAGATGATTATGCATATACGTATGAAACATTCATCGAGAGTAGTCCTACCCTAACTCTCAGGAATGATTCTCTAAATCTTCGGATAAAGAGAAAATGGGATAGAGTCTCTCTTGGATAATGGCAAGTCAGGTTATCACAAGTCAATAGTAATCGAATCTTGGATTCGAGCAATAAGTAGCGGTTTAGTACGTCCTCAAGTATCTTTAAAGAACGAGGAATAATGTGCTTGTATATTCGGGTGCAAACTTGAATATGGTTGACTACACTGATTCTGACTTGTAGTCAGATTGAGGATGATCATTAAGTCGATCTCGGCTCGGTGTTTAGTGCTTAGAATTTCCTTTTGTTCGGGAATAATTCCAGTGTCGATAAGCCGATATCACTTCATTGTGAAAACAAGAAAGAGATAGCTTAGAAGGATCTTCTCGCCATGCAAGAAGTCAAAAGCATATTGAGAGAGAGTACCGCTTTGATTGGAAGGACCGCAACGCTTCAATCTTAAAGATCGCCTCGAGTCGACAACCTAACTAATCGGTGTACCAAGTCGAGTGCTTGGAGGGTACGGCATTAATGGATATGTCTCATCTGCTTTTAGAGCAAGTGGGAGAGTGTTGTTGTGAATAAGATGAGAAAGGGTGTGCTCTAAAAACAATCGTTGCTTGTCATTTCGCAAGTGGGAGATTGTTAGGTGTAGTGCCGAAAGACAATTTGTGTAATTGTTTTTAACAATGGATGATGATTTTATCTCACCTTATTACTTGCTTTTTGCTTGTAAATAATACATCACAAACCCTAAGTATATCGAGATGTAACCACTTAACTCGATGTATAGCATGCACGTGAGGATTGAGTTAGTGGTGATATACTTAAATCTGATGAGTCCGTGGTGAACTTAATCGAGTTTAGGGTCTCTGATTAAAACACCAATAATGCGCCTGAACACCTTAGGGTGTGATAGTCTTATCCGGACTGTCGGTGCAGAGGTACTACGTGGGGCATTTATATATGATGGCATTCATATAGATCGGACCGATTTAATCAGTATTTCTCGGTATAATTCCGTGTCGAGGAATCTTATTAAATCATTAGATGATCATATATGGATCAACCTTAATCCCGAGGTGATCACGAGTGCCGCTTGTCCCGGGTAGTGTTTGATGTGTTAGTTACGGTTCACTTAAATAATGTGTTCCAAGCCACTTCTCATTGGCACTATCTCCGGATGAGTGAGTAGTTCCGATTTTCACGAGACATAGAATCCGCTCCTTCCTCAAGGGAAGTAGAGAGACAATCCCTTTATTTGTTAGCCCTAAGAAAGTGATCGATCGGCCGAGTTCATATTTAGACTAATTAGCTATTAGTCGATATGTGAACTAATTGATCACTAGGGGTTGATGGTAAATAAGGATAAGATATTCTCGAGTCGGGTTCACGGAGACTTCCCACCGAATGGACGATCTATGGAGGGTTAATCCGTATGTAGTGATTATATCAATGGACGCTTATTCACTCTATGGGTTGAGTATAAGTATACATCTATAATCGGTAGAGTTCGGCTTGGGGTTTATGGTGGCGTAATCCCGAATTAATAATTAATGTACTTATTCGCGCTCGATGAATAATTAATTATTGGAGCTACTCGGTTATAGGTCCATGGTCCCCGATGTGGCTTCGTAATTCGGACTAATAATCTTGTTATTTGGGCTCATTGATAATTAATTGGTTTGGGCTAATTAATTGATATGCATGGATATATTATTTAGTTGGGCTAAATATTATAATACACAAAAAAGACATTTTACGTGGCACTGTGGGCTTAGTGTGGCGCCAATATGTCTTGGATTTTCCAAGAAATTAGTTTTCCTGGATAATGACATATTGTGTAATTAGTTATTTATTTGTTAAATAATTAATTAGATAAATAAAAGAAAATAATTTATTTATTATTTATCGCTTAACTATAAGGATAATTATATTTTCTTATTATAAGATTATAATTATCTCTTATTTTTATTGGATAATAATAATTAGAATTATCTCTTTTATTTTGTTAAACCGATTGGGTATAGGTTTTCTCTTTTGGATTTTGCCTATAAAAAGAGAGTTCTCCCCGAACCCTAGGGGAAGGATAATCCACGAAATTCATAAAGAAAAAAAGGCTAAGGAGTTCGATCCTTAGCTCCACCCGATTGGAGAAAAACTTGGGTTTTTCTCGGTTGCATATCAAGGAGGTTCGTGTATCAAGAAGGGTGTCCACCAACCACCGTTTTGGAGAACACATTGGAAGATCAAGGCCTCTCATCCTAAGATCTTGGCTTCTCTTCCTACTATTGGTAACACGATCTTAACCCCCTTGTAGTTGTTAAATCCTTTAATTATGTATTGTAATATATAAATCGTGATCCATCCGCTGCGCGTAGATCTAACCCGTTTAGATCTAAGAACCTGCATCCTTCAACGTATACATAAACGATGCATTCGCATTTACGCACCGAGCACACGCTTCAACAGTTGGGGTCACCAACTCCGTACCTGGATTGGCTATGGAAAGGGTAAATTTGGTTTGATTTTTTATAATGTTTTACTCTTCAGTGAATTTGTATGTTACCTTTAATTTGTTTGTATATTGTGGGTTGTTGAAAATCCTTTAAAGCCTTTAACTAATGTTTTGGGAGATGGTGCAACTTCAAGAATGTTGGAAATGATAATACTTGATAAGGTGGACAACATTCTACTTGGGGTGACCTTAAGATCAATGGTGGGTGGTGGGTGACCTTAGGGTCAATGGTGTCATTAGCCCAAGCTCAAAAGTCTCAGGTTCTAACAGATGCAACTTCAAAATGAAGATAAAAGCAAGCGACATCGATAAATCTAAAAACATTCAAAAATGAAGATAAAAGCAAGCGACTTCGGTAAATCTAAAAACATTATGAAGAGGGACTGTAAGAAGAATGGCTATTTAAGACTGCCAAGATATGTTGTTGTTCAACAAGGCAAAGACAGTTCTAAGGTTACTTTTTGTTAGATTTGACAAGGTTACTATTTATATGGCATGAGACGTCTAATTTTTTTCCCCGGGTGATGGCGAGTCAACAAGCAGCATCTGTTTGAAAGCCAAAGATTTTGCAGAAAATACTATTGATCATTTTGTTGATATTTTATCAAACTCCCATACAATTGTATGGTAAGAGAATTTGGGAGTTCAATACTTTTGACAGTGGAACTACTGTAAGTGGGCAAATAGAGTAATGTAGACATTACTATTTTTAACTATTTTTTATTATCCTAAATTTCATTTTTCCTATGGCAAATGCATTAAAAGATGTCAATGGAAAAGCTATTACAGTTGATGCAACAAAAAGCAAATTGGTCGTTGAAAATGAATATGTTCCTAACCACGATTGGTGCTTGCGCAATGCAAATTCTGGGAGGAAAAAAGACGTTACCCGCAATTGAAGCATTACATAAGCATGTGTATTGCCCTGCCCCATGAAGTATTGCAGAGGACACAGTTTCCTGATCAGCTACCCATTAACAAGAATAAAAAAAAAAAACAGTTCCATAGATGCTGGAAAATGTTATTTTGCATGCTTTTTGGTTTCATAATCTGAGGTCAGTCGAACCTGAGTATTATTCAGAGGACCTCGTTTTGAGAGGTTAGAATTTCCCAAACACAAATTTTCACCTCATTTTTTAGGGGTTAGAAGCTCTCGACACTGGTTTTTTGTTTTCTTCATAAGTTTCAAACTTAAGACCTTTGTTATTTATGCATCATGTTGAATGGCAAGTGATACATACTTCTTTAAGTCTTGGTAGCGGCTCAAAGCTTCTTCAAATTTAAGCCAAGCTGCACCGCCCGTATCTTCCAGGTTCACATTCTTTGGCCCGTTAAGATATGTCTGGACAACAAACTGCGGTGTTCTCTCCCTGTTACATTCATCGCATCAGCTCATTTATCAGCAGCCATAAAACATAAGAGATTTGAGAACAAGGTCCATCCATTAGAACATACCTCCCTTCGAATTCTGTCAACCAAGCAACATACGCGGCTCCAAAGTACATGGACACAAAAGGTTTGGTGAGGTCTGACAGACCTAAACCTAACCTTGGAAACGGCGCCAGAAAGCTGACGGACATTACCTAGGCTATACAGATCCTAACCGGCAGTGTACCGGGTCAAATTGTAACTCTAGTCTGGTGAGTCAGGTCGTATTCCTCAGGGAAAACATGGTAATTCTTTTAAGTGGGGTTAAACACCAAGAAGCTATTATTAACTCGATCTAAGTCGCAGTTTTTTACTTTTTCCTAGGTTAGATTATGTTAGTAGTTAGATTGTTAGAGTTAGATGTTAGTAAAACAAGAAATAAATACAAATAGATATATAGATATATTTTTGGATCTAGCCAAAAATACTTTCTTCAATCAATATCTTTTAGTAGAAATAAATGAGATGATCTTCCTTTATTCAAGGTGTAAATTATATATGAATCGGTGTACTCTAAGCTAGACAACTCCTCCTCACACGAAATGTATGAAATTGTCATATGTCAAATGTCATCACCCAAGGTCCACAACGCCCCATGCTAATCTTAGTTAGTCCGAGCAGTGCAGTACAAATCTACCCCGGATAAAAGAGGTTATTCCGTTTGTCGACGGCCGATGTTATTCAAGAGGCTCCGGTTGTCAAGCGGATCGATTTAACACAAACGGTGTAGTTTCAATTAAACTGTGATTTTAACATTATTAAGATCTCGAGTACAAATTTCGATGAAGATTCATCTTTCCAGACAAATCGCCCCGGGTAGGAAATAGGATTCCGTTAATCGACGGCCATTTTACCTGCGGTTTTTCTATTTTTAATCATATCCTCGACTTCTCCGGTCAAGACATCGCCAGTTATATGTGGTATTCATCATGATTGATTACGCTCATTCGAATATATTATCAATACGTTGCAAAATAGAAAAAAATTCATTATAATTGGTTTTAATCATGATTACCAGAGTCGATCATTCATTTTACCAAAAGATTAACTAATTCAGATTCATATCTTGGCTAGACATATTTTTAGTTTAACATAGTGATAGATATAAATAAACAACAAAAGTAATAACTTGATAAAATTACCCGTTAAGTGCAAATCAAAGCCGTATTCTCTGAAAATAACAACTTTCTCGGTAATTCTCTCGAGCATTACAACAGTACTACTTTTATTTATAAAAACATATATACATACATAGACATATGTATATATGGGCCCAAAGATGAAATAAAACGAGAAAAGAGATGAAGAACGAAGATGAAGAAGAGGGGAATGGAAGAAATGGGAGGAGGTGGAGAAGAGAGATCTTGGCCAAGAGTGGCCAAGATGTGGCAAGGATTTTTATGGATATGGGGAGGTATTTATAGGGGAGTTGAGGAGGTTGTAATGAGGAGAGGTGATATTTGAGGAGATATTTTTGGAGAATATGCTAAGTATATGCCAAGGAATATGCTAAGCATATGCCAAGTTTATTACAAGCGTGTGGGATTATTGATGAGTTTGTTATGACTCATCATCATCATCATTAGTTAGCACATGGAGTAACATGCAACAAGTTGAGCCAAAATATCCGGTTCGACCCGAGATATCAACTGTTCGGTAAAAATTCATAACTTGAGTTGTAGACCTCCGATTGACGTGATTCAAAATGCGTTGGAAAGCTCATTTAAATATCTACAACTTTAGTCAAGAACTATTCTCCAGAAAATGCCTCTAATTCGGGTCAAATTTCCATCGAAAACAGGTTACGGTAGAAGCGCGTAGGAAAAATAATTTGATCCGTTGAACTTGTAAGCTTGTGGCATTTTCTTCTTTCCCTCAAAATCCATCTTTTAGGCTTCAAAACATGTCGTTACGTGGAATCTTGGTCAATATATAATCCTGCAATGAACCACCAAAATACCAAACGTAAATCCGACATTTACACACCGGTTACTAAACCGGTACAAAACTTATAAAAACTTATAAAAATACGATAATTTATATAATAACTACTACTTATACATTTGAATAAAACTTAGTAATTTTGACTTGATTTGATACAATAATGCTCAAAATGGTATCAATATTGGGGTAAAATGTCGTAATAATGATCATAAATTTATCTCTCATCACAACTCCCTACTTAGCTTTTGGTCGTCCTCGAGCAAAACAAGCGATAAAACAAAATGAATAAGAGATAAATTCATGAAGATATAAGGTATAAGGAACAACTAGATAATACAACCATTAGAATTACAACCAGGCTTTTTAACCTCAATATAAGTGTATAACAGAGTGTGTGTGTGACAAAGCCTTTTCAATTTCCACTATCCTCTCTTGAATAAATCAAGCAAAACACACAAATATCCATTCAGATGACCTTCTCTAATGACTTTCCTATGTATAAGCGATAAGAATATTCCACACAAAGTTCTTCCGAGTACTTATTAGGATAATCCCTAAAGCATATCATTCAGTTTATACTGGGGATAGTCAGAAGATAGCTAAGTTTTCAACCACGCTTAAATTTTTTTTTTTTTTTTTTTTTTTTTTTTTTGATGAACTTAATTTCACATGTGTAGCATATGCCTTCATTCCCAGCAATAGGGCGTTTCGTGATAACACCCTAGCCGACTACTATCATCAGCGATGGGGTCAGAAACCTCATAGTGATATAGGGCGTTTAGTGATAACGCCCTACTGCACTCAAATCATTGGTAGCTACAACCGACATATAGATAGTTCATCTTTATTTTTTTTTATTTTTTTTTATTTTTTTATATTCTTCCTTTCATTCCACTTAACTTATATCCTTTCTATCACATTCAAACCTTCAGATATTCACAGTACACATTCAAAAGTTAGGTACTAAGTTACTGCAATTATCTATAGAATAACCACTAGATATCTTGAATGGATACTGATTTAAAATTTTCGTTTCAATATCAAAGGCTTACGTGAAGGAATTCATGTTACACAAATATATTTGGAATTACAATGCACTTACGGTTCACGTTGGTTATACACATCCAAATTGATCATTACATCTTCAAATCCATGAAATAAATACCTTATACAGTTTATTTTAATCAACTAAATAATGCTCGAAAAATCAAAAACTAAGGGATTTATTGATACAAAATAAACATTAATTCCATTGCTAGACCAACGACTCCACTCCCCACTTACGAACTTACATTGTCCTCAATGTAAAGTGAGTGTAAATAAGTTGTTGGGAAAGCAATGGTGCACTAAAACAAGTCAAAACAAATACTCGGATGATAGTAAAGGGTGGGTGGGTGGGTCAAAGTTATGACCGTTGTGTGTGCAAATAAAATAAAAGTGTGTGGAGTGTGACAGTGTAATGCAAAAGGGTAGATAAACACACCACATATACTTTTATTGATTTAAAACACACAATATTCCACAGTAGTTGAATTAATACATGTCACACATTATTTGAAATTTAAAACAGACTAGATCATGATATGAAATATGCGACAAAGTATTAACTCTGAGTCTTTTATACCCAGATCCTCAAGGGTTATTTCAAATCGTTCTAACAACCTAAGTCTAAGAAATGATGCATTTGAATTTTCTCTTTTTTTTCCATCAGGATTTTCGGATAACCGCCTAATCGTTCCCTTTTAATGTCATTCAAACAGTCATCCTAAGACTTGGTGAAACAAAATGAAAATCAATCCGAAGTATTCGCAAAGTATCATCCAAAGTATGACTAATTATTATATTTAACATTTTTACGGGCTGCCTCCCGGTAGCGCTTTTGGTTAACGTCGTTTGCTCGACCAAAATGATAAGGATTAACTAATATAATATACTAAACAAAACGGGATACTTCTAACAATTACTCACAAAAGCACGTAACAATTAAGCACATAATCCACTAAAAATAAATGCTTAAGGAGTAAAAGGAAGGATAGTACCCGTCATTGACTACATTTATAGTCTATAGCCGAGACATACCGTGCTTTCGCTTTTAAGGCACCGGTGGTGGGTCATCCTCACGCACCGCATCCTTCTTCAATACCGGTTTCCAACAGAGGTTAGACAATTCCCACCAATCCAAACGATTCTTGACCTTTTCCTTTGATTTTCGAGCTTTAGGTTTGAGAGCTTTCACATTATTGTTTGAAGTCATCTTCTTCAATTACTGCGTGTTAGTACAATCCACAGCAAAAAAAAAACACAAAGTGTACACACAAGAACAAGATTCTAGTGTAATGCATGGATATTTCAATGAACTGTAAGTGTTGAAGACAACGCTCTCATGATTAACCCCAAACTTCTCCCTTACTAAAATCGTCAAGAAAACATACATACTTTTATCCAACTTCATCTTTGTAATAGGGATAGAATGTATACCTCCCTTACCCTTGTCATTAGATGAATATGGTAAAGCTTCCTCGAATGACTGTGTTTCATCATTCTGTACCTTTTTTCTTCAAAATATGCATTGGATATGGTGTTGCCTTATCTGGTTGAACCGAGATGAATTTGGGTTGAGTGGATAAGGTTCGGTTTGAATTGGCCCTTTCAAACTTGGTTCCTTCCAACTTGCTTCCAATTCGATTATTTCTATTTTTATTTTATTTATTAATATTCCTTGGGCATGATCAAGCCCTCGTTCAGTGTTTCATCACTAGTTTCGATCATTCTCGTATTTCGATTTGAAAATGATACTTGGTCGATTTCCTGATCGATATGACCGCGTTTACTCTCTACTCTTAACTGCCTTTCGTAAGTGTTTAAATCAGGCCTATAAGGAGTGAGTGGGGCCTTACCACTTCTGGTCATCAACTATCGAAAAATAGAAAAATAACTTGAAATAGATAAAACCTGAATCAGATGGTGTTTCATTACTGATTTCGGCCGTTTTCATAACTCGATTTGACAATTCTTGTGGAATAGAAAATATCGAATAGAAAATAACACGAAATCGATAAAAAAAACACTTTTTTTTTCTTTCGGTAATTACCGAGTCCACTCGGTATTTACCGAGTGTATTTTTTTTTTTTTTTTTTTAATTGGTATCTTACCAATAGGTAGGTACCAACAAAAATAAACGAACCGCGTTTACTTTCTACTACTATCGAAAAGAAAATAACTCAAATTGGTAGAAGAAGAAAATTGGTAACTAAAAGAAGGTAGATACCAACGGAAAATAAAAAAAAATGTGATAAGAAGAGTGTTGACTTATCCTCGAGAATTTTGAGCTAATATAAGTAGTAACCCTAGACACAAAGAAAAAGAAATTAGCGACGTTTTCCCGGCAACGGCGCCAAAATCTTGATGCACCTAAACCTAACCATGAAAAGCGCTGAAAGTCGACGGACATTACCTAGGCTATACAGATCCTAACCGGCGGTGTGCACGGGTCAAATTGTAGCTCTAGTCTGGTGAGTCGGTCGTATTCCTCGGGGAAACATGGTAATTCTTTTAAGTGGGGTTAAACACCAAGAAGCTATTATTAACTCGATCTAAGTCGCAGCTTTTACTTTTTCCTGGGTTAGATTATGTTAGTAGTTAGATTGTTAGAGTTAGATGTTAGTAAAACAAGAATAAATACAAATAGATATATAGATATATTTTTGGATCTAGCCAAGAATACTTTCTTGAATCAATATCTTTTAGTAGAAATAAATGAGATGATCTTCCTTTATTCAAGGTGTAAATTATATATGAATCGGTGTACTCTAAGCTAGACAACTCCTCCTCACACGAGCGTATGAAATTGTCATATGTCAAATGTCATCACCCAAGGTCCACAACCGCCCCATGCTAATCTTAGTTAGTCCGAACAGTACCGAGTACAAATCTACCCGGATAAAAGAGGTTATTCCGCTTTGTCGACGGCCGATGTTATTCAAGAGGCTCCGGTTGTCAAGCGGATCGATTTAACACAAACGGTGTAGTTTCAATTAAACCGTGATTTTAACATTATTAAGATCTCGAGTACAAATTTCAATAAATTCATCTTTCCAGGACAAATCGCTTCGGGTAGGAAATAGGATTCCGTTAATCGACGGCCATTTTTACATCATGTTTTTCTATTTTTACTCATATCCTCGACTTCTCCGGTCAAGACATCGCCAGGTTATATGTGGTATTCATCATGATTGATTACGTCATTCGAATATATTATCAATACGTTGCAAAATAGAAAAAAATTCATTATAATTGGTTTTAATCATGATTACCGAGTCGATCATTCATTTTACCAAAAGATTAACTAATTCAGGTTCATATCTTGGCTAGACATATTTTTAGTTTAACATAGTGATAGATATAAATAAACAACAAAAGTAATAACTTGATAAAATTACCCGTTAAGTGCAAATCAAAGCCGTATTCTCTGAAAATAACAACTTTCTCGTAATTCTCTCGGCATTACAACAAGATTACTTTTATTTATAAAAACATATATACATACATAGACATATGTATATACGAGGCCCAAAGATGAAATAAAACGAGAAAAGAGATGAAGAACGAAGATGAAGAAGAGGGGGAATGGAAGAAATGGGAGGAGGTGGAGAAGAGAGATCTTGGCCAAGAGTGGCCAAGATGGGGCAAGATTTTTATGGATATGGGGAGGTATTTATAGGGGAGTTGAGGAGGTTGTAATGAGGAGATGATATTTGAGGAGATATTTTTAGAGAATATATGCTAAGTATATGCCAAGGAATATGCTAAGCGTATACGCCAAGTTTATTACAAGTGTGGGAGGTATTGATGAGTTTGTTATGACTCATCATCATCATCATTAGTTAGCACATGGAGTAACATGCAACAAGTTGAGCCAAAAATATCCGGTTCGATCCGAGATATCAACTGTTCGAAAAAATTCATAACTTGAGTTGTAGACTCCGATTGACGTGATTCAAAATGCGTTGGAAAGCTCATTTAAATATCTACAACTTTAGTCAAGAACTATTCTCCAGAAAATGCCTCTAATTCGGGTCAAATTTCCATCGAAAACAGTTCACGGTAGAAGCGCGTAGGAAAAATAATTTGATCCGTTGAACTTGTAAGCTTGTGGCATTTTCTTCTTTCCCTCAAAATCCATCTTTTAGGCTTCAAAACATGTCGTTACGTGGAATCTTGGTCAATATATAATCATGCAATGAACCACCAAAATACCAAACGTAACTCCGACATTTACACACACCTACATTACTAAACCGGTACAAAACTTATAAAACTTATAAAAATACGATAATTTATTCAATAACTACTACTTATACATTTGAATAAAACTTAGTAATTTTGACTTGATTTGATACAATAATGCTCAAAATGGTATCAATATTGGGGTAAAATGTCGTAATAATGATCATAAATTTATCTCTCATCAATGTCGTCCACTGACTCAACCATGTAAGCCTTGTATCCCCCATCCCTAATCATCATCATTATTCAGTAAGCCGCAATGCAAAAATTGCATAATAAGAAAGACGACAGGAAATGATGGCCGAAGATTGCCAGTCTCAACTAGATATGTACACACATAATTAGATTCTAAAAAGTATTCATACTATTTGAATTAAGCATTTGTGTGAAAGTAAAACGATGACTGACATACTTATAGAGCCAACGTGCTGTGGGGTAGTCAATTCCCATCAATCCCATGCGCTGTCCAACTCCATTCACAAATCGCATGCTAACAACCTCAGCCAGAGCGCACAAGATTGCCTGCAAAAGAATTAGAATCACAAGTGTAATTAGCTCCATTGCCAGGATTATGCTTATTATACATATAAGAGTGAAATGCAATCCATATCAGCAGCTGCACAAATTATACCTAATTGGTTTAACCATCCCCTAAACAGACACTAGGTTGCATAGGTACGGATATGTGGATACGGAATACGCAGGCGCGTGATTTTAAATAATTATATAATATGGGTATAGAGGGCAAATGTTTATATTTTAAAAATGCTCAATAGCATGTAGTTTACTGTTTCATCAGTATCACCAACATATGACATTGTTTGCACCTGGTTTTAGTCCTTTTGTGAGGAAATGTTTTGGGACAATAATTTCTGAGATTGCCTGCCAAAAAGGTAGTTGAATTTGTTACACGCGAAAAATCTCACATACTGGTAGTAAACAATTCAAAACATCATTGACATCAAAGTTACTAAAGAAAGTGTACCTATTAAAGTTGTTTTAAAGACCATCAAAAGAGCGCATGACAGAAGAATAATGTACAAACATGATTCACAAAAAAATAAGATTTTAAAACGACTTAAGATAAGCAATAAATGTTCGATTTTTACCTTTAATTCTATACGTGAGAGATACGGCGTCTTTTCTGTATCATGAGAAAGTCTCACATTTCCCTTTTTTCTCCCCAGATTTGGTCCACTCTCTGCTTGCAACAGAATAATTCCACTTCTCTTCCATGTCTTCCTTGTAAGTCCTCGAGTCCCATGTTGCATTGACGGGATTCTCTTGCTCTAGTTTAGAAAGTGAGGTAAAAAAATTTATTGAACAATCTTTTTTATCACCCCTGATGGCCCCCAGTCAGACTACATCAAGAGTCGAGCTTTGAGTGCCCGCAGAGTTTGACTCTTACTCGGGGGTTTTATATAGCCTAGAGGTCTTTAACACATTGGAGCCACCAAGAAAGTCTTGTATTCGACCTCCATAGGAGGAATCAAACCCTTGACTTCTCAAGCATTCTCAGACCACTTACCATCTGAGTCAAGCTATTGGATTAGTTATTGAACAAGTTTCACAGAATAACAAGATCCACTTTTATCTTCATGAGCTAACAACTAAAGAAATGATTTCCATTTAATATCCCAAAAGAGAGAAATTGTTCACAAAGAATTGACCATGAAATGCAGAAGCTTAGGGAGCTTATCCATCTTTGAAGAAAAAAGGCGAATTATTGCGAAATTTGCAGCAAGACGATTTCTGTGGCAACTAATGTTAAGTTGACTCATTCTTTGCACCCATCTTGGAAGGATTCTTCATATAACTATGAATTATAGTTATACAAACATTATGAATCTACCTTTTTGATTTGTAGTGGCAGGAGTAGAAACTGAAACGGCTGTAGGCAAAGGACTGACGTCAAATAGTTTCCTACAAAAAGGATACCCTAAATCAGACATTGTGAGCAATATGGCACTTCTCAATGATTCTACTATGATTCCTTGACAAACAAGTCATACCAGAAGACATGAAATTTTTGTTAGATTTTGTAGGCAAATAAAAAACAGCAACCGGTGCATGAAAACATCCAACTTGCATCAATTCCTTTAAACTGATTCTCTATTTTGCAGAGTTAAACACTGCTTTTCTCTAAATTACAGACTATATTCAGGTGAAATGCATCAGGTTCTCTATTTTGCTTATTAATTTTCTTTTACATTATCTACTGCAAGTGTTGTAAGGCCTAGCCCTTATTCTAGTGCACAAATCACTAAAATATAACCTAAAATCAGAATGAATTATGCGAAAGTACAAAAGAGATCTTTACATCTTTCCAACATTTTGGCCTTAGTTTTTTCACTAGGGTGTATGTCTCAAGAATTTGATGCACGTAAACTGAATAATACAGATCAAGCAAGAACATATTACCTGGATGGAAGACTTTCCTTGACACTGATATATTGTTTCCAGTAACTCAATGTGGACTTATGAGTGGGCTTCTGATATGATCCGTGATCGAATCGATCTAAAATTGCCGAAGGACCGATCAAGGCACCAATAAAACGAGCAGCACCGCGACCCTGCTAACTCAGAATTCAAGAACCTTGGTATGACCTCAACCCTTAGATAACCCCTATCTAAGAACCTCGGTATATCTGAACGCCACAATGATTTCGAACCTCGATAAGTTCAGATTCGAATACTCTACTTAATAGAATACTCACAAAAAGCTAGAAAGCTTTATAATAATTTTCACTCAATAAAATATATGTTGTTCCATAAAAGAAACACCTAAATGCCTTATATAAATTTCTTATAAAAACATAAACTACTCCCAAAAGCGATGTGACAAACTTATTAGAAATAAAAATAAAAATAAAAATAAAAAGAAATAAATACTAATAAAATTCTAAGAAAATCTTCCAAACTTGCAATGTGGGATAAAATTCTGCCTTCTTCCACTCTCCTTCTTTTTCTTCTTTTTCCTTTGGAAACCACCATGATGCTTGCCCGGGATCACATCAGCTTCTTAGGCTCTCACCATGAACTCTTCAGTCCTTTCTCTATCATTTTAATGTTTTTTGTAAAAATAGTTCATTTAATTAAGCAACTTGAGGCACCGGCATTTCATCGAACAACTAGACCCCAGTCCATATAAAGATTGTAAAAAAAAAGGACTAAAGAAGATAAAAACTTGCCTCAATCAACTTACTTTTGGTCATAATTCGATAACCACTTGAGATAAGCAGCACCAAAATATACGTTTACGAAAGGCTTATATAGAAGTTTTGGTTCCCCTTCAATTTCATAGCTCCTGAAACCTTCATCTCTTCAAGAAAATGAAGAAAAAAAACACGGAACCTGAGTTACTCTCCAGAAAAGGAAAAAAGGTAAAATTTTGAAAAGATGAAAAAATCGTCATCAATACTTGATCAGCCACTCCACAGTTTTTTGTGAGATTTGCATGATTCCAATTGTTGTATCCTTGGATTTTTTATTATACCGAATGGATAGAGGCAACCTATCACTTTCAAGCTCTGCTATTGCACAAAGGATATCATGAAGAGCACATCATTAATCTCAATGAATTAATCACAAAATTCGCCAGTAATCAGAATTCAGAAGTTTAAATATTATGATTGCTCACGGAGACAATAAGCAAATTTGTGCATTGACCAATATAATACAACTACAAACACACGATCCGTCAAATCAGCTTATTAACATTTCAACATAGATAACGATGTCTTACCAATTCAATATGTGAAACAAAGTGCCTCCAGACAACAATGCCTGCTACGGCCTGGAAATACAATTCCAAACTTAGCATCAAATCTAATTCATAAATACTAGGTTTGATTTGTAATTTGAACCTAATATATGAAATGAAATTGAATTCAATCCACCTTCATCTCGATTTGTGTCAAATAAGGTTGACCATCTGGATCACGGGAAAAGTGGACCTTAGATCCAGGAGATTCTCCAGCATTAGTCCACTCAGCCCTGACATCAGGATCAGCCCATAAAGCCTCCAAGTCTTGAGGATCCACACAAACATCCCAATACTTGAAGCTCACAGCCATATGTTAACATTTAAGAAGAGAACCATATACAGGAATGATGATGACCTTGAGATGTTCTGTTGCCACCAAATAGGTATAAATTAGCATGGTGCAAAAAAAAAATGTAATATAAACAGACAATACGATCTTTCAAATCATGTATCAGAACAGGACATTTATAAGCATGCAACATGCTGTGGGGTAGTCAATTCCCATCAATCCCACACGTTGTCCAACTCCATTCACAAATCGCATGCTAACAACCTCCGCCAGAGCGCACAAGATTGCCTGCAAAAGAATTATACATATAAACGATATTAACAAAAGCAAACGGTAACTTCCCTGAAAATCAGGCTGAGAATCCTTGGCAATAAAGCACTAATTTTGATCACATGAACACAAAGATTTCAAAAAGACCATGTCTTTGATTAAGGCTGCCATATAGGTCACATGGAGACTGCAATCAAGGATCAATACCTTAGTCTACTTGTCCAAAATAGATATTAGTCTTTTAGTTTAGAGATTGTAGCTAGAGACCAAAAACAACTTACTTTTCATGAAAGTTGACATATAAGCATTAGTCTTCAAGCGGTCTCTGGAGATTTGAGCTCCTCATTACAGTAATATCTGCAAATTCATTATTCAATTACACTAATTTCTGCAAATGTGCAGTCTGAAACAAATTGAGGTGAGAAATGCGAAATGCGAACATAGATTACTTACCACAGATTACTTATCACCTGAAAACCTAAAATTAAAACATAATAATTTGCAGAAAATTGATATAAAGATCTGTAATTGCATAATTTGTTCGGTAAGAGAAATATAATTTTGCGAAAGCAACAAAATAAGAATCATCTGCAAAAGCACAGGTCATTCACCTTGGGTATACAGATGAAAAGGATGAAAGCTGAATCGGGAACATATATATTTCACGGCAGAAAAACGGAGATGCAGGGAAAGAAATAAAAAAAATAGTGAAATCACCTATGTCTTCATCATTTCATCTTATTCCACCTAAACATGTTCTTTTTACTCCAAATATCTGAAGCAGAAACACAATCCGAGAGCAGCTAGGTAAACAACTGAACTGAAGAACGACCCAGTCACATAACAATCGGCGAAATCGAAGAAAAATACAGAGGAAGAAGAACAACCATAGAAGAAGAACACAAAAGCACTCACCTGATGGAAAATACGTCGGCTGCAATCCCAGAGAAAAGTCTTAAAGCGAAATCCGGAACCAACCTTCCAAACATAACGAGAATGAAAGATAACGAGAAGCTTGTATAGATCGATTACACGTGTTGTACAATTGACGCAGCAGAGCAACAACTATTAATCGTTGCTTCTCTCCAACTAATTCGAACTTGCTCACATAGAGTTCAATGAATTCTTCTCGTTTATTTAAATAAAGATCTTTGTAGAAATACTATTTAAACAAAAATCTTTATAAACTGTACTAAATAAACAAATACCCTTTATT
Organism: Gentiana macrophylla; assembly: GCA_026214975.1. Taxonomy (NCBI): domain Eukaryota; kingdom Viridiplantae; phylum Streptophyta; class Magnoliopsida; order Gentianales; family Gentianaceae; genus Gentiana; species Gentiana macrophylla. The sequence continues at coordinate 102,916,710 of CM047807.1, forward strand.
TATTCTACAAAGACAAAACAATAATCTTCAATTATTACTAAAACCATTGGTATTATAGTTATAATAATAAAATATATACACATACACATATCTAAAGACAAAAGAAAAGAGGGAAAAACAAATGGCAAGAGCGAGGAGAATTTGGAGACCCAGAAAACATTTAATGACGATATAGTATAATAAAATTAGGTGGGTTCTATCGACACAACTTAAATTATTATTGGTATCATTTTTATTATTTTTTTCGGATTTAAAAAGCGTCGATCACACCGTGTTTTGTTATTGAAACCAACGCCGATCGTCAACGTCGATGATGCTGACCGACGCTTTTTTTACAAAGACGTCGAAGTAATTTTTTATTGTGTCAGGAATAATAAGATGCCAGCATTAAATTGAGTGTGCCAATAAAACCGCTAAAATTATCCGGAATCGACTCAATCGAGTACGGCGTAATAATATATGTCATTGCAGTCCCGGATGAAAACTGTATACAATTCTCATCAATTCCTAAAATAAAAAAATAAATTTTTTGTTCAATGTCGAACATTCTACTCCTGTCATCAATTTCATAGTTTTTTTGAGCGAGAGTAGCTCTCTTTCTTTTCCGGTAATCGCACAGGAGGGAAAGTAACGATTTTTATGCATCAAGTCTGCTATGGAGGAGGAATCTGAAGATTACGATGACACTTCTAGTACCATTTTCTCTCAACTCAAGCACCACTGCGTCCAATTGCTGGAACTTCTCCATAAACCCAACAAAAACACTACCGCTCCCTCTCAACTTCTTCAGCTTCTTCGCCAATCTCCTCCTTACGCTCTCCGACCTTTCTTTGAGTACGCATTTCCTACTTATTTGACTCTGTTTTATTTTAATTTTTTTCACATATCGTTTTACAATTTCAACATGTTTTGTTTATTTCACTTGTTTTACAAAAGTTTGCTTGTTTTCATGTCTAAATTTACTAATTCTGAGCTGTGCTTCTTTTCGAACAGACTCATTGATTGGTATAAGAGGAGTGTTAATGTGCTAATTAAGCTGATTTCGGAATCAGGAGCTATAATTAATTTTAACTTTAAGTGCCTTTTGACTCTGGGATTTACATAATTACATTGGTAACTGTATTCATAACATCCTTTAGGCTATTAGTATATATAAAGTTGGAGGGAAGAAAAGACTATACTTATGAGGGTGGAAATTTTGCATTTCATGTAATTCTAGTCGCTTAATTTTGTTCTTACTCCTGCAAACCATTAGACTTGCCTTTCTTTTATGTATGTTTTTTCAAAGCATTTAGATATGGAATGTCATTTTGGGTTATTTATGCATTGGTATGTGCATTTCATAAGCTTTTTGATTTTTTTAATGAATGTTACAGGATTCCTATCCACAATTATTTGTTGAGTGATGGGTTGTGGAGCCTAAGTTGTTTGGAGGAGATTGTGTGCTGTGAAATTGACTATACATATTTATTCATATTAACTTTGATCTAGAGTGCTGAGAGCTGACAATATTTAATTGATTCGCAGATAAAGAAAATACAATTTACTTGCAAGTTCTGGGTGCAGACATTTTCTTTACATGCTCGTCTTATTTTCACCTTTTTTCTGCAGCTATGCTTTGTTTCCATTGCTGCTACTACTCGATGCAGCGATAGAGTGCAGATCCGTGTCAAGAAACGACAAGGAGAGATCTGCAAGGACCGATACCATTTCTGTTTTAGCGAAAGTTGGAGATTCTTTGGCTGAAGATGTGGTCAATTGTTTGGAAGAACTGCTCAGGAAGTGCCCTTTGGGATCGGTTGATCAGGTACTCAAGATGCAGTCTCTTATTTAGTTAAGATGATTTACTAATACTAGGTATTCCATTAGGAAAATGGGTCTGGGTGCTTCTTTGTAACATAAGTTTCTATCTTAATTAGTGAATCACTATGAAGTTTAATGAATTCCATTATATGGCAGAAATGGCTTATTCAGAGGAAAGGGGAAGCGTTCTTTTGGTGCTCGAGGGGTTGGGGGTGGGTAAGGGACGGGTAGAGTTGTTTAGTAAGATTTTATTTCCAGTTCTCTGAATGTTTTGGAAGTATCAGCATTATTTAGATGTCGCAGTAGACAAGCCTTGTTCATAAGCCCCCCCCCAAATACCTCTTCCTATCCTTCATCTTGGTTTTCTTTGTACACATTTTTGTTGTACAACTTGATCATTCAGTTGAAGCGTTTTTCTCTGTTTGACGACTATAGGTTGTTCTGGTGTCTTGTGTACCTTATATGTTAATTTCTACTTGAGTTGAGGAACGCTTTTGCAGATGATTGTCATGCTGAATAAACTGACTCGTGGTGCGATGCTTTCTCCATCAGAGGCATCAGAAGAACTTCGTGGAGGAGTAATAAGATGTTTTAGAATGCTGCTGCTTTCTCTTCATCCTTGTTGTGATGAGTCATGCTCTTGCAAAAGAGTTGATGGGTCCCCTGGGCTTGAAGATGGAAATGATATAAAAGCTCCTTTCACTAAGGGCTTTGATTCAGTACCAGGACAATGTTTAATTACATTTCTGCGGTCCAAATCTGCTTCAGCTGCCATTGGTCACTGGCTATCACTTCTGCTGCAGGTTTATTTTATCTTTAATTTGGTCACAATTTTTTTGAGTGGAACTTGGAAGTATTGCTTCCATATTATCCATGTTGTTTATTCACGTGTTTTTCATGTTTGGTTAACCTATCTAGGTTGCAGATGTTGAGGCAGCACGAGGACATCGAGGCAGTGCAGCACTACGCATTGAAGCTTTTAAAACGCTTAGAGTGCTGATTGATAAGGTGCTTATGCTTTTCTACGATATATTAAAATCAAGATTCAAGAATTGAACATTGCCTGTGTAATGCTTGAAAACATTTCAACTGGAATTCATTTAGGGTAGCAAGAATCTTTGGTGGCATTGGGATAACCTTTTTTAATGTTTCTATTTTTTAATTTGTATTGGTTTTGCTTCCTGTGTTTGGCTTCAGAAAGAGTTTCTTTCTAAATGTGGAAAGTATGTTTTTTTCTTGATTGTGGTGCTTGAGAGCGAGGAAGAAAAACGGGGTGTTGTCAAGGCAGTGATGGTTTTTGGACTTTGAAGTTAACATTTGATGCAAAAGAGGATATATTCAGATACTCCCTCCGTTTTTTTTATCTGTCGCATCGAGAAGATTCACACAGATTAAGAAAGTGATTAATGTGTCTGAAAAAGAGGATAAAATAACAAAATTATCCTTCACTTCTTGTGCATGGAAAATTGTACCAATATTTGGGTTATTAAAATGGAGGGTAAAGGTGGATAAAAATAATAAATGCTGCACTGGAAATGTAAAATGACAGATAAATAAAAACAAAGTAAATTCCGATAAGTGATATTTAAAAATAAAACGGGGGGGAGTATTAATTTTGCAAAATGGTGCTTATATGAATACATACAGATTCATTTTCGTTGATGAGATCTTTGTTTTGTAGATTTGCGTTTATTTCCTTTTAGTGTTACGTAGTGGCGATAAGGTCATTTTGTTTTGTGGGGTGTGTTGGACATAGTTTTGGTTCTGATAGATAAAGCGTAAAGGGTGCCCATAAAAAAGTTCATGAATACATGGCCATAAATTGGAAAAGAGATGCTAAAATTTTCACTACCTCCCTGTCTACATGGTCTTCTGTAATTAGATTTTTCATTAATGTGTTTTTTAGAAAGATGATCCCACCACAGATGCTTATTAATCGCCTGCTGAAAGATTTTCCAATTGTGACGTGTTGGAATATTTCGGCTTAGACATAAGATTGATTTTGTCCCTGCATTGTGAAATGCAAAAAGAGAAAGCGTAAGTTAATGCAATCAATGGTTACTGCAGTGTTGTGGGTTGACCGACGTACACTGGATACCTTTTAAGATGGGGTGTATGATGAATTTGTGATGAGAAAGCTTTTCCGTTTTTATTTTTTATTTTGTTTGTATGTTCCTTACATGCACAATTGCTGATCTTTCGCAGGTTGGCGATGCTGATTCGTTAGCCTTCTTTTTGCCAGGTGTTGTTAGTCGCATTGGGAAAGTTCTGCACACGTCAAAAAGTATGATTAGTGGGGCAGCTGGAAGTACCGAAACTCTGCATTTGGCTGTTAGGTGCTTGGCTGAGTTCTTGACTACTGTTTTAGGTGATGAGTGTAATGTACCTGCACTAAATGAGTTCCAGGATGACGTCAGTGTCCTTCAGTCGAGCAATCAGAACTCCCTAAACTCCTACTTGGATGAACTTCGTCAATTGCCCTTAAAATATCATGATCAGGATCATCAGTTGCTTGATACTTCAAGCGACTCGTCTCTTAGTGTTAATCCAGTATCTGACTATAAGGAAGACAGGGTAGTTGATCCTGATGTCAAAGGAAGAAAGTTGCAAGTGAATCGGACAAAAGATTGGGTACTGAATTCTTCAATTCAGATAAACAAACTTCTTTCTGCAACTTTTCCTCAGGTAGGTTTTCTACAACAATCTTTGGCCTGCTTGGTCTTTGAAGTGTTTTTTTTTGTATCTCCGGTGGTTGACATTGTTATGATTCGCAGCTTTGTATTCATCCTTCAAAGATGGTCCGACAGGGAGTTTTGGCAGCAATACAGGCCATGTTGTTAAAATGCTTTAACAGTCTCAAGGAAAGCCAGTCATTGCTTTTGGTAAGACCAAGTCTGTCATTCATATTTCTACTAGGCGAGTTGCTAATGTTATTGAGGCCTGACTAGTGTGTTACTCTGAATGCTATAACCTGGAGCTGATACTTGGTGGTAGATTTTTTTGAATTACATGCAGCTCAATTTGTGCCCTATTTCGTGCCTTTTGCACTCTATAACTTTATTAATCTTATTAATATGTAGCATTTCTTTTAAATATTTGTATCCATACACCGGATCTAGACCAAGAAGTCCCTTTTTTTTGCACTATGAAGTTTATTTACCTAAGCTGCCTTTTTCTAAGATACCTTTTTTTGTTTCTGAAAATAATCTGCTCTGATCAATTTGGAGCAGGGGTAAAAAGGGTGCCGTTGTTTGACCAGATATCATAGGTTCGAGCAGTGGACAGAATATTTTATAATTATTTTTGTAAGGCTACCTATACTAGGCCTAAATGGACTGGTCCTTCCCTCGACAACGTTTAGGCATCATGGTTACATGCACTGGGTCTGTCATTTAGATTTGCTGGGTGGTCTCACAATCTAACACGATGCTATTTAATGTGATAATAAGCTGGAATGTCACTAACAGAGCTAAAATTCCTTAACTAATAATTATCTGTTAATTGGGACATTGGGTTCATCAAACCAGTTGGGGAGCATCGTACGCCATTGAGGTAAGATCACTATTATGTAGCCAAATTGTTAGTGGTATCTGGAGAGGTTATGTGAAAGCCTATAAAATTTATTAATATTTCTCTCACCAATCCCAAACATGATTCAGCAATTCCTGACTACAACCATTACTTTATCAGTCAATATTTCATTAAAATTTCTCTCACCAATCATTTCGAGAGCAAAGAGTGGTACTTCATGAATTGGCTAATTCTTATGTAGTTTTGGAATGATTACACCCTTTGGTGAACTGAGATTAAAAAATAAAAAACTGTACAGAATTAACATAACTCATATCTGTATTTGGTGAAGAAAGTTGTATTTATTGCAAAATGGTGGATGATCGACGAGAAGAGCTACATAGAAGGATGAGGATGCGAAAATATACCAGGTAGACTAGGGTGAGGCAGGTAGAGAGCATGGCATAGTGATTTACAGAGAGGGAAGTAGGTTAAGAGAAAGCTTTTTCCTGTCTGATGGTATACTGAATGATAGATGAAAGGAATTGTTGTTGGGAGTTTTCCCTCTTTCTGATTTCTTCCCTGTTTTTGTTTGATTGGGGGCCTTGGGGCGAAGTCGTGTGAGAATTAGCACATAAAGCTGATATCAGACCCACTCACTGTATCTATAAGCAAAAAAGATGATTTTTAACAGAATTACAGCAGTTTTTTGCATTTTTGGACTCATCTACTTCTCTATCTACTTCTCTTAGAGAAGTCACAACCTCATCATTGCATTGTGAACTTACCCCCTTACAACCTAAGCAAGACTCGGTCGTTTTTAAGAATTTCTTGCATCTGTTGGACAATATGCTGACAGTGCCTACTCACCTCCCTTGATTGAGGTTCAATATTCATTCTGGACTGGGGTCCTTGTTGACGTGGGGCAAGAATATTTACTATAATTGTTGTTCTTAAAATCAATTGATGAATACGAGATGCATGACCACCACAAGATATTGATACATGCACATTGTTCCTCCAAAAAAGTAATAAGGAAAAAACCTTGTGGTTGATATTCTCGATTCTTAGTCATTGGAACTGCATCTTCTGTGCGTCTGGTCTTTGTTAGCAGTTGATTTCCTTCTTTTTTTTGGGTTTGAAGTACATGACATCATGAATAAATATTTAAACTGGGATGTGAATTGATATTCTTAGATATCTATGACTTAGAAGAAGGCAATCCGATTGCAAGATTAAGTAGTTACTTTGTTATCTCTAATGCCTCTACATATTGGGGTCTTTCTGTGTTGTGCCTAAATTAGCAAAAAAATTTATATCTTTTGTTAGGTCAATATCTTGACACATAGTCCTAATGTAGGAGTGCTTGTGTCTTCTGGTGTCTGATGACTCTGAAGAAGTGTCTTCAGCCGCACGGGCATTTTTCCGATATTTGCTTACATCAAACAGGAAATGTCAGATGGAACATGCTATTGAAATAATATTTGGAAGGTATTTGTATTTGCTTAACATATTGAGCCGAAATGTCATCCCATTTTAAGAGACATGACCACTTCTCTAACGTATTTAATTTTTGTTAAGGTTCATTGAAAAGCTTCCGCAGATGGTGTTGGGAAATGAGGAGATACTTTCTGTATCTCATGCACGGAAATTACTTGTAGTAATTTTCTTTACCGGTCCACAGTTTGTAGCTGATATTTTCCGTCAGTCTCCAGTAAGTAAAGGTTTTTTTATCCCTCATTTCAGAACTTAGAAGAGTCTCCAATATATTTCTACCATTCGAATATAAAGAAGAATAAGAAGCTTTCTTCTCTCAAATTTCTGTATTGTCGTCAATAAAAAAAGGCGTGGTTTCTGTAGGTGATAGCTGCCCAATTCTTGGATGCCTTTGCCCTATGCTTGAGTCAGAACTCAGTGTTTGCTGGTTCACTTGACAAACTGGTTTTAGCAAAGCCATCAGGATATATGCACTCTATTGCGGAGATGAAAAGCAAGTATCTTGTTGACAGCAATGCAGACCAGAATAATAAAATCCCATACCAGACAATGACAACGTACAAGGCGCATGAGCTGCCACGGATGCCACCTTGGTTTGTTAACATTGGTAGTGAGAGGCTATATCAAGCCCTCTCTGGAGTTCTTAGACTTGTTGGGATGGCTTTATTCACAGGTTGTTCACCCCTCCCCCCTCCTCCGATAACTTACTATGTTAGTTGTTGCAGTGATATCAAATTAATCCTGACTCCCCTGCCCCCTCTCTTTGAATAGGCTGTAGAGGTGAAGAATCTCTATCTGTTGTCCTGGACATTCCCCTTGGTTACTTGCGCCGACTCATTTCTGAGGTTCGTGCAATGGAGTACAACATGGAGGGATGGGAATCTTGGTATAGCAGAAGTGTTTCAGGACAGCTGGTGCGACAGGCTTCTACTGCAGCATGCATACTCAACGAAATGATATTTGGATTGTCAGATCTATCAAGCAGTATATTTTCAGGAATGTTTGGAGATTATGATTCAAGATGGGAGGAGATTGTGGGGCATGGTGCAAGTGTTCGCGATCGACCCCAGGATCTTAAACAAATGGGTGCAATTAGTTGGAGAATTGTATGGGACACAGCTGCAAGAAGTCGTCTAATTGACTGTATTGGTTTGATCTTGCATGAATATCTTTCCCCTGAAATATGGAATCTCCCAGTTGAGAGTGCAGCTTCAGGTCAACAAGCTACTGGTGGAGGTGGAAGTTTAAGTTTCTATGTCTTCCGTGACAATGCTATGCTTCAGCAGGAAATATATGCTTTCCTTGACTTTATATATTCTTTTTTTTTTTTGGATAGACATTTTTGGTCCGTTTTGTTTCACGATTTTTTCATTTTTATCCCCAAAGTTTCATCTTGCCACTTTTACCCCTCATCAATGCATACTTTTTACATTTTCAGTCCATTTTGCCACGTGTCAGATTTTTATTGGTTGGGAGTCTATTGTAGATTCATTTTTGTATGTTGAACATGTGGTTTTTTGGACTAAAAATGTTAAAAAGATGCATAGATGAGGGATAACACTGTCAAGATGAACATTGGGGATAAAAGTGCAAAAATAATGAAACAATTTATTCTTTTATTTCGGATATTGGATATAATTTTGGGTCATAACTTTTAGCTGTCAACATGAGCTTACAGTTGTAGTGCATTGCAGGTTGTGATTGAAGGAATTGGTTGCTTTGCTATGTGCCTTGGAAAAGACTTTTCGTCTAGTGGATTTCTTCACTCATCACTTTTTATGTTGCTGGAAAATCTTATCTGCTCAAATTATGGAGTTAGAAAGGCATCTGATGACGTCCTCCACATAATTGCTTCTGCATTAAATTATCCAACGGTGAGATTTCAGTGTTCTTTCTTGGATTTTGTGGGAGACTGTGTTTCACTGAGTTAGAACATTGTGTAGGTGGGTGATTTAGTCATAGCAAATTCGGATTACGTGATCGATTCAATATGTCGCCAGCTGCGTCATTTGGATATTAATCCACACATTCCCAACGTTCTTGCTGTTATTCTATCCTATATTGGAATAGGTCACAACATATTGCCCTTGTTGGAGGAGCCTGTAAGTACTCACACAATTTTTTAGGATACGTCATTTTATCCTGTTGTTTATTTGTTTGAATGTTGTTATAATCTGCTTGTTTCCTGGATGAGCGCTCATCGTAGTAATGACACATCAAATGATGTAAAATTTTCAGATGCGTGCAGTTTCTGTTGAACTTGAAATTCTTGGGAGATATCAGCATGCAGGTTTAACAATTCCCTTTTTAAAGGTAACTGTGTCTTTACTTTGTTTAACTGTTTGCTGATTCTTATGTGTAAGGAAAACCAAAAAGGTACTGGTTATCACATTACATAGACTTTTGGCTCAAAATCCCAAAAGCTTCAGGCCTTCAGCATTGGCCACTTAATTTAATAGTCTGCTCCATTGACAAAGTAAAGGTGTTTTAGGTCATCGTCTCACGTGGCGCTCTAATCCGTTTCTTCTTTCAGCTATTGCATTTATTGATTCAGTTATCTCTTAGCGTCTAATTTCCCGAAATGTGTCAGGCAGTAGTAGAAATATCCAAGGCATCTAAACACGAGGCTTGTTCTTTGCCAAGTCGAGCAAAAGCATTTCATGAGGATGTGAAGTCAAAAGTTGTTGATGTGGAAAACCAAATAGGAAAGGATTCTTCTTTTTCATTATCGACTGTTCAGATAGAATCCTTTGAGTCAATTATGTTCGCATTGAGCGATTCAAGAAGATATAGGCAAATTGTTGGATCTCTTGCTGGTTCTTGTCTAACTGCTGCTACTCCATTGCTTGCTTCAAGTAAACAAGCTGCATCTCTTGCAGCTCTTGAAGTAATTGAGGTACAGGATTTCCTTATCAATTTAAGCGTTTTTTTTTTACTGTAATCTATTGGAGCTAAGAGGCGACTCTTGTATTAAATTGGTTGTGCCGTGTTTGTTCTGTTTATAATGTTTCTGTGTCATTCAATTATTATAGGTTGGTATGGTGGCTCTTGCCAAGGTCGAAGAAGCCTACAAACTTGAGAAAGAAACAAAAGATTTGCTTGATCAAGCTTTCAGCACGTTTATGCTGCATAATCTTCAAGATTCTCTAGACGCGTCCCAGGATGAAGCTACAGAGAACAGAATGCTTCCAGCAATGAATAAAATCTGGCCTTTCTTAGTGGCTTGTATGCGAAACAGAAATCCAGCGGTTAGTATGTCTCTCATCTTCATTCTCGATCCTCTGCATAATGCTTTTCCTTGGCAGTGGTCTTGGTCCCTATATTACATCTCTGCACCGACAAAAACGGTAGATTTGGCATGGTGCCACTAAAGACGCGCAATGAAAATTATTATGTTTTTTTTAAAGTTTCAGCACGTTCATTCCATTACAACCATGCCCAAACGGTGTGTAGTGGAATGAAAAGTGATAAGATTAAATTGCGTTACGACAAATGATACAGGCGTCATCTTTTTCTTCCCAGTTGTAAAAGCTACTATGTGCATAACTAGGTTTTTTTTCTGCATTTACTTGTTTAGGCTGTGAGAAGATGTTGTCAAACAATCAGCAACGTGGTCCAAATTTGTGGGGGAGATTTCTTTACACGGCGTTTCCAAGTAGACGGGACCCATTTTTGGAAAATATTAAGCACATCACCTTTTCAGAGAAAACCCTTGACAAAAGACGAAAGTACCTCTCTACTGAAGCTGCCATACAGGAAGGCGGTCCAATCTCCAGAAGACGGAGTAGCTGAGGTATCCGACCTTAAAGATCAAGCAGCCATACTTGAAATGATTGCTAGTTTATCTCAGAACAAAAGAAGTGCTTCAGCTTTAGAAACAGTACTCAAGAAGGTCAGTGGAATTGTAGTAGGGATAGCTTGTAGCGGTGTTACGGGTATTCGGGAAGCTGCTACAAATGCTCTGACAGGACTTGCATCCATGGATTCTGATCTTATTTGGCTACTTTTAGCTGATGTATATTTTTCCATGAAGAAGACGAAGAAGAAAGATCTTCCATTGCCACCGACAGAAGAGTGCCCAAATGTTTGGGAGATCATACCTCCACCGTCGTCTCCAAAAGGCTACCTTCATGTGCTGTATGGTGGGCAAAGCTATGGCTTTGACATTGATTTTTCTGCTGTTGAACATGTTTTCATAACTCTTTTTCCATAGTTTTGTCACTTTTATGTGTGTACAGTCAGGTAGTAGAATGATCTGATGTAGACTGCAACAGATTTTTTTTCCAGACACACACAGGGGTAGATATGTAACTTGTCCTTGGTAGATTTAATTATTTTACGTTGGTCCTACATGTTTAGAAAAAAACCTACCATTCTAAAATATGTGATTGGTGGAGAATGTGATGACATAATGGTACTGAACGACCATAAAATCACGGATTATGAGGATTGATTTTGTGTTGGTCCCCACATGTTTCACCTTCTTTTTTTTTTTTTTTTTTTTTTTAGGAAACACCTATTCTAAAATATGTGATTTATAGTGTTGGTCTCACATATATATATATATATTTTTTTTTTATGACGTACACCTATTCCAAAATATGTGATTTATCAAAAAATGTGATGATATAATGGTTCTGAGTGATTATAAAATCACTGCAATTACAAACCGGGCATAGAGGCTCTCCATGCTCACAAAGTTAATCTACGGTTCTCATCGGAACGCGATCCCCTGCTGTGCGTGTGTGTGCTGTGTGGTGCTGTGCATCCGAAACGGCGTCGTTTCGGGCCAAAACGACGCCGTTTTGATTGTGTTTTTCTTTTTCTTTTTTTAGATCGAAACCAAACGGCGTCGTTTGACGAAACGTCGTTTTGCTCATATGTACTTTTTCATCGGGTCAATATGTACTTTTTCATCTCAATGTTTACCCAAAAATAAGTGTTTAATTAATTTTGAATATACTCCCAAAAAAAAAAAATTAGAATAAGAAAATAATTTAAAAATAAATAAATAAATAAAGGAGTAATGTCTCAATGTTTACCCAAAAATGAGTGCTTAACTATTTTTTTTTTTTTTTTGACATAAAGTGCTTAACTAATTTTGACAAAAAATAATTTTTTTGACAGAAAATTTGAAAATAAATATATAATGGAGAGTTTAAACTCATACTTAATGGAAACTAATGTCTCTGCTCATGAATTATGATGCGCTCAAATCCTACCCCTAACATTTATTCTGAAAAAAAAAAAAAAAGAAATAAAATAAAATAAAATAAAAAAATATATATAATGGAGTAATGTCAGCGCATGAATTATGATGTGACAAAAAAAAAACTATATTTATCCCATAAATTGAATATAAAAAACAAATTTAAGCATCCTGTGTTACTCTTCCTTCACACTTCACAGTGACGACTGTTACAGCCGCTACAGTGTTTCACAGATATTAATGTAAAAACTCCAAAACACCGAATCAATCTCAATTCCCATCACCCTTCTTCACTTGATTCGTCGGCCAATTTTTGCTAAAACCCAATTTGTTTTGCAGAAAAGAGATTTAAATTAATAACCATTGGATGGTGAATAATTGGATTGTTTGATTGATTCCAAGATGGCATCAGCCTTTGTTTCTAGAGCTGTCTTTTCTCACCTCCATTCTTCTTTTCCCCTTTCTCCCAGGACTCAAACTTTCGCTTCCACTTTCGTTGTAAGCACAGCAATAATTGTTCTTTAGGGTTTTTATGTTATTGAATTTAAATGTTATAGTTTCGTACACCCACCCCTGTTCATGTTACTGTGGAAGTTGAGATTTTTACGTTTTCTGTTTTTTTCTCAAGTGTTTGTCTTTATTTTTCATTGCGTTTTATTTCCTCCTGTACTTAGAACTGGAAAGCTGGGTTTTTTTTTATGCTTTTATATTTATTTACTTTGGATCTCTTGATCATTAGTTTTCATTTTCATTTATTATATTTATTATAGCGGAAAATAGTTATCATTGTTGTTGCACGTGTAAGGATCATCGGCTTTGAGTATATTAGCACAAACCCAGCCTTTATTCTTTTGTTTCCTTAGGATAAAAAAAGCTATCCTACTGAGCTTAAGTTTGGTTTAAGTAGTGACAAGTGATATTATGGTTTGTGGAAAGCTGTAAATATAGTTTAATCGGAGCTATAGACGATATCTCTAGCGTTCGATTTTTGCTGGCTTAAAGTTTCAACTGTTTTTCTTGTTAGTGGAATGTGCTTGAGCTTTGTTATATTTACTTATTTATTGCAGAAGAGAGTATTTTACTCGAGCATTGCTGCACCATATAGAAAACCCAATATCTTTAGGTGGAGAATGGCTTCTGCATGGACTGCATCACGAGTTCCATATTCCACTGTGTCATTATCGACTGCAGAACCTACTGTATCCGTTGACTGGCTCCACGCTAACCTCCAAGAGCCTGATATGAAGGTATCACATTTCATTTAATTCCTATGTTTGTTTGTGTTTTTTTTTTCCTATATGTGTATGGTATGCGTTTTACAACAAATCCTTTTTTTTTTTCCTTTCCTTTTAAGATTTAATTTAAATGCTTGGACTCAAAAATGCATATTCGGATGGAAGAAAGAGAACCTTAATTTAGGTGCACACTATGCTGTATCGGTAAGATGTTAATATTATTGCAGAAACATGTAAAGTGGCAAGAGGAAATAGGCCGTAATTTTCTCTCTTTTCTTGATGGTCTATTATCCATAAGATTTTTCCTTCATTGAATCGTGGAAGCCATTTGGAGCATTATAGACTTTGGCTTAAAATCTGAAATGTTACATTGCCTTGGCTTTATTGCTGCATTTTTCGACTTATGTTTCTTTCTTGTTCGGGCAAACTTGTTAGGTTTGTGTCCTGATTGAGATTACTGTTTGTTTCAGGTTTTGGATGCGTCATGGTACATGCCTGATGAGCAAAGAAATCCACTTCAGGAGTATCAGGTATATGACAAAATTTTAACCACATTTTTTCAATGTTAGAAGACATGAAAATAAACTGCATTGCTGCTTGTTTCTTACTATTCCAATCACTAATTGTCATAGGCAAAAAGTGGTCTGAGAAAGTGGCCCTTAGACGACTCGTGATGTAAAAGAACATCTCATTCTGATACTGCTCACTTTATTAAGCATATTTGGATTATTGAATTGAGTACTCATAGTTACTATTGACTGTTTATTGAAGCAAATAGAATGAAAAAAAAAAAAACACAATTCACGGACAATCAATATCATCTGATTTTGTGTATGCTGTTGGATTTCTTCCTTTGATCATGTATTCCACTTTGCTCGTCACCTCATTGCGCCCCATAAGCGGCCCACCTCATTTTCATCTATGCCACTGCCTATTTTAGGTGGATGCTACTATTACTTCTTGCCTTAATCTGTTTGCATTTATGTATATCTGATTTTTTTTCTCAAATGGCTTGGGTTGTCATGTATCAACTTATTCACGGCCGGATCTTTATTTTTTGTTGGACTTGCTGATTGAACAGGTTGCACATATTCCTGGTGCTCTTTTCTTTGACGTTGATGGCATTTCAGACATAAGCACAAATGTAAGATTTCCTGGTCATCTTTAAATGGATGCAAGATCATAGCTTTATCACTTTCTCCTGTTGCATTAGGTTTATTCATAGCTTGAACAGTAGTGTCTTTTCTTGATAAGGTACGAATTGGAGATACATAGGGAAGTTTTCAGCCTTTTTGGCTAAAATTCCCAGCTATTGTGTCGGTCCATTTTAATCTCTTGCAAGATTGCGATAATTTGTCTGGTAGATCTTGTCACAGCTTTTTTCTTTCAATGTGATATTAAAACATGCCATTGTCAATGATATTCATCAGTTGCCGCATATGTTACCATCAGAAGAAGCATTTGCTGCTGCTGTTTCAGCACTTGGTATTGAAAATAAAGATGGCGTAGTTGTATATGATGGAAAGGGAATTTTCAGTGCTGCACGTGTTTGGTGGTGAGTTTTGTTCAATTTCCCTTCTTTTATGTTATCAGTGATAGGCCATGTAATACTTCAAGATCTTTGTATTTCTCAATTTTTTCCCATCCGAATTAAACAGGATGTTTAGGGTATTTGGTCATGATAGAGTTTGGGTTTTGGACGGTGGTCTCCCAAAATGGCGTGCTGCAGGATACGATGTTGAATCAAGTGCATCTGGTGATGCCATCTTGAAAGCCAGTGCTGCCAGTGAAGCAATACAAAAAGTTTATCAGGGCCACTCGGTAAGTCTCGATTCATTTACATGTATTTCTTAAATCCTACTTTGACTTTTGTTTGTCAACTGGATAACTAAGGTACATCAACAGGCCATCTTATATCCAAAAAGTAAGTTAATTACCTTTTTCAGCCAATATTTTAGGATTTACTGTTATTGTTTGCTTTCTGACATCTGATGTGAAAACGTGTGATGTTTTGGTATCAAGCCATAAGCTTGATTTTAAAGAAACCTTGGGAATGTGTTTTCTTTTGTATTTTCAAATCTATTAAAGTCGATATCAGAACTTTAAAGTAACCTATTGTATACTAGTATTTAGCAGTTTGCCTAAAGCTGATAACTGAAGAATGTATATGTGCTTGTAATTTGCTTCTGATATTTGCCTGTATGATGCTTCTGGTCGTATTCTTTTTCTTATGAATAGTCTTTGCAGATTGTCGCTAACTGATCGCAATTCTCAGGTTGGGCCAATTGTATTTCAAACCAAGTTTCAGCCGCATCTTGTGTGGACACTCGATCAGGTTTGTTTCCTTCCAATTTGGCCTGATGAATCCGGGTCCCACTTAGCTAGTTATTTTTCTTGTTTTTATACGAGGAGTACAGATCTAGTTTTCATTTTGAATCTTCTACAAACTGGTCGCTGAGTGTACATGTTTTGTATAAGAGACAGAAGTGCACTTACTTTTTTAACAAATTAGGTTTTACTATTCAATTGATTGGTTTCAAATGTTAGTAGATATTAGATAAATTTAGGTGAAATAGACGCTCTAATGGAATCGCATCAAAGCCGAAAGGCCGTGGCACGACTCATGTTGTTAACTTTTGTTTCTTCTTTTTTCCCCTGCTATCCCTTTGTGTTTGAGTTTTCAAGGCACAGCTTGAATATGTATTTGATGTTAGGTCAAGAACAACATTGAGGAGAAAACACATCAACACATAGATGCTCGCGCAAAAGCTAGGTATTTTTCTGATTCCTAGCTTTCATTTTTTGTCGCATATTTAGTTTAGTGTTTTCCCCTAGCTTCCTGATCTTATATTCATTTTTGAAATAAGGTTTCCATTCTGAAATGTTAAATAATCTCGAATGATGTGTTAAGTGGTCAGTATTTTTGTAAAGGACGACGCCTTTTCTGTGGAAGTTTCCATAAGCCTCACTCATATATATATATATATATATATATATATATATATATATATATATATCTTTGCCTAAGAGCTTGTGTTCTGCTGAAGACTGTCCCGTCAAGATGGTTTTGGATTGTTATTAATAAAAACATAATTTGTGCACAACATTTGCAAGTTACCTCTAAACCCCACACACCGCATGATCAAAATGCTAATTTTTGCTAGGAGTTTCTTTGCATAGAGCGTATTTTGCTTGTAATAGTGATTGCATAAATTCCTCATATTTGATCTTAATAAATTGATACTAGATATTGGTAGATTGGAAATGTTAGGGTTGGAAAATGAAACTAGACAATTTCTTTCATTTTATTTTGAATATGTATGGTAGGTTTGATGGTGTTGCACCAGAGCCAAGGAAGGGGATAAGAAGTGGTCATATTCCAGGAAGCAAGTGCATCCCTTTTCCACAGGTAATCATTGTCGTGATGTATGTTATGTGGTTTAGAGTAGAAAATGCTTTATTACTTTTAACCGTGCATTGAATTTAGGGATAAGGACACTCTTGGTCCCTTTTGTTTTATGATTTTTGCACTTCTACCCCCCAATGTTTCAATTTTATACTTCAACCCATCATCTATGTAATTTATTTATTTTATCTTTTCAGTCCATTTTTGCCACGTGTCAAGTTTCTATTGGTTGGAGTCTGTTGTAATTTGTACTGAAAGTGTATATAAATTATCATATATGAGGGGTTAAAGCGCAAATTTCATGACACAAAAGGGACTAAAAGTGACATTATCCCTAGAATTAAAATTGTAAAACTTGTAAAGGTAGTTCTATGAATATTTGCAATTTTGCATTTGTTTATCTTTCTGTGAAATAAAAAATTTAATGCTAAGGTATCTCCCGAGTTGTTAGGATTTTTAGCCGTGGCTTTCAAGTATATATTTGAGGATGTTTCGTTCCTGCTGTTGCAGCCTTGAACATGGACCGAGCAGCATGCAGTAAATTTCATATCATTTGTGACAGTTTCTTAAGATAAAAGTAGTGTTGCGCAAAAGGGGTGTGAAAATACTGAAAAGGATGTAGATAAATCATTAAAAAGAAAACTACATGCTTAGGAAAAGCAAAGAACTCACTCAAAACAAGGAAGGAAAAGCGATACCTTTGATTTCTGCTGAGCAAATTGTCGTAATCCTAGGGCCTTCTATGTTGCCATCTGGTTCCTTCTTTTTAGCCTTCGAATCTTGACTTGATGTTTATTTGTTGGCTTCTTACTGTTAGAATCTGCTTCTTTAGTTAAGTATGATTAACTCCTAATTATGCTTAATTAAAGACTAATTAGTTTTTTAGTCTAATGGTCTTTTTTATCCGGGACTAATTAGTCTTAAGGTTGTATCTTTTTTGGACATATTATAAGTCCTTTACTAGAGTGTTTAGGACTAGTTGGAGTCCTACTAGCCGTTAGAACTGCTCACCAACGGCTAGTTTCTGCTTTCTCTCTTAGAAGGATTGTTTATGGGTATATAAACATCCTTGCATCTTTGTAATAACTTAAGCAATTATTCGGAAATAATACATTGTATTCTTCCTTCTCTCTCTATTGCTTCTATCTTCTACATGGTATCGGAGCCGTTGGTTCAAAAAATTCAAATTTTCTGGGAAATTTTAAATCATCATGGCTGCTGAATCTACTGCTACTAGTAATACTAATGCAGCTACTCCTCTTTCTGATCATCCTTTCACCAATAATGGTGATCTTCAAAACATCCAGCCTGCTCTTAAACTCAATGGAAAGAATTACTTGAAGTGGTCCCAGTTTGTTCGAACCTTTCTAAAAGGAAGAAGCAAGCTCGATCATCTAAATGGGACAGACCACTTTCAAGAAGATCCTAAGTTTACAAGATGGGATGAGCAAGACTCCATGGTGATGTCTTGGTTATGGAACTCCATGATCCCTGAAATCAGTGATACATGCATGTTCATGGCCAATGCAAAGGAAATCTGGGATCATGTGAAGGAGACTTATTCTAAAGTCAATGATCTTTGCTCAAATTTATGAAATCAAGACCAAGATTTCCAAAGACTAAACAAGGTATAAAATCATCACTTTGAATATTCAAGTCTCATGCAAAGTATGTGGCAAGAACTTGATTATCATCGAGTGCATTCAGATGCAAAATCTTTGAAGATACAAAAATCTGAAAAAGAGTATTTGAAAAGGATAGAATATTCTCCTTTTAGTTTGGGCTAAACATGGAATATGATCTTTGTCGAGGGTCCAAATTCAGGAAAAGGTGATGTGCCTAGTCTAAATGAGACCATTGCCATCATAAGAGTGAGGAAGGTAGGAGAGGGGTAATGATGGATAGTGTTCTGCTCAAATAGAAGGTCCGCCTTATGATTCGAGAATACCAAGAATCCACCTTCACGACAAATGCAAATCGAAAAGCAGAAGGCTACAACAGAAATGATGAAAAGGACTCTTTAGTGTGTACTTTTTGCAAGAAAAGGAGAGCCACACTAGAGAGAATTGTTTGAAGTTAAATGGGAAACACAGGGGTGATGGTAACAACGGAAAGTCTCAACATGGCACATGGGAATGAGCAAAATCGAGGATTGAAGAAACTCAAAGATCTACAAATCAAAGTCAAATTCCATATCTTGAACCATCGTAAATTGAAAAACTAAAGAGGTTTGGCCGAGTCTATTGGCGGCTTTCATCATCTTCCTTAGCTTTTTCGTATTTCTGCTTTCCAATTTTGTTAATAAGGGTTCTAAGAAGTGGATTGTTGACTCGTGCAACAGAACCATATACGGTGTATTCCAAGGATAATCGATATCTTATAAACCATGTGATAGACTTAAAAGCATATAGATTCTAATGGTGCTCCTATCCGTGTTTCGAATTGGAGATGTCACTCTTGGCAAAAACATCACTTTGAAAAATGTTTTACATGTTCCTAACCTTTCTAACAATCGATCTCTGTTAATAAATTAACAAAGGATTCAGATTGTGTTGCTATTTTCTCTTCTAATCAATGTTTGATAGGATCGATTGAAGGGGAGAAAATTGGGGTTCTAAAGCTAAGGATGGGTGTATTTCCTGCAAAACAAAGGGGGTTAATCAAGAATCTTCTACATCTTTTATGTCCCAAGCTAGTCTTGATAAACTATGGGTGTATCACTATAGATTAGGGCATCCACCTTTTGGCATTGTAAAGCAAATGTTTCTAGCTTATTTCAAAACTGTGATAGTACTAAGCTTCATTGTAATGTTTGTGAAATGGCCAAGCATAGAAGAAGTTCCTATCCTGTTTTAAATATAAGATGTAATGAACCTTTCTCTATTATTCATAGTGATATTTGGGGACCTGCCCCTGTTTCTAATATAAATGGTAGCTTCTGGTTTGTTTCATTTATTGATGATTGCACTAGAGCTACTTGGATTTATTTGATGAAACAGAAATCTGACTTATTGACTATATTTCCCAGATTCTACAAATATATCCAGACTCAATTTGATTCAAAAATCAAAAGATTGAGATCTGACAATGCAAGGGAATATTTTAGTCAATTTCTGGATCCATTTCTTGTTGAAAAGGGGATTGTACATGAATCATCATGTGTTCATACACCAGAACAGAATGGATTGGCTGAGAGAAAGAACCGGCACTTAATGGAGGTAGCTAGGGCTATCATGTTTCAAATGCAGGTGCCTAAAAACTACTCTGGGGAGAGAGAATTTGTTTTGTGACATCTCATTTGATAAACAGTCGCCTACAAAAGTTCTCAAAAACAGGACTCTATTGACATATTGACCCACAAATTCCCTGATATGTTCAAATCTGGGGATTTGGAGCCAAGAATTTTTGGTTGTGAAGTATTTGTTCACATTTACCATCCTCATAGGGGGAAGTTGGATCCTAAAGCACAAAGATGTGTCTTTATAGGATACTCTAATACCCAAAAAGGGTATAAATGCTATCACCCTCCTACCAAGAGGGTGTTTATTTCAAAAGATGTTTCATTTCATGAGGGAACAACCTATTTCACAGTTCGGGGGGGGTCTACTCCTGAGTTTTTGGATACTAACACTGGATTTCTTGAAATATCAAGAACTGTTAATAACCCTATCACCACTGAAAAGGGTGATGAGAGGAATGACATATGTAACAAGTCCAGTCTCCCTGAAAATGAGGAACCTGGGAATGTGCAGGAGAAAACTCCTATTGTCTATACAAGGAGGAAAGCTCCTAAACCTGTTACTAACATGCCCCCACGTGAAAGTAACAAAGATGTCGTGTGTATGAAAACACTAACGATTGTTCTCGTGAAAGTGATGATCCCGAAAACATCAAGAGCAAATCTGAGTCAACATCGGATGACTACAAAAGTGTAGATTCTGAGAACACTCATAGTCCATCGATGATCGGCCAATTGCCTTAAGAAAAGGGAAAGGGAGTGTACTAAACACCCTATCGTAACCTTTTGACTTACAAACAAGTGCTTCTAAGGCACACAAAAGTTTCTTGAAAAGATTCAAAAGGATGGCACTCTAAGAATCTAAAAGAGGCAATGGTGATGACAAATGGGTACAAGCTATGAGGAGGAAATGAAAGCCCTTGAAAAGAACAAAACTTGGGACTAGTCCAATTACTGGCGGGTGAAAGGATTTGTAGGTTGCAAGTGGGTCTTTACCACAAAATACAAATCTGATGGGTCCATTGAAAGATACAAGGCAAGACTTGTGGCAAAAGGGTACACTCAAACCCATGGCTTAGATTATTTTGAGACATTTGCTCCTGTGGCAAAAATGAACACTGTAAGGGTGTTACTTGCCCTTGCTGTCCATTATAATTGGTCACTTGAAAGAATATGATGTGAAGAATGCCTTTACGCAAGGCAATTTGGAGGAAACCATTTATATGGATGTTCCTCCAGGTTTCAATTCCTCTGAAAACAGAGTGTGCAAACTAAACAAGGCTCTTTATGGCCTAAAACAGTCCCCTAGGGCCTGGTTTGGGAGATTTACAAAATTTATGCTACACAAGGGGTACAAACCTAGTCAGGGTGATCACACCTTGTTTACTAAACACTCTCAAAATGGCAAAAAATCCATCTTACTTGTCTATGTTGATGACATAATTGTCACTGGGGATGATGACTATGAAAATCACAAGTTGAGGGAAGATATGGAAAGAGAATTTGATATTAAAGTCCTAGGGAAGTTGAAATACTTTCTTGGTATTGAAGTGGATTATACAGATCAAGGAATATTTATATCTCAACAAAAATATATCCTTGACTGTTGGCTCTAATCGCAAACCCGGGATGTAAACCAAAGAATACACCTATGGAGTTCAATCATGGTCTATGTGAATCACCCGAAGACCTACTGTTGATAAACATTCTTTTCAAAGACTTGTAGGTAAATTGATCTACCTATCTCATACTAGACTGACATAGCTTTTCTTTGTCGGTGTGGTGAGCGAGTTTATGCAAAGTCTAAAGTCTGCCATCAAAAGGCAAATTTGAAAGAATCTTTGGAATATCTTAAGGGGTGCCTGGAAAAGGGATTCTATTCCAAAGGAGTGGAAAGTTTGGATCTAAAGGCCTTTACGATCTTGACTATCTTTGGAGCCATAGATGATAGGAGATCAACTTCAGGCCATTGTATCTTCCTTGGGGATAACCTAATCATATGGAGAAGTAAGAAACAACAAGTGGTGGCTAGATCAAGTGCGGCGAGTCGAAAGCATGGCGGTTGGTCTATGTGAACTACTTTGGTTGAAGATCCTACTCACCGATTTAAGGATAAAATGGGAAGGGCCAATGAGGCTAATAAGTGACAATAAATCGCTATTGAGATTGCTCACAATCCCGCCCAACATGATAGAACAAAACACATTGAAGTGACCAGACACTTCATTAAGGAAAAAGCTGGAAGCGTGGCTCATTTCTACAGAGTTTGTCACTTCAACAGAACAACCGGGTGACCTTTTACAAAGGGACTTCTGGAAAAGTCTTTCAAGAAGAAGTTAGTAAGTTTGGGCATGTTAGATCTACATCAACCAAACAAGGGGAGTGTTAGAATCAGCTTCTTTAGTTAAGTATGATTAACTCCTAATTATGCTTAATTAAAGACTAATTAGTTTTTAGTCTAATGGTCTTTTATCCGGGACTAATTAGTCTTAAGGTTGTATCTTTTTGGACATATTATAAGTCCTTTACTAGAGTGTTTAGGACTAGTTGGAGTCCTACTAGCCGTTGGAACTGTTCACCAACGGCTAGTTTCCTGTTTCTCTCTCTTAGAAGGATTGTTTATGGGTATATAAACATCCTTGCATCTTTGTAATAACTTAAGCAATTATTCTGGAAATAATACATTGTATTCTTCCCTTCTCTCTCTATTGCTTCAATCTTCTACACTTACAGATGTTTGATAGTTCACATACACTCTTGCCCCCTGGTGATCTGAAGAAAAAGTTTGAAGAAGCAGGTATTTCGGCTTGCGTTTATGCACAAAATTTAATTCAATTTATTCATATACCATTTTTCCAATCTGAATAAAGTTGCTCCATCCATTTCATTATCTGATGCAGCTCCCATTTTTTAAAATCTTTTTTATATGATGCTGTACATTTTCCAATGCACAGTTTAATGTTGTCCTTCCCACTTTATCCTTATTTTTTACTAGGCGAGAGATTAAAAATAAGCATGCATTATTTATATCCAAGGTTTTTTTAGTCCTTTCTTGATTAAGTCAAAGCACCTTCATCGCTTTCTTAATCAGTGTGATTTTGGCAACTGCAGTAGTTAATAAGGAAGAAGTATCTCGTTCTTAATTTTCCTCTTGCAATACACAACAATACCCACTTTTTCCAACAATCAAAACAATGGCTTAATCAAGACTTCTTCTATGAGTAAAACTAAAGGCGAAATATCTTGTATCCAAACGGACTCTTCACGGACCAGTAGTAATTCTTTGATTTCAAAGGGTACTTGTGACTTGGTCCTAGTATTTTTATTTTCTTGTCTTGTTTTTTTTTTTTCGCGCAGGGATCTCTTTGGACAAACCGATTGTGAGTTCATGTGGCACCGGAGTTACTGCTTGCATTCTTGCACTGGTAAGCTCATTTTAAACGAAAAAGAAACGCACTTTGGGTCTAGTATTAGAGCCGGAGGTTATGGGTTCAAACATCTCTATCAAACATTGTCTCTAGATTTGCATTGTACCTCTTGGTTGCACTCGTAGTAGTAAATACTTTAAAAACAAAATGGATCTATGAAATAAAGATCCAAATCATTCAAATCTACCAAAAAGGCAAAAACCATCTGCAGAACCTACCTAGTCTATAAAATACAGTATGTCTAAATTATGCACTACTTTTATAGCCCTAAATACATATTCTCTATTCTAACTATATGTTGTAGAGATTTTGTTGCATTTTACTACGAATATTGGTTCTGAAACATGATTTGTTTGAATGTGTACGGTAAAAAAGAGATAATAGCATCAATCATCATATAGTAAAAGTAAGTGCTAAATTTAGTGATTAAAAGTAATTTCTTTCTGGTTTCATTACAGGGACTGCATCGACTTGGGAAGACGGATGTACCTGTGTATGATGGGTCATGGACCGAGTGGGCATCTAACCGAGACCTACCTATGCTCCCTTCTGAAGAATAGGAAGGAGGATATGATGAGGGTTTCCATTAGTGAAAATTATGAAAGAGGGATGTATGTATTGAAAGATTTGCCGGGATTTTTTTTGTTTTGAATTTTTCGAAAATGGAATTTAGGGACCGAAGAAAATGCTGTGTAGATTGCTGCTAAGTTAAGATCACGGGATTTGAAGTGTTGAGAACTGAGTAGTCATCGGGGCTTTTAGTTCTTGCATTGTGTTTTTAAAGATTTGTGTAAGAATTGACATGGTGTATAAACTCATCACCTTTTCAGCTTTGGAGTCAAAAAATTAATTAAATAATAAGCCTTCTCCTAATAGCTATGTTGTTCTGCTTTACAATATCTATCACCTGAAGGGATTTCGGTCGCTTAAGTAAGAGGTTTCGGGTTCGAGCCTTTGTGGATGCTGCAAACCTTGTTGAGAGAGGTTCCACCTTTGGCGCCTGAGAATACCTCGAAGGATTAGTTTCGGAAATAAAAAAAAAAATGAAAATAAAAAAAGTGCTTCAACAAAAATGAAAGAGATACTTTACACCACATCAACATCCCACCAGTAGTGTGAAAAATGAAAATACAATACCGTGATATACACAAATACTCTATTTGGCTAGAAGCGGACGACTGACGGTATTCAGGACTCCTTGACCTAACGAATCTAGAGTTCAATCCGAATGGTGTCTTATGGACTCTGTACTTTGGAGTTCATTCCGAATGGTATCTGCAGAGTGCAACTTAATTCAGAAGTAAAAGACTTGACATAGGGCTTTTAACATGACAACTTAAAAGATAATTGGGCATCTTTATTTAGGGGTATAGCCGTATAGAGTTGTCATAAAATTCTTTAACATGATGTTCTCTGAGGATAATCGAACACAAAACCTCCCAAGGCATCACTAACCATTTAAGACCAAGCTATTTATTGGGTTTTTAAGTTTTTAATTATTTAATAATAAGATGAAATTGAGTAATATTTTCACACACTATGTTGATATTCCAAATTGAGTAACATTTTCACACTCTTGCACTCAAAAGGCATATCTATAGAATAGAACATCAAACCACAAGTCTTAACATTCATAATAAACACATGAAACAAAAGGATATGCCAAACAGGTAAAACACCTTTTACGTTAATATTTCAAAATCGACAATACTATCCACCTCATGTCTAGCCCGACTAGATAACTGGTTATTCAAGTAGACACATGGACAACCCAGTACCAAAAAAAACATATTGTTTTTTGTCTAACATTATTTGTTTCACCAAAAAGAGGTTTTCAAGAAAAGAGAGAACACAATCCCAAAATTCCTCAAGCATCATCAAGGGCCAAGACTCCGGGAAGCGGCTTCCCTTCTAGAAGCTCCAAACTTGCACCACCTCCAGTAGAAATGTGGCTCATTTTGTCAGCAAGCCCTGCCTTCTCAACTGCAGCAACAGAATCACCTCCTCCTATTATTGTTGTCACTCCTTTTCCACTTAGTTCCGCCAATTTTTTCGCTATAGCCTGAACATATCCAAACAAAAAATAAGCCCTGGAATTCACACAATCATCCTTTCAAAGAATTCGGTTTTGAACATATCATACATACCTCTGTTCCAGCTGCAAATTTCTCAAACTCGAAAACGCCCATTGGTCCATTCCATATGATGGTTTTTGTACTATCTAAAGTAGTGCTAAATGTCTTTATTGCGTCTGGTCCGATATCTAATCCCATCCAGCCATCAGGAATTTCAGAAGCAGGAACAATCTGGAAAAAAAACAAATCATCGTAGTGAATTCACATTTCATTAAAATGCTGAATACATGAAACATCTCCTTCAACTCATGGCAGGCATAGTTGTGAAACACAAAAGTTCCTAACCTTACTGTTGGCATCAGCTGCAAACTTGTCAGCAATAACAACATCAGTAGGAAGCAACAAGGACACCCCTTTAGCCTTAGCCTTCTCAAGCAGTGACGTGGCAAGTTCAAGCTTGTCCTCTTCAACGAGTGAGGATCCGACTGCGAGTCCTTGTGCCTTGTAGAATGTGAAGATCATTCCTCCTCCAAGTAGCAGGATGTCAACCTTGGCTAACAAGGATTCAATGACACCAATCTTACTTGATACCTTTGAACCGCCAACAATAGCGGCAAATGGCTTCTGGGGATTCGCCACAGCTCCAACTAGATAATCAAGCTCCTGTAAGAAAAGAATCCCACAGAATAATAAGCAAACACAGCTCAAACTATAGTAAAACTGATTAACCAAGTCACCGATATCTACAGGTTCAATTAATCATCTGAATCAGTGACTAACCTTCTGCATGAGAAAACCAGCAACGGCGGGCTTTAAGTGCTTGGCCACTCCTTCAGTGGAAGCATGGGCTCTGTGGGCTGTTCCAAAGGCATCATTAACATACAAGTCGGCAAGGGAAGCAAGTTTTTTTGCAAACTCGGGATCATTCTTCTCTTCCTCTTTGTAAAATCTCACATTTTCCAATAGTAAAACTCCTCCTTCGGGTAACTCAGCAGTCAGTTTCTCAACTTCTTCACCGATGCAATCATTTGCAATCCTCACCTAATGCAGAATAACTGAATTAAATAACTTCCCGGCCTTTTTAAACTACTTTTTTTGCAACATAAAGCAGCAAAAGCTGTAGTGGAAAACAAACCTCAAGGCCAAGAAGTTCAGACAGCCTGGGCACAAGAGGCTTCAAGCTGTACTTTGGGGTAACACCTTTTGGTCGACCCTGACCATGAATAACATTTTTTCAACATCAGTTGTAGACTAAAATTGTTCCAACGAATCTCCAAAATAAGGACAAGTAGCCTAAATCTGGATACATTCAACGCCGCGAGAAAATTTTAAAGAATCAAAGAATCTGAACTTCAAACGACCTCCTCTAATCCTTACAGTCTAAAAAAGCTCTCGAGCCTACCAGAATTCAAGTTTCGTCAATTATTGAGATGTATAATTACGCCATCTAGGGCAGAAAAAATTCGAACCTGATACTCAGATCCATAAATTGATAAGAAAATAATCACACGAAAAGAAAAAAAAATCGCCAAACAAATAGGTAACAGGAAACAGATGAAAATAAGAAAGTTAAGGAATTACGAGGTGAGAAGAGAGGATGACACGGGCGCCATAGCCGATCAAGTACTTAATAGTAGGAACAGCAGCACGTATTCTAGTGTCATCGGTGATATTGAAGTTGTCATCCAAAGGAACGTTCAGATCCACCCTAACAAACACTCTCTTTCCCTTCAGATCAGCTTCCTTTAGGGATCCAACACTCTTCTTTGTCGCCATTTTTTTTAGTAGATTACTGGTACGTCACTGCAAACTGCACCTGCAACTATGATATTCATGACAAAAGAAATCAACATCAGAAGATGAATTAACCGGACAAACATACAAGAATTGGGTTCAAATGAAGAGGAACATTAGGAGGAGAGTATTCTAACCTGTGATTTGTGAGATGAGACCGAGAAGAACGTGATCTGATGAAAAGGCTCGTGATGTAAGGAAATGGGCGGAGGCGCGCTATATAGGTTGTCTTGCGACGTGTGTTGTAAGAATAGGAGGGATTTGCAACACCGGTTTTTTCTTTTTCTTTTTCCGCACACAGATACCGTTAATTAATGCAAATAAGAGAATTTTTAATCATTCTTGTTTCGGGGCAAAATAAGAATATTCCACATCTAAAAATTTATATTCTCCCTTAGCGTTATTTTAAAAGACTTCTTGAGCATATTTTACTCTTGAATAAGAGTATGTAGTCACGATTCAAATCGAACTTTAGATTAATCGGATCAGTGAGTTTCCGATACCAAAAGCTTTAACCAAAAATAAAAATAAATTATATTCTATTTTATAAATTCGAACGATTATTGTCTATATGCCATATAAGTTGAACAAAATTGGAACTGCGATGATACGATTAATAATGCAAAAATGAATTATAAAGGGATGTTTCATCGGCAGTGAAAACAAATAAAATATACTTTTGCACCCTATAATTATATAAAATGGGAATCTAAAATTGCCCAACGCTAGTTATATATGGTCTTCCCATCATCATATATACTCATGGTATCTCTCATGAAATATGATATCAAGATAATTTTATATTTTTTATTTTCTTTACCATCGTTTCACAACGAGTTAACCGATTTTGGAAGGATCAATTATGATATCGACCATTCAAAAGTCAATGCTCATCGACGGTTGATGTGGAGTAAAATATGGTATTAAAAAACGTGGTGTTGGAAAGACAAAATGTAATAAAAATATTACGTCACTAAAGGCTTTATATAGATTTTGAAAATTGTGTTCTGCTAGAGTTAGCGTGGTGTCATTCAGTTCGGGTGTCTAAGTAGGTTTAGTTTGCCCAAAATATATTAAGGGTATGATACCGAAAAATGTAATTTATGATTCATTGTTATTATACAAACACTTAAATTATGGGGCAAGAACATATAAGCAAAAAGACATGATGACTATAACGCCTCAGGACCGGGTGCAGTAGGCCTCAACGAGTCGCGAAAATGGTCCGGTCAATTCTTGGGCCGTCGTCATCGCTTGATCTAAAAGAAATTAACCCGAGTTGACAACACATTCATGTCTCACGCTTATATAGGGGTGAGCATGAATTTATTTTACCGATGTGGGACTTTACATTCTCCCCCCTTATAAGGGATTGGCGTCCTCGCCAAGACGGCCAAGACTTGTCCCAGTGGACTTGTCCAATTTCGTCCCTATCACATGATTTTAGAGGTGCCCCCCACCGCCTCTCACAGTGTGGCACTTAGGTCCGTATGACATTCGGCTCTGAATAACATTCCATAACGCCCCTGCACTTCGGCCCGCAGTAGCGGCTAAATGAGTCATAAATGGTCGGTCAATAACGAGCCGCCATCGCTGGCTTGGTCAAAGAAATTAACTTCGAGTTAACAAAACATTCATGTATCCACACTTATATGGGATGAACAGGATTTTACTTTATCGATGTGGGGTTTTATCACGTGCAAATCAAGTGAATGATTAAAGTAAAAACAAGAAGACAAAAAACGATAAAATAAAGTTTGGACGGAATTGTTTCGTGGAACAAGTTAGGACAAATTATGCCTACTTGCATACGTTTCTTGGTCGGATCAAGCCAAATGTGGTTCTATAGAAATAGAAAGAGCAGCCGACACATTTTAAGAGAAGAAGTGTGCATACACCCCTTTCATCGCAAATAAGTACGGTATTTGTAAGTCTTGTTATATAAGACATATGTGTCACATTTGTGAGTGGCGTAAGACTAGCCATCGTGGGGCGATTGTAAGAGAATTTGTCATGTAGCGGAGTTCATAGAGGTTGAATCGCTGCATGATTAACGCCAATAAATATAATGGATATGCTCATGATCGGCAAGAAGATGAAAAGTGTGTCTTGTCCACACAGTATGAGCCTTGGAGAATATTGGATGTGTCGCGATGGTGTAGATCAGCCGACACCCATCCATACGAAGGTCAAGTAGAAGCTCGGACACCCCTGTTTGGTTTCGGGTTGGATTGGGTTGAATGGATTCAAGAAAAAAAAAAGTAAAATAAAATATAGTGAAATAATGATTATAAAGTTAAAATGTTATGCTGAAATTTATGTAGTTGAAGAAATGATTGGTGAAATAAATTTTAATGAAATATTATATTAAAAAAATAATGTTTAAATAGTATAATGAATGAATAAAGTGAAGTGATTAATATTATTTTATTTGTTGATGTTGAATGATTGATAAGAGAATTTATAATAAAATATTAGAATTAATAAGATAATAGAATGAATAAAATATTGGGTTGGATCCAACCCCACCCGAAATCAAACAAGGTCTTCAAGGGTTGAGTAGACACACAATAACCAAATAGATATTGATGGTCGAACATGTGTTCACATAACATGTAAAAATATCATCAACCATGATCGAGTTTGTACAACGTTTAGGCAGTATTTTAGACCCTCATGAGCATTCTACAAGGGCAAGGAGTCGATCTAAACAATATGTTAGAAGCATTGACGCGCTAGTTTTTTTTTTTTTTTGGATTGGGTAAATTACCACTAAAATATGTAATAAAATTTTTCGGAAAAATTTACAAATATTAATAAGAAAAAAGGGAAAACATAAATATTAAACGCTTTAGAAAGGAAAAAAAAAAAAAAAATAACAAACTGTAGATAAAAAAACAAATAAAAAAAGGATTAAAAAAAATATGTAGCGGCTAGAATTTGAACTTTTGACCTCATGGATAGTACTCAGACACCATACCAATTGAGCTATTGGTAGAATTTATTAGAAATGTTCGAAAATATATCATACACAGGTATTTAATATTATTAGATGAATATATTAATAATTTCACATCAAAATTTAAGTGGGGGCCATGCACCCCTCTTCCATGCTCGTCCGTCCCTGATTAGAAGTCGACACAAACATGTGCTATGTTAAAAAAAAAGTTTAATCTATATATATATTTTTTTTGAGGGGAGTTTAATCTATTCTAATTAAATAAAGACGAGACTCTTGTCTTTCTCCTCTACCTCAAAACATTATAAAGATGTTTGCGCTGACTGATAAGCTTCATTGTTGTTAAAGTTATAATAGCCGGCAGAGCTTGCATTTTATTGTTAATTTGAGATGGATTCTCCGTTCAGACAGGACATACTCAAAGGCAAGGTAGCTCTCTTGACCGGAGGAGGTTCCGGTATCGGTTTTGAGATCGCTGCTCAGTTCGGTAAGCACGGAGCTTCTGTTTCCCTCATGGGCCGTCGCAAGAGCGTCCTTGACGATGCCGTCGCCTCTCTTCACTCCCTTGGTATTCCGGTTCGGTTTACGATCTCTTCGCCCGTTCTGTATTTGCTTCCTTTTCTTCTTCTTTGTATCATCAATTCATCATTGCTGCTGCTTCTTATCTATATGCGATCGATTGCCGTAATCTGTTAATGATTCTATCTCTTCTGAATTGTATCATATAAATTAATTTATACACGGTGTGTCTGGATTTTAGCTTTTAATTCTACTTGTTTTGGTTAAAGGCCCTAGCTGGGAAGAATCTTCAAGTTTTGTTGCTAAATATTATTATGCATTTATCGATGAAATTCAAACCAAAATTCAAAGGAAACTTCTTAAGCTTACAAAGAACATGATTGCTGCAGCGAATCACTTGTTAACATGAGAATATTTGGTTACATTAATTAGCTGAGTTAATTAACTATTTATACTAAGCTGAAACACTGATTGCTATTTAACTTACTAACAGCTGGAAATGATCTACTTGGTTACAATAATAGCAGAATAATTGCTTGTAAGTAACTGATGCAAATCAAGATCTATCAGCTGAGCTATTGCTATTTGACATCCGTAAGAGTTATTTCGTTTCGCTTTGTTTGTAGGCTGTTGCCTTTGAAGGGGATGTCCGCAAACAGGAAGATGCAAAAAGGGTCGTAGACTCCACTTTCCAGCATTTTGGGAAAATTGATATTCTTGTCAATGCTGCAGCTGGCAATTTTCTTGTATCTTCTGAAGATCTTTCACCAAACGGCTTTCGAACAGGTTTCTTTTACTCTACTGAAACGTACAATGGAGTATCATCAGACGATTTTTAGTTCTGATTATATGCCAGTTATTGTCACTCCCTTTTTTCCCTCACGAAAATTTACTCGTCTTTGGCCTCTTTTTGCACTGTTGAAAGCATTTGCTAGGGAGGGGCTAAGGAAGGGATTTTGCATCTTTAGTTACTAGAAAGTCTTCATCATAATGTTAGAAGTATATGCCCAAGAACAATATATAATGTATTAGAGAAAATACCTCAACCTCAAGACCTATGCAATGAGGTGAAGGAAGTTCGTTCATCTCTTAATATGAGGTGAACGAAGTTTGTTCATTTCTTAATATGACATGAATGAAGTCCGTCTCTTGGGAGAAACATTGAAAAAAATGCTCGATATGTGACAATTTACATATTTTAACATGCCTTTACGCCGACCAACATGAACATGGGCAAAACGTGAGTTCTCTGATACCATGTTGCCTAACATCAGATAAAAAAAAGGTCTCAACCTCGAAATCTAAGCTATGAAGTGAGGGGAGTTCATATCTTGATATGGTAAGAGAAACATTGATATGTGCTCAATGTGAGTCAAATTACAAACTCTAGCAATAATAAATAATATAGACGATTGGTAAATAGGACTCTTATTTTGTCCTTCTCACCAAATCTTATATCAATAATTATTATAATAATTAGAAACTCCCCTATTATACATGACTTGGAAGTTTATGATCATAGTACGTTACTTATTTGTTACCTGGATTTTCTTTTAAAAGATGAGTAGATGACTACTTTACGTTGCGAGAAGCTTTAGAAGTTCTTTTATGGCCTTTCTCTATATGAATTATGACCTTGCTCATTTGTGGGTCTGATCGTGGCGTGAAAATTTTCTGCAGTCATGGATATTGATTCAGTTGGCACATTCACTATGTGCCACGCAGCACTCAAGTATCTAAAATCAGGTGGACCTGGAAGGAGTTCATCTAATGGTGGTATGATATTGAACATCAGCGCAACGTTACATTACACCGCAGCTTGGTATCAAATCCACGTGTCTGCAGCCAAGGTTTAAACATAACCATGCTACATTTCAAGATGCTTGGGTATTTTAGCATTTCCTTTCTTTCATCCTTTCTATGAACTGCAGGCAGCTGTTGATGCCATTACAAGGAATTTAGCTCTTGAATGGGGTACTGATTATGATATCAGAGTTAATGGGATTGCGCCGGGTCCAATAGGTGACACAACTGGAATGAGTAAACTTGCCCCTGATGAGATAGGTGACAAAACAATAGAGCAGTTGCCGCTCTACAAACTTGGGGAAAAGTGGGATATTGCAATGTGTGCTCTGTACCTTGCATCCAGTGCCGGTCAGTATCGTCTTTTGCATTCTGTAATACTTTTTCTTTTCTCCCTTGAAAACTCAATATAAGATTACCTAAATGGTTAATTGTGTAATGCACTTGATATTTGATGGCTTAGAAAGCCTGCAGCATACTTTCTGACTACAAGGTGAACTGGTTCATAGATCAGCGGTTGAGTCTTGTACAACTTTATGTTTAATGGACCTACGTGTGAATATGAATTAGCCGGATAGAGTTGCAAGTGCACGTTACAGTTTTTTGCATCCCTGTTTCGCGTATAGAATGATTCAAGCTTAGATTGTTGGTATATAGTGTAATTGTTGGTGGTTCTTGTAGGTAAATATGTGAATGGAACAACAGTAATAGTTGATGGAGGGCTATGGCTAAGCCGGCCTCGGCATATATCTAAGGATGATGTCAAACAGCTTTCTAGGCAAGTTGAGAAGAGATCAAGGTCTAAACCAGCTGGGGTTCCAATTAGCAAGCTTTAAAGATGATGATGATGATGATGATGATGGCATAATGGGAGTTTCTTTATTAGTATTACCTCCCAATTAAGTAAATCGTTTGCCTGGAGACTGGAGGAACATAATAGCACCTGATTAATGTATTTTGTGGACCTAAGAGGAAGTATAATACTTCTTAAACCATGTTGTATTGTATATTGAATTACAATGATTATATTAAGTGCAAAGTGTGGATTCATCTGAATAAACCAACTTTATTCAATTAATAAAGTAATTTTCATATTTTTTTTTTACGTTTGTCCTTACAGTAAGGCAACATTTACTTACTTACATTATTTGATATGAATTCAGATGCAAAGTAAAGAGTATTTTTAACCAAATTTTATTCCTCAAATCTGAATTAAAAGGAAATATTCCACGGGTGTTTAGACATGAGTAATGTAACGAAGAAAACCTGAGTGAATTTCTGAATATGGACCGTTTGGCCAACACATGTGAATATTGTAAAAATAAATCTTGAATCACAAAACCACGTGGGGTGCGCTACAAACATAAATGTGAAAGTTGAAGCATCAAAGACTCGGCTAATACAAATCCCAAACTACGATTAATACCCAATCAAAACATCTTTGTGCCTACAACACACAATGCAGTACTATGCATAAGTTTCATACCTCAACATTTATATTACGACTTCTACCATCATACCTTTTTGGGTACAAGAGACTTTAGTATACAACAAATTACTAGTATTTATGAATATCTACAACATTGCCATTACTTATGAGGAAGACGACCTTCAACTTATGGAAAAAGAGAGAGTCAAAGAAATTGCCTTAGACTATAGGAAAAGTCCATTGAAATTAGAGTAGTAGGGCAAGGGTCACCCTATCTAATCTCATTTTGTTACTAAAGCTAATTATCTGAAAGATGTTAACATAATGTTGAGTTATGACGCTCAGAAAGAAAACATTTGCATCAAATAGAACTAATACTTGTTAATTCACTAGTACAATAATAAAAAGAATATTTAACAAGACTACTAATCTTAACCGAGCAATAAAGATGACAAGAATGAAAACAAGTAACATGTCATACCATAAAGTTAATCTAACTTTACCATGAATATCATTATTGCTTTACTGTATCGTTTTTATAATTATAACTTTATTGTATCACTTCTGTAAATGAAGTGTAATAGTTCATGGGTTTAATGGCACATTTATTTTATACCCGTGTAATCGATCCGTGTGACACACCATAAATATCCAGATAACGAGGCCTGACCGACTCAGTTTTTCTCCTATTCTTTCCGGAAGCGAGCATGATGTTGGAGTCTCTCAAGCGTTCACTGTCGTTTTATTAATACTTAACCATGGACCTTCTTGCTAATACTTCATTTACTAGGTGACCACTTCTTACCACAATTTACTTCCTTTTCATTTATTCATGATTTCGTCATCAAAACATTGGAGATGGTTGTAATGCCCCAAAACCTATGTCTAGCATCGTTAAATCAAGTCATAAAGGATCCAGTTAACTATTTAGGCCAAGACATCCTCATTTGGTGCTAAAAAAATTAATCCGGGTTAATGACAAAACCTTTACGTTTTCCACTTATACGAGGGTAAGAATTCAACTACTTTGACTATGTGAGATATTACATTCTCCCACTTATTAACAACTGTCGTCCTCACCGGGACATGGCCACGACTGTTGCAAGACTCGTCTCTACCATAGGTAACTAGAAGTCATCCCTACCCCGTGGCCATCCTTACATCGTCTCTTATGGTGCATTGCATAGTTCCGTGTGGTAGTCGACTTTGATACCAATTTACACCGCTCCCAAACCTATGTCTGACAACGCTAAATTGAGTCGTAAAGGATCTGGTTTACTATTTAAACCGTAGTCCACTCTTGATTTAAAAGAATTAACTTAGAGTTATTAAGGCGGCCAATGTCACACACTTATATATGGTGAGAATTCTACTATTTAATTATACGAGACATCACAATAGTAATATAAGAGAGGAATGAAAATATATATTCAAAGAGCTTTTTATGGCGTCTGATTTTGAAGAAATAAACTTCTTTACTACGACCAAATTTGAGCTTCGCGGAATGAGATTTTTCATTTCTAGTATCATAGCCAGTACAATTTGTGAGAGCTCATAAAATATAAGTTTGTGTTGGTAATTTAGGGCAAAACCTTTTTGTAGGTTGTTTTTATGGAGTGGATTATCTAAGTGATTTCAGTAGGGAAGCTACCTGCGTGGCGAGATCTCAACCACACAGATTCACGAGATGGAATACACAGTCTTGTGTGTGGAAATTGTGTGGTCAGATCTTCTTGCATATTTGATTCACTGTAGGGAGCTCCCAGTGATAAATTTTTCCGCTTTTTATATCTAAAACTAAAATCCTTTTCTTCACGAATGAAAAAAATAAAAAAGAAAAAAAAGAGAGAGACAACAACGCATCCACGTTGTGTTGAAATAGCCTTGCAATTTTAATTATTTTTTTCAAGTGTAAATTCAAGTCGTTTTTTCTTTGTTAATTATTTTTTGAGTGGAATAAATTCAAGTCGTTAAAGTACGGAAAATACCGGCAAAACAGAGTATCGGTAACCGTCATGGAACACGAAATCATCGACGAGGACTTCCCCTTGTTTTCCCGCAAACCTATCTCCTCCACAACCACCGCCCCCGCCGCCGCTGCCTCCGCCGCCTCTGCCGCCTCTGCCTCTGCCCCTGCCTCTGCCTCCAACTCCACAACTTCTCAGAACTCCAAATCCGTTCTCAAAGAAACAGACGATAATCCCTCCACTCCCAACCACTCTTCTTTCTCAGACTTAGGCCTTGCAGAATGGGCCGTCCAGACCTGCAAAGAGCTAGGCATGAAAAAGCCAACTCCTGTCCAGCGCCATTGCATTCCCCGAATAATCGCCGGCGAGGATGTCTTAGGGCTTGCTCAGACCGGAAGCGGAAAAACTGCTGCTTTTGCTCTTCCTATACTCCACCGCCTCGCCCAGAATCCCTACGGTGTCTTTGCTCTCGTCATCACTCCTACCAGAGAGTTAGCTTACCAGCTTGCTGAACAGTTCCGAGCACTTGGTTCCGGCTTGCACTTGCGTTGCGCTGTGGTGGTCGGTGGTATGGATTTGTTGAACCAAGCTCAGACCTTAATGCAGCGACCGCATGTGGTTATAGCCACACCTGGGCGTCTTAAAGTTCTGATTGAAGAGGATCGTGAAGATATTCGGACCATTTTTTCCAAACTAAGGTGAAAATGGAGCAATTGCACCGTCTCCCATATTTGCTGTTTTAGGTTTCCTATTTAATGTATATGAGTTTTCAATTGAAGATTAGATACATCATTTCACATATTCTGAAATGACATATAAGAATGAGGCTGAAACAAAAAGTCAGCTTGTATTAAGATGAATTAACCATTTTGGAGAAATGAGACAATGTTCTAAAACTTTGTCAGCCAAAAGTTCTAGTTGGGTTAATGTCATGAGCATTCTATATAGTAAACAGCTTATGAACTATGAAGTGTCTTACTTTGTTTTATTTTTCTGTAGTTTTAGTCCTGGATGAAGCAGACAGGGTTTTGGATGTTGGCTTTCAAGAGGAACTTGGAGCGATTTTCAAGTGCTTACCAAAGAGTAGGCAAACTCTCTTATTTTCTGCTACAATGACGAGTGAATTACAGGCACTGCTCGAGGTTTCTGCAAATAAGGCATACTTTTATGAGGCATCTGAAGGTTTCAAAACCGTTGAATCTCTTAAACAACAATATGTGTGGATGCCAAAGAATGTCAAGGATGTATACCTCCTACATGTTCTGTCCAAATTGGATGACATGGGTGTCCGCTCAGCTATTATTTTTGTTTCCACGTGCAGGTACAATGCCTGTGCTGTCACTTTCTTAAGTTATATTGTTTTCAAATAATTAGATATCTTCTGTTTGTAGGTTAAAGATTAACAGGCTTGCATTTTAGGTCCATGCCATTATAAAAAAAGGGCGTGCGTGCGTAGGGATTACTTTTGAAAGCTATTAAGTTTGCTAGTTACTCTTTATAGGACAGATCTTTCCGAAATGAATGCGAGTACCAGCCACTTTTTTTAGGGGGGTGGGGGTGGAGGAGGGGGGCTAGAAATTGTTGATAATAAAGTGATTGAAACTGATGTTGATGATTTGATATATTTCCGTCTTTCATGTTTGAGCAGGACTTGTCAGATTCTGGATTTGCTCATGGAAGAACTAGACTTGAAAGCCTCGGCATTGCATTCATTCAAATCCCAGTCATTGAGGCTTTCTGCCCTACATAAGTTCAAATCCGGACAGGTTCCCATATTGATTGCAACAGATGTTGCAAGTCGTGGGTTGGATATACCAACTGTGGATCTTGTGTTAAATTATGACGTCCCAAGGTGATGGTTGCAATCAGCTTACTTATTGAATCCAGTGGTCTCCAATTCTTGATAAAACAAATGAGGCTTTGTTGGTTTGGATGTGAATATGCAAACAGCGACCTCCATTGCTTTGTTGGAAGTCTGCCCTCTTTTGATTTTTTCCAGGAGTTGGGAGGCTTTGACTTCATTGTAATTTGATATTAAAATTGTGTTAATTAGTTTTGATTATAATTAATATTATTTTTCAGGTATCCACGAGATTACGTCCACCGCGTTGGACGAACTGCAAGAGCAGGGAGAGGGGGGCTTGCTATCAGTTTCATCACTCCGGTAAGATGTCTGACCTGAAGTTACCTACTCATGTTTTTATTTATGCTGTGTCGTATCAAGGATAAATTATTACTCTACATGTTTTGCTTATGAGATTAGTGTCTCCCCCATGCCCCCCATCCCCCCGCCTCCCACACACACACAAAAAATTGGGTGGGAGTAAGTTTTCATCAGTGTTATGATGTTGTGAGGGTTATTGAACTCATGCATTCATGTTTTTCTTATTCTATCTGATCTGAATTATGATAGCATGCTGTTTGTGGTCACCATCTTGTGTGGAGAGGAGGCGTGCCAAATAGATGAAAAATTCGTGCATCAGAACCTGCTATGCTCTGATTAAATCTTCTAAAATTGTGTTGCTAACTTAAGCAATTTTGATATCTCACCTTCTTATTATGTCTGTCATTTTGTCTTCTAAGACGGTGTTGCTAACTTAAGTAATTTTGTGGAACAGGATTGATAAGCAGACTCCTCCATCCTCATTATTTTCATTCATGCAACTTACTTTTCTTTGCTTGATTGTAACGTTTGCAGAATGATGTAAAGCTTCTTCATGAAATTGAGGCTGTTATTGGGAAACAATTGGAGATCTTTGACTGCAAGGAAAAAGATGTTCTCCAGGACATCACAAAGGTAAAACTGTTATAAATTGGATCATTTAGCAAGTTTCATGTTATCATCTGATAAATCTTCGCGCATAGTCTGACATATAAGCTTTTTTTGCTACTGACTAGTTGTAAAACCCCAAATACTTTTAAGTGCCTTTGTATGACAAGTTTTTAAAGGTGGGGACTTTTTTTTTTGTTTTTCATCCTTAATTTGATAGGTTTTCAAAGCCAAACGTGTGGTGACCATGAAAATGATGGATGATGGATTTGACGATAAAGAAAAGCACGCTCTGAAGTTGAAGGCTTTGGATGGAAAAGATGTACACAAGAGGAATAACAAAAAGAGAAGAAAACCGGAACTCTGAAGATGATGGTGATGAGAAAGAAAAAGCATGGAAAGCTTATAAATTGAAGGGCATTCCGTAGTAAGGTGAACCTGAGAGTTGAATCCTACTGATTGTGCAGAAAAGGCTCCATTTTTGTGAGGTTTGCGTCATTTGTGCGCATTGATCTTCGGGAATGCTGCTTCCTAGGATGCCTGATTATACAGTACTAGTTTTTTTGGGGGTGGTGTGAAGCAAATTTTGATGGCTGTAATTTATTTAGACCGGATAAAGATTTCTTGATTCTGGGTTCCTAAGGTGAAAACGGCATAGATATGTATCCAGTTGTATATG
Organism: Gentiana macrophylla; assembly: GCA_026214975.1. Classification (NCBI taxonomy): domain Eukaryota; kingdom Viridiplantae; phylum Streptophyta; class Magnoliopsida; order Gentianales; family Gentianaceae; genus Gentiana; species Gentiana macrophylla. Next base: position 102,956,031 of record CM047807.1, read on the forward strand.
ATACGACATTTTATCGACGTATATGAAGATTCTTTTACATGATTTAGTAGCAAATAAGCAACCACTATTTTGATGTTTACATTGGAAATTACTTAATGAAAAAAGAAATGCAAAACATACATTTATCAGATTCCTCTGGACTCGACCAAGGCTTTTAGCAGTAAAAAAGAGCAAAAGGCGAAGGAATTCAATATACAATTTATTAATATTATCTACTTATTAACAATATTATCTTCACAAGAACAGGTAAATACCCTCCAACCTTCAGAAATTTTACATAGATTTTCACAAATTACACCCAAATGAATTATGCTACAGATTTTTTTACTAGATATATATACAACATATAACACCCCAAGGAATTACGGATCTTTTGACTAGATATACAAGGAATAAATTATGTCTCTTTTTGAATACTGCAAAGCTTTTACCTCCATCAAACCTTGTTCTGTTTTCCAAGTTGGAAGGCAAAGAAACGACTCCGTATATACACCACCGGTAGCTATAATTCAGTCATGTTCACATAATAGTGCAGCTTCCGTCTTCCCTGAAAAAAAAGGGGGAAAAAAACAGTTCGGAAAATGTTATTCTGCATGCTTTTCGGTTTCATAATCTGTGGTCACGTTGGACTTGGACCTGAGTATTCCAGTTCGATTCAGAGGACCTCGTTTTGAGAGGTTAGAATCTCCCTAACACTGTTTTTCACCTCATTTAGAAGCTCTCAAAACTGGTTTTTTTTTTCTCTTTCTTTTCATAAGGTTCAAACTTAAGACCTTTTGGTGATTATGCATCATGCTGAATGGCAGGCAAGTGATACTTACTTCTTTAAGTCTTGGTAGCGGCTCAAAGCTTCTTCAAATTTAAGCCAAGCTGCACCGCCTGTATCTTCTAGGTTTACGTTCTTTGGCCCATTAAGATATGCCTGGACTACAAACTGCGGTGTTCTCTCCCTGTTATATTCGTCGCATCAGCTCATTTATCAGCAGCCATTAAACATAAGTGATTTGAGAACATGGTCATCCATTAGAACTTACCTCCCTTCGTATTCTGTCAACCAAGCGACATACGCGGCTCCAAAGTACATGGACACAAAAGGTTTGGTGAGGTCTTCCACTGACTCAACCATGTAAGCCTTGTATTCCCCATCCCTAATCATCACCATCATTCGGTAAGAGCAATGCAAAAATTGCATAATAAGAAAGACAACAAGAAATAATGGCTGAAGATTGCCTATCATTCTCAACCAGATATGTGCACAATTAGATTCTAAAAATGTATTCATACTATCTGACTCCTAAAACAACTAAGCATTTATATTTGCTTATGCAAAATGAGAAAGCATATGTGTGTGAAAGTAAAAGCGATGACTGTAGCTACGACTGACATACTTGTAGAGCCAACGTGCTGTGGGGTAGTCAATTCCCATCAATCCCACACGCTGCCCAACTCCATTCAAAAATCGCATGCTAACAACCTCAGCCAGGGCGCACAAGATTGCCTGCAAAAGAATTAGAATCACAGGTGTAATTAGCTCCATTGCCAGGAGAGAAGATGCTTATGATACATATAAGAGTGAAATGCAATCCATATCAACAGCTGCACAGATTAGACCTAATTGGTCTAACCATCCCCTAAACACACACTAGGTTGCATAGGAACGGAGGTGTGATTTAAAAATATATAAAATACGGTATAGAGGGCAAATATTTATATATTAAAATTTAAAAATGCACAATAGTATGTAGTATACTATTTCATCAGTATCACCAATATTTGACATAGTTTGCAAAAACAGAAGCACTTACTGGCTTTAGTCCTTTTGTGAGGAAATGTTTTGAGACAATAATATCTGAGATTGCCTGCAAAAGGCAACTGAATTTGTAACACGAAAAATCTCTCACACTTGGTAGTAAATAGTTCAAAAATCATTGACATCAAGTTACTAAAGAAAATGTATCCGTTAAAATTGTTTTAAAGACCATCAGATGAGTGCAAGATAGAAGAATAGTGTATAATCATGAATCACAAAGAAAGAAGATTTTAAAACGACTTAGCATAAGCAATAAATGTTCGATTTTACCTTTAATTCTATACGTGAGAGATACGGCCTCTTTTCTGTGTCATGAGAAAGTCTCACATTCCCCTTCTTCTCCCCAGATTTAGTCCACTCTTTACTTGCAAAAGGATGATTCCACATCTCTTCCATGTCTTCCTTGGAAGTCCTCGAGTCCCATGTTGCATTGACGGGATTCCCTTGCTCTGGTTTAGAAAGTGAGGTAAGATGGTTATTAACAATCTTTTTTATCACCCCTGAGGGCCCCTGGTCCAACTACATCAAGATTCAAGAGTCGATCTTTGAGTGCCCGCGGAGTTTGACTCTTACTCGAGGGTTTTATCTAGCCTAGAGGTCTTTAACACATTGGAGCCGCCAAGAAAGTCCTGCATTCGACCTCCCTAGGAGGAATCGAATCCTTGACCTCTCAAGCATTCTCAGACCACTTACCATCTAAGTCAAGCTACTGGATTAGTTATTGAACAAGGTTAACAGAAGATCAAGATCCACTTTTGAGCCAAAAGTAATCTTCATGAGATTATAACTAAAGAAAATAACCACCATTTAATATCAAAAAGAGAAATTGCTCACAAAGAATCGACCATGAAATGCAAAAGCTTAAGGAGCTTATCCAACTTTTTTAATGGTGTATTGAGATTAAAAAGAATATAAGGTTACCAGTTCAAAGTAAAAAAAAAAGTGAATTATTGCGAAATTGTGGAGAAATTTGCAGCAAGACGATTTCTGTGGCAACTAATGTTAAGCTGACTCATTCTTTGCACCCATCATGGAAGAATTCTTCATATAACTTCCACGTATGAATTGTACCGAAACAAGGCTGTACAAACATTATGAATCTACCTTTTTGATTTGTAGTGGCAGGAGCAGAAGCTGAAACGGCTGTAGGCAAAGGACTGACGTCAAATAGTTTCCTACAAAAAGGATACCCCAAATTAGACATTGTGAGCAATATGTCACTTCTCAATGATTCTACCATGATTCCTTGACAAACAAGTCATACCAGAAGACATGAATTTTTTGTTAGATTCTCTAGGCAAATAAAAAAAGAGCAGCCGGTGCATGAAAACATCCAACTTGCATCAGTTCCTTTAAACCGATTCTCTGTTTTGCAGAGTTAAAACACTGATTTTCTCTATATTCAGGTGAAATGCATCAGATTCTCTACGAGGCATAATTTGAACAAAGAATATGTATTTTGTGTAGTACATATAATGTATAATGTGAAGATTCTGTATCTACAGACCTGAGTAGAGATTCTGATGCAAATGGTCTTTAGTACATCCGAATGATTTGAATCTCTATTTTACATATTAATTTCTTTTACGGTATCTACTGCAAGTGCCGTAAGGGCCGGCCCTTAGGCTTACAGTTCGCAGCCTTGCCTGATATCTAGTACACAAATCACTAAAATATAACCTAAAATCAGAACAAATTATGCAAAAGTACAGAAGAGATCTTTAATTTACATCTTTCCAACATTTTGGCCTTAGTCTTTTCACGAGGATGTATGTCTAAAAAATTCGATGCACTTAAACCGAATAGTACAGATCAAGCAAGAACAGATTACCTGGATGGAAGACTTTCCTTGACCCTAATATATCGTTTCCAGTAACTCAATGTAGACTTATGAGTGGCCTTCTTGGTTCCACCTTTATAGGCTCTCACCATGAACTCTTCACTCCTTTCTCTGTCATTTTAATGTTTTTGTCAAAATAGTTCATTTAATTAAGCAACTTGAGGCACCGGCATTTCATCGAACAGCTAGACCTCAGTCCATATAAAGATTGTAAAATAAAAAAAGGACTAAAGAAGATAAAAACCTGCCTCAATCAACTTACTTTTGGTCATAATTCGATAACCACTTGAGATAAGCAGCACCAAAATATACGTTTATGAAAGGCTTATATAGAAGTTTTGGTTCCCCTTCAATTTCATAGCTCCTGAAACCTTCATCTCTTCAAGAAAATGAAAAAAAAAAAAAAAAAAACACGGAACCTGAGTTACTCTCCAGGAAAAAAAAGATAAACATTTGAAAAGAAGAATGAATCATCATCAATACTTGATCAGCCATTCCACCGTTTTTTGTGAGATTTGCATGATTCCGATTGTTGTATCCTTGGATTTTTTATTATACCGCGTGGATAGAGGCAGCCTATCACTTTCAAGCTCTGCTATTGCACAAAGGATATCCTGAAGAGCACATCATCAATCTCAGTGAATCAATCACAAAATTAGCCAATAATCAGAATTCAGAAGTTTGAATATTATGATTGCTCAACAGAGACAATAAGCAAATATGTGCATTGACTAATATAATACAACTACAAACACACGATCCGTGTCAAGTCGGCTTATTAACATTTCGACGTATATAATGATGTCTTACCGATTCAATATGTGAAACAAAGTGCCTCCGGACAACAATGCCTGCTACAGCCTGGAAAATACAATTCCAAACGCAGCATCAAACATAATTCATAGATACTAGGTTTCATATGTAATTCGAACCTAATACATGAAATGAAATTGAATTCAATTCACCTTCATCTCGATTTGTGTCAAATAAGGTTGACCATCCGGATCCCGGGAAAGGTGGACCTTAGATCCAGGAGATTCTCCGGCATTAGTCCACTCAGCCCTGACATCAGGATCAGCCCATAAAGCCTCCAAGTCTTGAGGATCCACACAATCATCCCAATACTTGAAGCTCACAGCCATATCTTAACATTTAAGATGAGAACCAATATACAGGAATGATGATGACCTTGAGATCTTCTGTTGCACCAAACAGGTATAAATTAGCATGCTGAAAAAAAAAAAGTAATATAAACAGACAATACAATCATTCAAATCATGCTAGTATCAGAACAGGACATTTATCAAGCATGCAACGTGCATGCAATGGAAAATTTTCTTGCAGACTAAAGAAAAGAACATAATGTTATCAATTAAATAATGCATAGACAAATCACCCTGAAGCTTATTTATTTCTTAACAACAACCTAGACCAATTTAGAAGAAAAAATTAAGACATCCAACAGGACCAGTATCTAACATAGGTGAATTGATTCTTACAATAGTTTTAAACAAGGGAAGAAGAAATCAAGAAAAAGAGGAAAAATGTAATGAAAGTGGGAAAAAGTTGAGGAGAACCAGGAAGATATCCCGGGGAATTAGAAGGAAGAAAGAAAGCATGAGATAGGGGGATGGATCCCCTCCCCTCCTGTATGTGAAAATACTCATGTCATCGCTCCTTTGACATGCTATAAAAAGGAAAAAAGAAAAAAGACAGCAAACAAACAAATACTCCATTCACCGTACACGACATTGATATGACAACAATTTAATTTAAATTTTGGGTAATGATACGGACACCCTCGATCTACACCGTTGATTGTAACGGCAATGCATCATGATATAGATCGGAATTGTGTCGATCTACACCATGATCGAGGTTGTGTTGATCGAGCAACACAACCATGATCAATGTGCCTACATTACAATCAACAGTGTAGATCGAGGCCGAATGATTGTGTCTGTATTATTACCCATAAATTTCAAAGACACGGACCAATTTAAAAAAAAATGCAATGCTAGAGTAACTATGATATGTAATCTATGTTGAATGACAGACACGACACCTAACACGCGTATTGCACGATTACACGATTACCTATTACGGACGGAGATATACGGTTAATTCCAAAAATTAAAGAAATTACATGTCGCCAAATATATATATATATATATATATATATATATATATATATATATATATATATATATATATATATATAATAATGTAAATAAAATTAAATTTATCAAAAAAAAAATTCATAAACATCTGAAAAAACTAAACAAAATAAGGTAGGTATTACATAAACTCTATGAATTACATATCAACCCTCTAAATATCTAAAATATATAGTTATTCAACTTCTATATCACCGAGCATTCGGGGTAACTACTATGAGCATCTGAGTAAAGATGTTTTGTATTCCATTTGAATAGTAGAGTGATTGTTATATGTTTTGAAAGAGCGCAATCTCGACTTCTTGGTGATAAGATTTCAAAATTAATAAAGCGGGTGATTCGATTGAAGAGTTTGATCGGTCATTCGAATTATCGGAGCTTGTGAATATAGAGTCACGGTCCCGGCATATCTACTTATAAATCATAAAGCAACACTCCAAGAGTTTAAAGTGTTTTTCTCGAAATAATGAAAAAAATTGTTCGTTTTTACTAAGTCTAAGTATTGTTTTTTTTTTAGGAAAAGTCTAAGTATTGTATATGAGTGAAAAAATAGTGTTCATAAAACTAAATAGTCATGAATCATTTACGTGGTAAATAATAAATTAATTTATTCGGATAAGATTAATATAATTTAATATAATTATTAAGTTCTTCTAAAAAAATTAAAGAAGGTTATAAGTTCTTCTAAAGTCATACTATAATTTAACGTAACTATTAAATAAAGTTTTTTTTTTTAAGGAGAAAATAGAGTTGTTAGATGTCAGAAAAAAAATATATTTATCGTTATTATGTTATGAGGTATTTTGATAAACTTTTATAACGATAATTTTGGGAAATTCTCCGTTCCTCTTTCTCCCCCTCACCACTGGGCTGTAGCAGCAACATTGAAAGAAGAAGCAAATCTCATTCTGCGTTTGCAGTGATGATGCCACTCATACGTTTTTGTAGAGATTTTTTGTTTCGTTCTTTATTCATTGTGTCCGGCATGGTCGAGTTATAAGCTTGTGTGACTCGATTCCAAAATTGGTCTCTGGACTGATTGCGACCAACGACTGGATCTTGGCTAATATCTATGTAAACATCACAAAGGTGTACATCTTCTTCAGTTGTGTAAGAAGTGGACCTATGTGGTGCCATGGATATGAAGTTTGAACTTAGATATATTTATCTCTAAGAGAAAGAAAAGATGATATAAAAGATAAGATTATTGAGGTGTGTATTAAATAATGAAAACATTTGGTATTTATAATAAAAAGATGGAACGAAATTCAAAGGCTAAAAGAGTATCCAATGAGACAGTAAGAGAGTCCAAAAGGGTATCCAATGCTAAAAGAGTATATCCAATGCCAAAAGTGTATCAAATAATCTAGTAGGAGAGTCCAAAAGAGTATCCAATGCAAAAAAAATATCCAATGAGAGAGTAAGAGAGTCCTAAAGAGTATCCAATGGAAAAAAGAGTATTCAATGAGAGAGTATGATAATCCAAAAGAGCATCCAATGCAAAAGGAGTATCCAATGAGAGAGTAGGAGAGTCCAAAAGAGTATCGAATGACAAAAGAGTATTCAACGATAGAGTAAGATAGTCCAAAAGAGTATCCAATGAAATTCCAATTAATATTAGATGAAAGTTGTGGTTATAAACTCCGGATGCAATGAGACTAGTGTACCATTCATAACAAATGCAATCTATTTACCAACTCTTTAAAATAGCATTCAACATGAATACCTCATATGAATCATCTTCAATTTTTTTGTAAGTGATGATGAAGATGGCGAAATTGTTCAGCATGTCAACTCATGTACTGAATTAATTCATCAATTTGTCACCACACAACATGAGCCAAGCATTCGTAGAGATTCAATCCCAGGTCATAGAGTAATCAACAGTGATAGAGAAATAGGCGATCGTAAGTTGTTTAATGACTATTTTTCTGAAAATCCAACATTCAATGAAACGATGTTTCGACGTCGTTTCCAAATGTCTCGGAACTTGTTTTTTCGTATTGTTGATGGTGTGAAAAACCATGACAACTATTTCCCTCAAAGAAGAGATGCGGTTGGAAAAGTTGGACTGTCTACTTTCCAGAAAGTAACAGCGGCGTTACGGATGTTGGCATACGGTCTCCCGGCAGATGCTACTGATGAGTATATTAGAATAGGAGAGTCCACTGCAATAGAGTGTGTGAAGCGATTTTCTTTGTCTTTGTTATTGAGTATTTGGAGAGCGATGATCTAAGAGCACCTACGCTGCGATGTTCTTTGCAGTTATTGCACATTGGCAAAGAACGTGGCTTCCCAGGGATGCTGGGCAGTTTAGACTGTATGCATTGGTGATGGAAAAATTGTCCGATTGCATGGGCGGGCAATATCCTGGAAGAAGTGGAGCCCCAACTGTTAAGGGTCAATTTGTAGTGTTTTATAAGGATATATTTTATATCAATATTCCCCATATATGGATGTTTTTCGTAGAATTCGAGCTTATAATCGATTAATTGAGCAAATGACGTTTTGAATAGTTAAAATGCAAAATCGAGTAAATATCGTGGTTTTATTATCTATTTTGTATGGTTTTACGTTTTGCTCGGTTTTGTCATCTTTTAGGTGCACAAATGTGGAATGGAAGAGGTCTAAATGATGTTTGATTGAAGATTAAAGTGGAAAGAAAGAGATACAAGAGGATGAAGATGAAATAAAGCTTGGGAAAATCCCAAAACGACTCGTATGTCGACGGGCTAGTCAAAAGGCGTTTTAGAAGAAGTCCTTAATGAAAGTTGTAGAGTTTTCCGAGAGCTTTTTTATGACGTTCGGATCATAATTTTTGAAGGTCTACAACTCAAGATATGAATTTTAGAAGTTTGAGTCCATTCTCAAACCAAATACGTTCGAGCTTAATTTTGGTGCAGGATGTTCGAGGCGCTTTCAAGCGGCGTTCACTCTCCGTCCACTCCGGCAGACGGCGTCCCATTGTGATCAAGCGGGCGTCCGCCGCTTCTTTGTAACAACCGACTTCAATTTGCTATAAATACGTACGCATTGTTGAACCCTAATTCAATATCATATACACGCAGCAGCTTCCTTGAACCCGAAAAAGTCAAGCATGGCGAGCGGCCGGCGGTGAGCTTCATGCTTGGCCGGCCGGTGGTTAGATTAGGTTTTTTCTTTCGTTTTCGATTCATGAGTTCATCCATGTACCAAACCTTGTGAGTTTAATCTCGTTTTTAATTTATTCAATCTCTAGTTTATTTTCATGATCTTTAATTTATTTTGTATCGTTCTATGATTATGATGCTATGATGTGAATTAGATCGAGAGATCAGTTTGCTATTGATGTTTACAATATACGGAAGTTGCGTAAACTAGATCACCATAGAAAGATAGGATTTTTAGCCGTTAATGATGACAAATTAATTGGTTAGATTTCTAGGTTGTTAGATTCTAAAATACGAGAGTTAACCTGAATCTACACCGAGTTTTGTTTGGTAAATCGATCTCAACATTCGGAAGATGAGAGATTGATAAATTGGACTCACTAAGGAATTAGGAATCCATAGCTTGAGAATAAATTCACTAAGGAATTAGGGGTTTATGTCTCGTGAAAAGGTGAAACCACAACTTGAATTAGAATCATGAGATAGGCTAGGATTGAAATCACTTAGGTTCGTTCATTGTTTGATCCCATGTTTCCTTAGGTTAGTTTGTTTATTTTGTTTCTTAGGTTAGATTTATTTTGATTGTTCTTTTGATTTATGTTTTATGTTTTTGCTTTTCGTTTCTTCCGTTTCTTGAGTAGCAATTGAAAGGAATTAGTGAAATTAGATTCAACATCCTTTTTCCCTGTGGATCGACCCTGTACTTACCCTACTATGCTATCAACTACCCGATATTTGGTCGGTTAGGAGTTAGTTTGCATGTTAAGTATAGGTTTATAAATTTTGTTTTGTTTTTATGATGCAAAATCCTCCCAACACCAACCATCATTCTTGAGGCAGTAGCTGACTATGATCTATGGATTCAGCATGCATATTTTGGTATGCCTGGATCTAATAATGACATTAATGTCTTGGAAGCATCCAACCTCTTTTCCAATCTAGCCGACGGCATCGCTCCTCCTGCAAACTATGTAATTCAAGGAAAAGAATATAACATGGGCTACTATTTAGCTGATGGTATATATCCTAAAAGGGCAACTCTTGTGCAAAGTATGTTGGAAAGGTGTCCTAAACCCAATCGGGTCGGACCGGATCCGACCGGGTCGGGTCATTTACAGTCTATTTAGTTCATGTAATAACTTTATTATGATTAATAAAAGCACTTATGTTATTATATATTGTTTGTCTTCATATTATTTGTTGTATATATATAGTAACGTCCCTAGTATCGATCTGTGATAGAGAAAACATGATAGTGATTATGGTTGATGAGATCTCTAATCACTATAACAAGGTTGGTACTTAAATGTCTCTAGTCTTACATATTATCAAATGGGACATTGATGATATAATCGGACTAAAGACGTATTGGATGTCTTCTATCTTTTAGAAGGTAGGGATAGATCTCGTCTATCGAAGTGTAGGGACACTTGACCGCGTGGGCGTGTATTAGAGAATGCGTGCGTTAGGCCGACCCACTTACATTAAGTGTCACACTATGTGGCGGTTGTGTAATTATCCTTTTGACCGAGTCTTCATGGCATCACGGTGTGGATTGTCATGCTTTGACACTATTGAGATTTCTCCTAACCACGGGGCGATCATGCGGTAGTGATTGGGTATGATATTGAAGCATCGCGGAGTATACATGATTGGTCGTCCGGGAATCGCGTATCCTATGATTGGGATTGAATATCCGAAATGGCCTTCTTATAAGGAATGTCTAGCTCTCGAGAATCTTTGCAAAGTGGGAGTAAATGTGTTATTCGAGAGAGAGCATGATATCCAGATTGTAAGATACGATCGTCAATGTATTGACACTCGAGATACGATCGTATGGATATTATTATAGCGATAGGATTGTAAGTTACACGATAATGCTTCACATGAAAGGTAGTAGTCATTGCTTTTGACTCTTCCGATAATTGGGGTCACGGTGTGTTGCTTTAGACGCTATCCCGTGATCGTTAGGTATGAAGGGCATTTTAGTAAATTGCACTTTGTGTCTACGGCCAACATATTCGGAAGCCTATCGGGTCACACACATATGAACATCGAGTCGGATTAAAATGCGGTTATAGTTGATAACCAAATAAGGAAAGTTTATCTCAGACTATAAAGGTTATAGTGGTAAATTAATATGGTGGTATTTATTTATTATGAATAAATAAAATACAAGATATTAATTATATATAAATTATATTAATTAAAGAATATATTCGGAAGTCAATCTTTTTGGGATATGGGCGCCACTTTTGAGTGTATGAGATACACACTTGGATTGTGCACTTTAATTAATAAATATTGCCATAATATTAATATAGGATATTAATTGATTTTGGAAAAATAGATTTATGGTAATAAGATAATTATAATCAATATATGATATTGACAAAATATTATAATTAAAGAGATAAATCAATCTAATTGATTTTCCTTATTTTATTGGAAAAAGGTTTTTCTCTCCTCCACACTTGAGATGGGGCGCCACCTCCTCTATAAAAGGAAGTGGGTGTCAAGCTCTTTTGTACAACACAATTGCAAGAGTTCATAATTCTTGTGTAAAAATAGAGAGCTCTCCATAGTGAGTTTGTGAGGAAGAAAAAAGTCCGGTCTAGCGACGGAGTTTTTCCGATAGCAATCCAAGGAGGATTCCGGCGAGGGTTCGTGTGGATTAGCGATAGAGGCCGGACGCGTGGGCGGCTTGCGCGTTGAACTACTCTCCGTTGGCGGTCAAAGCGACGATCTTGTAGATCATCTAAGGTATAACCGTCAAACTACTTAACGTGTTTATTGCATTAAGCGAAGAACGATCTAGAAAAGGAAATCAAAATTTTAAATTCATTGCGTTAAACTAGTGATTTCTAACAAAGTGGTATCGAGAGATGACTTGAGCTTAAGCAATAAGCATAATTTAAATGCGTAGTATTTAATCGATAGATGCAAGATTTAAATCACGAAACGTTAAAACAAAAAAAAAAAAATTAGGTTCTTTGGGGGTCGGCCGATTGGCGCGCCCCTCCTTTATGGCGGCGGGGCGGCGGCGGTAACCCTAGGGTTGCCGTCCGTCGGCTCTCTCTCTCCAATGGGGAGATCAACCCTTTTCGTTTTGTGATATTTTATTGTGCATAGATATCTCGTTTGTTTAGTTGTGTCGTATGGTCAACCAATGGTTCAAATAGTTTGGACCATTGGGAAACCATATGGGACATTAACCTTTCCAAATTTTGATTTGGAATAGGCTGGCCCTTTCAAAATATTTGATTTGGAATGAGCTTAAGCTCTGGCCACTTCCAAAATTTTGATTTTGGAAAGTGGCGAAGCCTAAACTAAAATAATTTGGCCTTTCCAAATATTTGATTTGGAATAGGCCTGAGGCCTTTCCAAATATTTGTTTTGGAATGAGCTTAGCTGGCACTTCCAAAATTTTGATTTTGGAAAGTGGCGAACAGACTAAAATAATTTGGCCTTTCCAAATATTTGATTTGGAATAGCTGAGCCTTCTCCAAATATTTGATTTGGAATGGCTGCAGCTTTAAGCACTTCAAAATTTTGATTTTGAAAAGTTAAGTGAGCTGCAATAAATTTAGTTTTGGAAAGGAAACAAATAGGAGACTTTATAATTTTAATTTTATTTCAATAGTTCAAATTTAATTAAAATTGAAATCAATTTAAAATTAAATGTTAATTTTAATTTTCGTTAAGTCATATAATTAATTAAAAGTTATTTAATTATTTGACGTGATAAAATAAAGACGCATGAGTAGTAGTAGTTAAAATTAGAATTTAATCTTTTTCATAAGATAAAATTGTATGGATTAGATGTGTAGATATAATGTGATTATATGGACCGATTGATCGTGGACTCACCAATAGGATAGATGGGAATGTTTTCTTTATGTTGGTTTTTAAAAAAAAAATTGTCTGAGCAGTTATGAAGAACGTGGCCTAGTTTACTTTTTGCATTTATCCCATTCCTCGAGTCCCCCCGTGTGCGGCGGGTGTAATTAAATATTATGTAACAAGAATGGAGCAAGAAGTTCAAGACCAAGGAGAAATAAAGAACCCATTGGCGACAAAGAATAAAGATCCTATTAGGCGGTTGCAGATACCCTTAGTTTGTGACCAGCGGTTTAAATCGGTTTGTATTCGAAACCGCACTTGGAAAAGTCCATGATCATACCGGTTATTTTATGCGCGAATGTTGTGTATGTTTTACTTTATATGATATCGTAGTAATATGCACATAGTAGATGAGACCATAATTAAACCAAATTAATTAAGTGAATTAATTTAAAATTATTCCCACACCAAAAATCGAGCCAAAATTGTCTCCCAATATTATAATGACGGTGAAGAGCCTTTGTTCGGATCCAACCGATCGCCCACGTCGGGAGTTGACTACCACGGGTATATCGTCATTATCGAGATATGATCGTTCTACGAGATCTCGTGAATATTTGGGTTCTGACTCGACTAAAGAATCTTGCGGTGATTGGCCCACGTCAGGGACCGTCTGATTTTAGAGACAAGGGGTGGCTATCACATAGAGATTGTTAGTAATACCATCCAGCAATGAAGCGATTTATGGATCTAGATCTATAAACTACACGTAATAAAATAACTAGATCTATATCTACAAGGGGTTGTAGAACATACCTCTTGGATCTCAAAATCCAAGTTGAAGAACCGCAATAGGATGAGCGAAGGAAAGCGTGAAGAGCACCACGATCTTCCGCCGCGTGTGATCCAAGCAACTCCCGTGGAAGGAAATTCTCGACTCGAACCCTTCCGATATGCTACCGGAAAAATCTCCAAGATTTTCCACTTGACTCCCTTTGGCGAAATTTTCCTTCTCTCTAAGAGGTAGAAGTCGAAAATTACATGTGTGTTAAGGCTTTAGAACTCTCTTTATATAGGAGAGTAAAACTTAGCCTCAAAGGATTTTATAATTAATACAAAATCAATTATAATAATCCCATTAAATAAAAGATAATCCCATAATATTCTAGAACAAATCTAGGATAATATTTATCTTTATTTCTTTCCATAAATATTTATCCAATAAATATTTTATGCATACGTCTTATTAATCAATTTAGGAAAACAAATTTCCTAATAATAACACACAAAATATATGCGCACCTTTTACTAAAAATTAGGTCACGCATATTTCCATCCTTTTGACCAATTAGGTCAAAAATGGTCAACACACCAATTTAGGCCGAGTCACTGAAAATGTCTTTTCCGTGTATTTAATTATTTAGCCCAACTAATTTAATAGTCCACTAAACAATTAATTCACATATCGTTTTAATAAAGTCCAACAAGAACTAAATTAATATTATTAGGATTCGACGTCCGAGAATAGCTATGCTTATATTAGGAGGCACGTCGGGGACCATGGACTAATAATCGTGACTCCGATAAATCAAATAAATAATTATAGAATAATTATATTCGATAAATCAATCACGGAATATGCCACCATAATCCCGAGACTCGCACTCCTCCGATTATCGATTATATTTATCTCGTCACGATAATAATAATAAGCGTCCATTGATATAATCATTACATATGGATTAATCCTCCATAGATTGCTCATTCTAAATCGGGAAGTTACCGTTAACCCTTTTTAGAACCTCTTATCCTTATTTACCATTAACCCCTAGTGATCAATTAATTCATACAACTCACCGGTGATCAATCGATTGTAATATGAACTCGCGCGATCGATCGGTTTCTAGGATTAACAAATAAGTGAAATCGTCTATCTACTTCCATAAATGGAAGGAATGGATTCCGTATCTGTGATAACACGGACTACTCACTCAATCCAATTACAATGCCAAGATGGGGTAATTCGGACCACGAGACTCGGTGTAATCCTTAACCGTCAAGTCAAACTTCATACGATTCAAGCGATTGGATCGTGATCACCTCGAGATTAAGATATATCCATAAATATGATCATCCATTGATTCGATAAGACTTATCGATTACGGAATTATATCGTGAACTCTAATCAAATCGGTCCAAATTTATATATATATATCTATCATACATAAATGCCCCATTAGGTTCTCTTAACCGAAAGTCCGGATAAGACAATCACACCTATTGTGTTAAGCGCATTAATAGCACGTTAAAGGAGAGACCCGATACTCTCGATTAACTTCACTACGAGCTAATTGTATTTTAAGTACATCTTCACTAACTCAATCCTCCGTGTATATCCCATACACCGAGTTAAGTGATTACATAAACGATATACTTAGGGTTTTCAGAGTGTAAATACTATTGTCACATCGGTGAGTATGAGAATAATAAATATGAATAATAACGTCAATTCATTTATTAAATAAAACAATTACAAAAATTGTCTTTCGGGCATCACACCTAACAGAGATGTGAATTGTCAAAGAGTTGACTAGTCAACCAATGGAAATCGAATAAGATTCGATCGGTAAATAGTACCCACCTTCGAAATTGACCCGGTCGATCGCCCACGTCGAGGATCGAGTCAACTAGATAGGATTCCACCCACTAAAGAATTAATTAAATTCTTGAAAGCCAATAGGAATAGTTGGCTAGTGGGAGTAAAAACCTTATAAATTTCTTAGTGCAAATTTAGGTTTTTATACATGAGCTTTACTTATTCTATCTTTTATTTATTGTTGTAGAAAATGTCAAACAAATTGAACTTTCGTTTTATCATCGATAACAAGCTTGACGAAACTAATTTTCTCGATTGGGAAAGAAACCTCAAAATCGTTTTGAGGCACGAGAAGATTGGCTATGTCTTGACGAGGCCCTACCGGAAAAACCGAGAGGTTCGGCCGCAGATGTTGTCGAGAAGTACAACAAGCAATTGCTACAGCGATCGATGCTACATGTATCATGCTTGCTTCTATGACACTGAATCGCTGAAGCAAAGATGAGTCCATGGGCGCCTACTCTATTATGGTCCACTGAAGGAGCTTTATGCTTCTCGGTCTCGCCTTTGAGAGTACGAGGTCTCGAAGGCCCTGTTTAGTTGTAAGATGGCATCTGGGATCTGCTTGTGGGGTCACACGTGCTTAAAATGATCGGGTACATAGAGAGGCTTGGGAAGGCTGGGCCACAAGTTGGAGCGAGTTGAGTATTGACTTGATTACTGCAATCTCTGCGACTCATTCTCGCAGCTTTGTGATGAACTATCACATGAACAAGATAGATTGCTCCCTAGCGGAGTTATTGAACATGTTGAAAATCTGCTTGAAGGCACTTTGTAGGGAAGGGAAAGCAAGTGTTCTTTGGTCACTTCAAGCAAGGGCAAGGCAAAAGCCAGAAAAAAGTCCAAGAAGGCGAAGGCTGCACCTAAGCCAACGCCTAAGATAGCAAAAGACAAATCCAAGGATGCTTGCTTCCATTGCGGTGAGACCGGACATTGGAGAGAAACTGCAGGGCTTCTTGAGTACCAAGAAGAAGCATTACGATGCTTCGACTTCAGTACATTTATGATTGAGATCAACATTACTTCTTCTAAGTCTAACCACTTTGGGTATTAGATCTCGGTTGTGGTTCTCATATTTGTCTGAATATGCAGGCACTAAGAAGAACTAGAGATCTGAAGAAAGGAGAGGTGGACTACGCGTTGGAAATGGAGCAAGTGTTGTTGCTTGCTGGCCGTGTAGGAGTTTATTTTCTTTCATTGCCCGAGTGGGCTAGTACTAGAACTCAATAATCTGTTATTTTGTTCCCGCTCTTCGAAGAGCATTATTTCTATTTCTGCATTAGATGTTGATGGATTTTCTTTTACGTTTGAGAATAAATGTTGTTCTTTTTCACGTGATGGAATCTTTTATGGTACTGGCATACTTAGCAATGGTCTTTACATATTAGATATGAATGTTGACGTACTTAATATAAATAACAAGAAAGCCAAAACAAATGACTTGAATGAATCCTACTTATGGCATTGTAGACTATGCCATATAAATAAGAATCGCATTTCCAAACTCCATAAAGATGGAATGTTGGATCAATTCGATTACTGAATCATTTGATACATCACGAAGCTTGTTTACTTGGCAAGATGACAAAGTCACCTTTTAGTGGCAAAGGGATAAGATCCAATGAATTGCTTGAGCTTATACATACTTGATGTGTGTGGCCCAATGTCAATTCAAGCCAAAGGAGGATACTCTTATTTTATCACTTTCACCGATGACCATTCTCGCTATGGTTATATATACTTAATGAAGTATAAATCAAGCCTTGAAAAGTTCAAAGAATTCGAAGTGAAGTGGAGAAACAACTAGGTAAGGAAATCAAAACACTTCGATCCGATCGAGGCGGAGAATACCTAGATGGAGAGTTTCAAGATTATTTGAAGGAGAATGGGATTCTACTGAATGGACTCCTCCCGAACGCCACGGATGAATGGCGTGTGAGAGAGGAGGAACCGCACCTTGTTAGACATGGTGCGATCCATGATGAGCTATGCGATTCTTCCAAAATCGTTTTGGGGTATGCTCTAAAACCGCATCCTATACACATCGAACCGAGTTCCATCAAAGACAGCTTGATTCTTACACACCATACGAGGTATGGGCCAAGAAGAAACCAAATCGGCATATCTTAAACCTTGGGGTTGTCCAAATTATGTGAAGCGGATGATGCCCGACAAATTAGAGGCCGATCCGACAAATGTCTGCTTGTGGGATATCCTAGAGAAACTAGAGGATACCAATTTTACCACCCCGAGGAACAAAAGGTGTTTGTTGCCAGGGTCGCCACTTTCTCGGAGAAAGAGTTTATTCGGATAGGGTCGGTGGGAGTAAGATTGATCTTGAAGAAATTCGAGAACCACTTACGGATAACAATCCGTTGATGGAAGTAGAGGAGACACCACATACAAATGTGGCGCCACCTCTACCGTGAACACAATTGCACCTCGAAGATCCACGGGAACGCCGTGGACCCGAAAGGTACATCATGTATATCTCATGGAAGATGAGGACCACTAGAACTTATGAGGAGGTGCTATTAAGGCACGACAAAGAGAAATGGCTCAAGCCATGAATTACGAGATGGAATCCATGAAGGACAACCAAGTTTGGAACTTAGTTGATCCGCTGAGGAATAGTTCCCATAGGGTGTAAATGGGTCTTTAAGAGAAAGACCGACATGGACGATAACGTGACCACCTACAAGGCTAGGTTGGTGGCAAAAGGTTATAAGCAAAGACAAGGAGTTGACTATGATGAAACCTTCTCGCTTGATTGCCATGTTAAAATCCATTAGAATTTTGCTCGCTATTGCAAAGATACCATGATTACGAAATCGGCGGATGGATGTGAAAACGGCTTTCCTTAACGGGAACTGCCTGAGGAAGTGTATATGACACACTGAGGTTTCACAACCAATGACGCCAGGATGGTGTGTAAACCGCAAAGATCCATTTATGGATTAAAGCAAGCTTCTCGGAGTTGGAATCTTCGCTTTGATGAGATAATCAAACAGTTTGATTTCATCAAGAACGAAGATGAGCCCTGTGTTTACAAGAAGGTTAGTGGGAGTGCCATTGTGTTCCTAGTGCTTTATGTGGATGACATATCGCTCATGGGAATGATGTGCCTATGTTACAATCAGTCAAAGCTTGGTTATCCAAGAACTTCTCTATGAAGGACTTGGGTGAGGCAAATTATATATTCGGGGAATAAAGATCTATAGAGATAGATCTAAAAGGTTGCTTGGTCTGTCGCAATCCACCTACATAGACAAGATGCTGAAGAGATTCAGCATGGAGCAGTCCAAGAAAGGATTGCTGCCCATGTCACATAGGGTCTACCTGTCCAAGGGAATGAGTCCTAAGACAGAGGAGGAAAGGGCACAAATGAGTAAAGTCCCTTATGCTTCGCAATCGGGTCTATCATGTATGCCATGTTATGCACAAGACCAGGCGTCTCGTACCCTCTTAGTATGACTAGTAGGTACCACCAATCCAGGTGATGGTCACCTGGATTGCATTGTCAAGAATATCCTTAAGTACTTGAGACGTATTAGGGATATGTTCCTGGTTTTCGGAATGATGATTTAGTATTACGAGGTTACACGGATGCGGTTTCAAACGACAAGGATGACTTTAAGTCACAATCTGATTTGTTTTCACGCTTAACGGCGGAGCAATGAGTGGAAGAGTTCCAAGCGAGGAGACTCACTGCGGACTCTACAACGGAAGCCGAATACAGTAGCGCGACCTCGGAGGCGGCAAAGGAAGCGCTTTGGATGAAGAAGTTCATTCTCGAACTTGGTGTGGTCCCTCCATTGAGGTCCAGTACCTCTGCATCTTTGTGATAATAATGGAGCGATATCTCGATCAAAGGAACCAAGGTCTCATCGAAGTCCAAACATGTGCTACTGGCGCTATCACTTGATTAGAGAGATAGTAGATAGAGGAGATGTAAAGATAGAAAAGTCCACACGGATGATAACATAGCCGATCCGTTAACCAAGGCATTGTCTCAAGCTAAGCATGAGAAACATGTTCACTTGCACGGGCTTAGGCATATGGGTGATTGGCTTTAGGCCAAGTGGGAGATTGTTGGAAAGGTGTCCTAAACCCAATCGGTCGGACCGGATCCGACCGGGTCGGGTCATTCTGATCTATTTAGTTCATGTAATAACTTTATTATGATTAATAAAAGCACTTATGTTATTATATATTGTTTGTCTTCATATTATTTGTTGTATATATATAGTAACGTCCCTAGTATCGATCATGATAGAGAAACCATGATAGTGATTATGGTTGATGAGATCTCTAATCACTATAACAAGGTTGGTACTTAAATGTCTCTAGTCTTACATATTATCAAATGGGACATTGATGATATAATCGGACTAAGACGTATTGGATGTCTTCTATCTTTTTAGAAGGTAGGGATAGATCTCGTCTCATCGAAGTGTAGGGACACTTGGGTATGCGTGGGCGTGTATTAGAGAATGCGTACGTTAGACTGACCCACTTACATTAAGTGTCACACTATGTGGCGGTTGTGTAATTATCCTTTTGACCGGAGTCTTCATGGCATCACGGTGTGGATTGTCATGCTTTGACACTATTGAGATTTCTCCTAACCACGGGGCGATCATGCGGTAGTGATTGGGTATGATATTGAAGCATCGCGGAGTATACATGATTGGTCGTCCGGGAATCGCGTATCCTATGATTGGGATTGAATATCCGAAATGGCCTTCTTATAAGGAATGTCTAGCTCTCGAGAATCTTTGCAAAGTGGGAGTAAATGTGTTATTCCGAGAGAGCATGATATCCAGATTGTAAGATACGATCGTCAATGTATTGACACTCGAGATACGATCGTATGGATATTATTATAGCGATAGGATTGTAAGTTACACGGTAACTGCTTCACATGAAAGGTAGTAGTCATTGCTTTTGACTCTTCCGATAATTGGGGTCACGGTGTGTTGCTGACGCCTATCCCGTGATCGTTAGGTATGAAGGGCATTTTAGTAAATTGCACTTTGTGTCTACGACCAACATATTCGAAGCCTATCGGGTCACACACATATGAACATCGAGTCGGATTAAAATGCGGTTATAGTTGATAACCAAATAAGGAAAGTTTATCTCTGACTATAAAGGTTATAGTGGTAAATTAATATGGTGGTATTTATTTATTATGAATAAATAAAATACAAGATATTAATTATATATAAATTATATTAATTAAAGAATATTCCGAAGTCAATCTTTTGGGATATGGGCGCCACTTTTGAGTGTATGAGATACACTTGGATTTGTGCACTTTAATTAATAAATATTGCCATAATATTAATATAGGATATTAATTGATTTTGGAAAAATAGATTTATGGTAATAAGATAATTATAATCAATATATGATATTGACAAAATATTATAATTAAAGAGATAAATCAATCTAATTGATTTTCCTTATTTTATTGGAAAAAGGTTTTTCTCTCCTCCACACTTGAGATGGGGCGCCACCTCCTCTATAAAAGGAAGTGGGTGTCAAGCTCTTTTGTACAACACAATTGCAAGAGTTCATAATTCTTGTGTAAAAATAGAGAGCTCTCCATAGTGAGTTTGTGAGGGAAGAAAAGGTCCGGTCTAGCGGCCGGAGTTTTTCCGATAGCAATCAAGGAGGATTCCGGCGAGGTTCGTGTGGATTAGCGATAGAGGCCGGACGCGTGGGCGGCTTGCGCGTTGAACTACTCTCCGTTGGCGGTCAAAGCGACGATCTTGTAGATCATCTAAGGTATAACCGTCAAACTACTTAACGTGTTTATTGCATTAAACGAAGAACGATCTAGAAAAGGAAATCAAAATTTTAAATTCCGCTGCGTTAAACTAGTGATTTCCTAACAAAGTATTCATGAACCACGTGGTCCTAAAAAAAATATTTTGCAATGAAACAAGAATCATGTAGAAAAGACGTCGAACGTGCTTTTGGAGCTCTACAAGCACAGTTCGCAATTGTGGCCGCACCGGTTTGTTTTTGGCAGAAACGCGATTTACACGATATAATGACTGCTTGTATAACAATGCACAACATGATAGTTGAAGATGATCGTGACATGGATGCACCAATTCAAGAAGCAATGGAAGCGCCTGCACCAAACGTCAAAAGGGTGGATGAAGATACTCGATTCCAGCAATTTCTCGAGCGTCATAGGCGTATCAAGGACAGAGATGCCCATTACGAACTTCGTAATGCCTTGATTGATCATTTATGGGAAGAATTTTCGAATTCGGAGAAGTAATTTATCTTTTATCGTTGTGTAATTTAAATTTTTATATTTCGATTGTATTAAGTAATGTCGTTGTTCGGTAATATTTTTAAATGTTTGCATTTTATTCGCTTTGTGAACAAATACGTTTTTTTAACCTTTAACAAGTGTAGTATCGTTTTCAATAAAAATAATTTTAATATATTTCGATTGTATCATTTTTTTTTAATATATATTTTAATATATTTCTGCTCATTAAAGACTCTCTCAAAAAGATTTAAAAAAAAGGTGACCGTTCGATGTCTGATTTTCTCTACGAGATTAAAAGCAAAACTGATGCATTGGCAATGCTTGGTGCCAAAATGTCCGATGACGACATAATGGATTTAGTGTTCGAGCAACTGGGTGATGAATACCTCGAATTAGCCAGAGCATTTCACGTTCGGGACAAAAGTGTTCCTTTCGAAGAACTACATGAGAAGCTGTTAAATTATGCACCCATTGCTCGAGTTGATCGTGTCTCAATTTTTGGCCAACCATCTGCCCACTCCGCATTTCGACCCCAAAATGCAAATTTTCGAACCCCAGCTGCTTCAAATCAGTTCTTACCCCAATCTATGGTCAACTCCAACAATTCCACTCTTGCTGGACGTGGCAATTATAAAGGTACATGTCAATTGTGTAAAATTAAAGGACACTCAGCTCGTTTCTGTCCTCAATTTCAGGTACAAGCCCGAACGAATCAGGCTCAGTTCGTTCCTCACCCCCCGGTTCAGCCCGCCAGGCAGGCTAATTCATGGAATCCACGCCATCCTCAAGCCAATGTGGCTGGATTATTACCGAACCCGTGGCTTCTAGATAGTGGTGCAACAAATCACATCACTTCCGACTTACAAAATCTCTCCTTTCACTCTCCCTATCCGGCTGGTGATGATATGATAATTGGTGATGACTCGTCTCTTCCCGTCACACACACTGGTTCGACTTCCTTACCAATCTCCTCCTCAAATAATATTAATCTTAATAATGTGTTATGTGTTCCCCAAATGGCTCGTAATTTAGTCTCCATTTCTCAATTATGTTATGATCATAATTTATCTGTTGAATTCTTACCCGATAAATTCATTGTGAAGGATCTTCCACCCAAACACCCCGATGCATGGACCGGTTAAGGACGGATTATATGAGTGGCCCAATCGTCCATTACTTGCTTTTTCCACCAACCGTGCTTCTCAACATACATGGCATCATCGGCTTGGCCACCCGTCTAGTCGTATTTTTCATTCTTTACTTTCCAATAAACATTTAGACACTATGTCATCATCTTTTACTCATTGCTCTGCTTGTCTTGAAAACAAAAGTCATAAACTAAGTTTTGGTCTGTCTACATTACAATCATCCCGTCCCCTTGAAATAATTTTTTCTGACGTTTGGACGTCTCCAGTTTTATCTTTGGATGATTTTAAGTATTATGTTGTTTTCATTGACCATTACACAAAATATGTCTGGTTCTATCCATTACGTCGGAAGTCTGATGTGTCTTCCACTTTTATACAGTTCCAAGCACTAGTAGAATTTTTTTTGATAAGTCCATAAAAATATTATACTCAGACAATGAAACTGAATACATTACTCTCCGCCCACATTTTGCCTCTCACGGTATTTCTCATTATACGTCTCCCCTACACACCCCTGAACAAAATGGTTTTTCGGAACGACGCCATCTACATATTGTTGAAACCGGTCTCTCTCTTATGAGTCATGCGTCTATGCCTCTTTCCTATTGGCCTTATGCCTTTGCCACTGCGGTATACCTCATAAATAGATTACCCACTCCTACCTTATCCATGCAGTCACCCTACTTTTGTATCTTTGGTCATACACCCAACTATACTAAATTGCGTTCCTTTGGGTGTCTATGCTATCCGTGGCTCCGTCCCTATACCGATCACAAACTTCAACCTAAGTCGATTCCGTGTGTCTTCTTAGGCTACTCACTCACTCAAAGTGCATATTACTGCTATGATATGTCCAATGCTCGGTTATATGTCTCTTGACA
The DNA here is from genome assembly GCA_026214975.1 of Gentiana macrophylla. NCBI lineage: Eukaryota > Viridiplantae > Streptophyta > Magnoliopsida > Gentianales > Gentianaceae > Gentiana > Gentiana macrophylla. The sequence continues at coordinate 102,979,830 of CM047807.1, forward strand.
TGTTAAATTCGTTGAAAATGTTTTTCCCTTTTCTCACACCTCACAGCACTCTACTCCTGTCGCTTCACAAATTCCTTCAAACACAACTATCACCGTCCCTATATCACCATCACAGCATGTTTCTAATTCCTACACACCTCCCACAGCCCAAACTATGCCAAAACCCACGGCCCAACCTACTGCCAACCCCTCGGCCCAACCTTCCCTTAACCCCCAAATTTCTCTTCCACAAATACATCTCCTGCAATCCAACAATCACCTGAGACCAATTCACCTTCTCCATCCGATTCAAGCCTATCTGAGCCCACTTCATCCGAGCCCATCTCATCATCCTCGTCCTCCACTGCGACTTCCTCCCCCTCAACTCCTCAACCCCATTCCATAACTACTCGCGCCAAAAATAATATTCGAAAACCAATTCAAAAATTGAATATGCACACTCATCTTGCCTCCACATCTGAACCTTCCTCTATCACCCAAGCTCTTAAAAATCCTCAATGGCGTAGTGCTATGCAAGAAGAATATGATGCTCTAGTATGCAATCACACATGGGACTTAGTACCCCCGGATCCTTTAGAGGAAAGGGTTGTGAAGTACCACTTTTAATCTAAAATGAGAAAAAATGACAAGAAAAAAAGATTGTGGTTGAGAAGGACAAAACGCCACTGCATTACTACGTGTGGCGTGTAATGCACACGTAAAGAATGCACGACTGCGTTTTGTTCTTCTCAACCACTATCTTCTTTTTCATCTTTTTCCTATTTTTATATCTTATTTTGTCATACACAGCGCATAATTCAAAAAAATTTATTGGTATTTGATGAAATAAATTTATTTGGAATAGTTTGTTAAAAAATAAATTAATATGGAATATTTTTAAGGTAAGATTTGGGATGAGATGGTATAAGATATTTGGTGTAGAATTTGGTGATTTGGGGAAATTTGGGGTTCCCTCTGGAGATGCCCTGATACCATCTACACCGGGGCCGTGAAATATCCATTTTCTCCGTAAGTTTCCTTCTTCCCTCTTGTCGTTTTTCTATTTTTTTTGTCACTTCACCTTTCCCCTTAATTTTTTTGAGAAGAAAATTTCGCCTTTTTCTGCGCATGAAATGAATGTCTAGGGAATTCCTTTTGCTTTTCCTATTTTATTACTGCATCTATTGTCCTTGGACTCTTTTCAATGAAGATGTTTTTGATTGATTTCTTATTCGTGTCGTTGATAACCATCATAATGATTTCTACTGTTTTTGCTGAAGTCTTTATTTTGTTTCAAGAATTAAGCAAGTGTTGGGTTTTGGTGTGAGATGAGAGAAGAACAATGCCGGGTGGAGGAATGGAACCAGCAGCTCCTTTGTTGATGGTATACGCGATTCTTCCCATTTTAATTTCAGAACTTTGAGGTGTCACTTTCGGTCCAAAGGAGTACAATACTTACATAAAATGATCCAAATGGAATTTTGAGGTGCCATCTAGACAAATAATCACCAGTGAATAATGGCCACCAGTGAATAATGGCCACCAGTGAATAATGGCCGTGTATGAACATTTTCGATAGAAGAAGTTACTCAAAATTGGGCAGCCAACAGGAGGAGGAAGGGGGGATTGGAGAGAGGGTAGGGGGATGATGTGAGTGCTGGATATTTGTTTTATCAGGAATCATTATGATGGTTATTTTTAATGAGTAATTGGCTTTACATTGGTAAGAATACTGGAATTATAGGACATGTTATAAATTTCAGTTGCAGGTGCTTTTGGACTTGAGAAGCTTGGTTTGTTCGATGACTGAGGTCAAGGTTGATCCAGGGTCCAGAACAGTGTTTGTTACGGTTGGAACGACCGGTTTGATTCTCTAGTTAGAGCTGTCGACACTGATGAAGTTAAAGAAGAATTGTACAGAAGACGTTACACGAATCTTCTAATTCAAATGGGTCGGGGATCGATCTTACATTCCTACAAAGGTAATTATTGGATTTAGGTTTTTTTTTCTCCTCCAATATTGCCTACGGTGACGATTTACATTGATCACCAGAAACTTGATTCACTTTATAGCCTTGTAGAAGCTGACACGTGAAAGAGAAGCTAGTTCTTTAAGTTCATCTTCTATTATTTGAAAGGATTACACAACGATGGAGGTATTGTATAACCCGTGTACGGTTTTCTTGTTAAAAAAGAAAAGAAAAGACACTTAACACAGTTTACCACTTTAAATTGTAAGATATATATAATAGTTTGGTATTTCGTATTTGTTTTATATTTTTGGTGATATAATTATAGGACCCTTGGGGGGGCTGAGGACATATCATGCTATACTAAATTAGTTGTAAAAGAACAAAATTTGCAGTTAATTTGTCTTTACTAATTTAAGGTTATCTTTTGTATTCTAAGATTGAGTGCACATTGTGGTTACAAAGTAGACAAGTCTGAGATAGGCATAGTTGAGCCGCATTTCCTGGATATATTAAGGTGTTTTAGCCATTTCACTCCATTGCATACCACATTTCCTATGTATGCTGGTCATTAAAGCCAAAAAAATGAATGTTATTATGATGATTAGAGTTATCATGTGAACAATAGTATTATCTGCTTTATTTTCTAGTAGGGTTTGGGTTACATCAAGTCATTAAAAGTCGAGTTGGCAAGTTTCGTATTTTTCTGCCAGGAAAACATGTAGAAACTATTGCATCAGGAAACTTTTTTTTTTTTTTTTTTTTTTAGCGTAATTCATGAAATTTTATAGCATACAATATCATCCTTGTAGAATGAACGGCTGAGAACAAAATTAGTGGAATAAAAGCACTCATTTTGACTTTGGTGCATTAATCATCTTTGTAGACACTAGTAGTTGTGGATGGTTTTTCATAAAATGGGCATGCGGATTTCTCATTATTGTTCCATTGTGAGAAATAACCGGCATATAAATAAACCTGGTACTCCGGACTGTGCATTTACGTACCAAGTCTCATGAACTTTTAATTATCTTGCTTTTTAGGCAACAAATGAGAGAAAGCAGTATCATGTCAATGTTCATCGTGCACACACGTGTGTTAAATGGCTAGGAAAATATAGGCAGGATCTGTTGCGTTGCGTAACTGCTAAAAGTTAGCCAGAACAATGATCTAGAATAATAGTTGGATGATACCCTTTCATACATATTCTTGAGTGATGTAGCATTACTTGTTCATTTTTTGTTTGTATGAATTCTCTTTGATTAAACGCAGTGGTGGTGGTTTTAACTTTCTATTTCCAGTCTGCTGGAGAAACCGGGAGTTTGGATGTGGACTACTTCACATTTTCACCAAGTATAGCGGATTATCTTAAGGCGGCATCCCTTGTCATCAGTCATGCAGGTAAACTTGCTTCAATCTCTTGATTTTCTGCTCTTCTTTTTATATTTATATGTGATACTAATGGCAGGTTCAGGAAGCATATTTGAGACGTTAAAGTTGGGTAAGCCATTGATAGTGGTAGTAAATGAGGAATTAATGGACAATCATCAAATAGAATTAGCAGAAGAACTGGCTAAGAGAAAGCATTTGTTCTTTGCTCGCCCTCAAACACTATACCAGACAATCGTCGATATGGATTTAGAATCTCTTGTTCCATATCAACCTGGAGATGCAACTCCTGTTGTTAAGCTTATTAATAGGTTCTTGGGTTTCACAGAGGAATGACTGAAGAAAATGCAGAGCACCGATTGCTCTGCCAGCCGTTTGTTTGGGTGCATTAGGAGAAAATCGGACTTTATGTTGCAGTTGCACACATGTCACGTATCTAAGGGTACTGATATACGATACGAAAGGGTACCGCATCAGAATTTCCATCAGTGTTGAAGTGGCTGGACTTTTAGTCAACATTTTAAACACTGGAGGGATTCGTCATATACATGCTTTTTGCATGGTAATCGAATGATTTGATCCTGCAGACATTTTTGTTCATTCATAGTATAATTTGGGATTTTTATTTATATTTCTTGATGTTGTTGTTGTTCTGGGATTGTACTTTTCGAATTCCTTAAGATATACTACCAGTACATTTTTGTTCCCTGGCTGTAACAAAGTTGACGAAAGAGTACACCTTTTTATGGGGAAATTCTACCGCGGAGGGTCTTTTGTCTATGACGGAGGTCGGATTAACACTCCGTCATGTGTCATCCCCACAGCAAGCCAACAATAAATGAAGACAGAGAAAATTCATCTTGAGGGGCAGGCAGAAGTCCCAAGAGTCCAAGCTGAACCCAGCTCGGTCATCCTCCCTGACCTCACCAGGTCAGCCAAGGTACAAGAGATCCCCCAACTCGGCTCGGACCTCCCAGGTCAGCCTGAGTCTATCCCGACTAAATCCCCACGCACAATCAATCGGTGAATATGTATGCAATCCTCAACCATCAAGGCTCGATCAAATATTCAAACTAACGTGATTATCTCCTACAATCAAGGGATAAAATCATAATTATCTATTCATTAGAACACGAAATCACAATCCACTCAGGACACGGCCCATGCAGCCTGAGGGCGCAAGCCTCTTATATATAAACAATCCATAAGGAACTACGATGACTTGATTCCTGACTAATTCACATGATACGTAGACACATTGAGATACAGTTTCTCAAGTCCAGTCTAAACCCCTGCAAACTACCCTTCCTCTTTATTATTTTTGGTGTTCTTGAAGCTTGTGCAGGTTGTCACAAGGATTAAAAGGCCCCGGAATTAATATCCGAAGATTTTCAAAGATCGCTCTTTTTAACGGGGATGTATTTGCATCTAATCAAAGACATTGTAAATAAGCTTTTAAACAAAGTAAGTCGGCATATATGCAAAAATGAGAGCATGAGTCGTTCTTTCATTGGATGCATGAATATATCATCAATTTCCCAGTGTGAAAGCAGTTGGTTTCGAAGTTTTAGAATTCTGCTGATCCCAAGTACTCAATCTCCATCATAGCATATGGCAATATAGAAAGTAAAGAAGAAAAAGCATGACCAGAAGAATTGTGAAGCTTTTTCTACATCCATATGATCTACTAAAGTAGATCGGTATTGCCCATATAATGAAAGAGGAACTAAACTCCATCCCCGTTTGGGTTCCAATCTGAAAGGAAGCCGGGGCGCAACTTGGTCTCTTCGCCCAAGTTTGATTTATGTCGGTGTTGGCAAATCAGCTTCATAAAAAAGATAGGGGAAAAGATCGTACAGTTCTCCTACCGAGACAACTCTCCACGGTCCATCTCTACGTACTTGTCCAAATTGGACAAGTGAGATCTTCCGATCTGCGTCTTTGTATTTATTTAAGAGAGAATGAGAGTGAATCGAAAGGCTTCCGTTTCCTGGGGGGCTTTCGGGCCCCAATCGATCTTTTTCGTGGTTCGGTTGTTCGCCGATTCAAGTGGTACGTGCGTTGGTTTAGAACGTCGTGAGACAGTTCGGTTCCTATCTATCGTTGGTGTTAAAGGGAGTGAATCCGATTAAAACGACTCATTGGATGCATTAATATTTCATCGATTTGTAACTCCGATTAAAACAACGTCGATTCGCCGAAAGTGTATAAAAGAACACTAATAACGACGTCGTTTTGGGTATTTAACATTAGCACATCATTTGGCATCCTCATTCTAATATATGACCTGTCAAATTTGGGGGAAAACAATTGTAGCGGGCATTCCCTCACAAAAAAAAAGGAAAAAAATAAAATTCAAGCGGCACAGTGCACGGAGCTGCTGCAGATCGTTGGAAAAATGGAAAGAAGATCGAGGCAGACGCGGTCGCTGGCAGCTCCAGATTGGAGCCCACAGGAATGTATAACTCTGGTCAACGAGATCAACGCCGTCGAAAGCGAGTGGCAGCACACGCTAGCTTCCTTTCAGATATGGCAGCTGGTGGTCGAGAACTGCAACGCTTTACATGTCAACAACAGAAGCCTTAACCAGTGTAGGAAGAAATGGGCGTCCCTCTTAGCTGATTTCAACATGGTTAATTCATGGCGAGGGTCTTATTGGTCATTTGACACCGACAAAAGGAAGGAGCTTCTCCTCCCTGAAGAATTCGATAGACAACTCTTCAGAGCTATTGATGCTTATCTCAACCGAAAAGGTACCGGTGATGATGATGAACCCGCCGGTCCTGATACCGACCCGGAACCTGACCCGGATATTCAAGGCACCACCGCCAACTGGGGTATGGTATTGGTATCCTCCTTCATTTTCCAGCTAATTAACTAATTTGATAATGTTTCATGAAAGAAGTAAGATGGAGAAAGATTGATTGTCAAAATCATTGAGTTATTCACACCCAGATTTTTTGGACATTGCACCCTAATACCCTATCTTTACAGTGTTATTCTGTCTAATGGCCAAGAAAATGGTGCCTGTTTAAATACAAGTTTTGTTGTAACTCAAGTTGATGTTTCTTTAAGTTGGTTTGTTTTCTTTGTTAGGGCCAAAGAAAAAGAGAAGGAAGATTACTCCTCGCAAACGCAAATTTGATGGTAAATTCCAACAATGGGGAGGCAGCACAATTTGTAAAATGAAAAACGAGCCATCAACTTCGAGTGAAGTGCCAGATCTTCCGGTGAAGAACATTTTTGCAGAGGTAATACTCGACCATGGCATCGAAGATGACAAGGAAAAGAAGATGGCAGCACAAATATCAGAAAATGTAGAGCTTATGAATGCAATTCTTCAAGGAAATGCAGATGATGATGATGATGATTTTGACTGCAAGTTGTCTGACTTGAGAAATGTCGAGGCTATGCAAATCGATATGACACGGCGTAAAGGTGACAGACTTATAGATTGTCTTGGGATAATAGTTAACACCCTTAATCAGATTTGTGATCATGTTCAAACAAGTAAGTAATTTTATAATTTTATATACAACAACAAATGCATTGTCGTTCTCCGACACTTGACTGTGATTTCTCTATCTATCTCCTCTTTTCTTGGAAATTCTATTGCAAGTGTTTTGATGTTACAATGTAGTACAAAAATATTTCATCAAGTACAAGTAGTACTCTTACTACTTCAGCAAAAAATATAAACAGAAGATTGAAAAGTGTAAAAAAAAATTTCTGCCTGTCTGAGTGTCTTGACATGCTCATCCTTCATGACAGGCCAATATAATTTGCATATATACATGATGAAATCTCTGCTGCCAATAGTAGTTATTTGATGCATTCAATGTTTGGCTCCTTTAGCTTTCATACTCAGATTGTCCTGTGTTTGGACAACTTAAATCATCCTGCATTCATTCATGAAATGAGTTACAAGCATAGTTTATTATCCATCCAATCACGTTTCATTACAACTATAACTTACACATGGCAAAGAGACTGACTCTGTAGAGATGAGGGCCCTGCAGTGTACGCAAAAGAGGTAGTCATTCTTTCGCCTGCTAGGTCTCTTAATTTATGCAATTCCGGCATCACAACTTTCCCAAGATCAGGTCTATCTTTCCTTCTTAGCTCGGAACACTTTAAAGCCAACTTAGCAAACCCTAAAGCCTCCTCAAAAGGCCAATCAGGAACAGATGAATCAAGCATCTCAGCAAAAGCCTCATTTTGAATAGCGTTCTCAACATGATGAGTCAACCCCATTGGTGATCTACCTGTTAGTATCTGTAAAAAAATGATGCCTAATGAATACGTATCTGATTTTATTCCAAGCATTCCTGTCTGTTGATACTCTGGATCAATGTAACAGAAGGTTCCTGCTGTTGAAGTCATGCGGTATTGTGTTACGGTATCTGCAACTGATGCAGGCACAAGCCTGGCTAATCCAACATCACTGATCTTGCTTACTAAATTACGGTCAAGAAGGATGTTGGCTGGCTTCAGATCACGATGCACTATAGGCTCTGGCTTGGTCTGGTGAAGAAAGAAAGACCTGTACCGATTTCTGCTGCAATACGAAATCTATGCTGCCATGAAAGCGGAGGGGTGTTCCCACGTCTAAAGAGACGATCTTCAAGACTCCCGTTTGACATATACTCGTACACTAAGCAACCATATTCAGGGCATGCTCCAAGAAGTAATACCATGTTTGGATGTCGTATGCAGCTCAACACCTCAACCTAGATAACACGATAAACCGATACATTGACTTGTAAGAGTCATGTAGGACTAAAGAAGAGGCTAGACATAAATACATGGGGACTTGCATTGGTTTTTAAACAGATTCTCTATTCAAAAGACTGAAAACGGTGGTGCTTTTTCACCTGTAGTCAGTTCACTAACCTCTTGCTGAAATTGTGATCTTCCTTGTGCAGCATCTGGACGCAGGACCTTGACTGCAGCAGGGGTGTGATCTAAAGTACACTTGTAAACCGGTCCATAGCCACCTTCTCCGATCTTAAGAGATTTATCAAAATAATTTGTTGCAATTTCAATTTCATCAATGGTGTATCTCCTGTAATTGAAATGTGATTGTGTCATCCTATTCATTACTCCGTCATCTGCTTCTTTTAATGAGTTCATTTCTGCATTGATTCGCTTTTGAGCGTCAAGTTCTGCAATCCGCCGAGCTGCTTCAGCATGTTGAGTGGCTGTCTTAGACCTAGCATTTACTCTTTCTGTGTATGACATACTGGCTTCCTCTGCTTCTAATCTTTGCTGCTCTTCCATTTTCCACCTTTGAAGCTCCATTGCCTACAATACACAACATGTCATACACTCACTACTCATAGGGCACATAAAAACGAGGCCCGGATACTCCACAGTGATGATCCATGGTGCAGTGAGGAGGTCATGTACCAAAATCACTGTAGAGATCCAGGTTCAATGAAAAAGATGAAGTTCATGCCTTCTGGTTTGTTGACAATGCTTCCTTGCAGGCAGAACTATACGTTAACATTGTTTGCTTCAGCTCCTCCTTTAACCTTCTCATCTCTGCTTCCACGTCGTCCTGTGTGTTCAAGTTTTGTTTTTGCAGCACATTCACAAAGAGAAAATGATAAAGGCACAGGCAGACAAGGGAATAGTATGATAGATGGCTTACCATTGTATGAGATGTAGATAGCCTTTCATTTTCATCTGAGACAAATGACAAGTCAGATGTAATGTCCATTGATCTGCGCCGAAGAAGGGTTCATAAGCATCCATGTCAGAGTAGCCTGAAAGCCTAGGAGGAGTATGTCGGCTTTCAATGCTCTCGGAATACGATGAAAACATGTCCACGCTCGGCCTACCAGCACTGACAAAGGATATGTCAGTATCTGGAGCAGAGAATTCATATGCTTTGCCATTCGGATCTTTCCTGTGAGTGAATGGTGACCTGTTTGGGGTCGTAATGAAACCAAATCAGTGCACTAGTTTAGCTAAAGCCTTAAACCAAAAACTCACTATACATTTGAAGCTTACTTCATTGTATTATAGTCATTTGGCATGTTGTAGATAGATGCACCAGATCCTGACATGTTGGAGCCTGCTGCCATCAAAAAGCATTTACAAAGAAAAATGACATACTTACTTCATTGTATTATAAACAAAATTCTTAATCGGTTTCGGTTGCTGACCTTTGAAATTGGTGGTAGGGGGTAATATAGTTGTTTCAGATACAGTACTTTTGTTGGTGGCCTGATGCAGGATCTGTTGACGGAGTGGATGAATAGTAGGTGCTGGACGAGAAGCAGAACGCGTAGAAGAAATCTTTCCCTTGTGTACGATACATACTGTACAGAATTCAGGTACTCCCTTTAGCACGCTTCCTGGTATATCTCGATATTTGAATCTTCAATGCCACAAAGGTTTTTAGAATTAAAACTTCAAAACAACACAATTGCATTGACACTAGGAACATTTTTCCACAGTTTCACTGTTATGACTGTATGGTGTTTGTTGAATTGTCTCACTCACTCTCCCAAAAGCTTATGTTGTTTAGGAGTTGAGTAATTAGACACTAACTGTTGGGAATGTGAGTAATGTAGATACTAATCGACTTCAACACGTGTGAGCTTAATATATATAAACGGTCTGATGAATAAAGAGTTGGGCCAACATTGGGCACACATATTCACATAATAAACACAACCAAGAATACCAAAATGTCAAACATTTGATAAATGCTTAAAGAGTTTCAAGCCTCTTGAAAATACTAGGTAAATTGAGAAAGAAGACAGCAGACCTGAAAATGCTTCCTTTTGCAGCTGCACCGAGCACCAAGACTTCTACGCCTACCCTACTAACAAACTCGAGTATTGCTTTAGCTACATCTTCTTCCTCTAGCATGATTTCGTGACAATGTATCTACACATCACAATGCAATATCAGAATATAAAGGCCCATAATGTCACATAGAAAACTAAGTTTAGCTTGAAGCTTCAAGCACTCACATCTTTACGCATACAGTAAACACGGAATGGAAGAAAAATCTCCTTTGCTGCAGGATCTATTTCTCCATTAACATCATCATTTTCATCATTATCATTAGAAATCAGATTTAGTCCTGCACCAAAAGGGGTTTAAAAGAATGGTGTTCAAGACGCTTAAACTGTCTATAACAAATGCCCATGAATGTCATAACCTGCATATTGCATTATCAAGGATCCTACCAGAGGATTTTCAATTAACGTGCTCACCCCTTATATATATAATGAAACATCGTCTTATATATTTCTTTATGCACATATCATTGTATGATGAATGCAATGCAATGAAATGAAATTATGAAAAAGGACGCGGAAAAAGAAATGAAAGAATAATTACTTGGGATAGAAGAGGAAGAGAAGGTGGTGGAGGAACCAGGGGGTTTAACTTTAACATGGATGAGAAGTATGGTTTGGCCTTTGGCAACAAGATTTTCTGCAGCCCATTTCAATGCATTTTGGCTTGATCTATCTTTATCTATTGCTACTGCTACGAATTTTTGGGGTTGGTTTTGCATCGTTTTTTCTTTTTTTTCCCCCAAAAAAGATCAATAGCTATGAAACAGAAACTCCTCTGTTTATGTTTATATCATCAGCATGACACAATTCTCTGCCAATGATATCGTTTTTTATTTTATTATTTTAATTATTTATTTTAATTTATTTTAAATTTTTGTTTTTATTGTTAAATTCTTGAATTTGTTGTTACTTGTAAATGTAAATTTTGCTTGTTTCAAACATAACCCAGTATTTTTTTTTTCTACCCACAAGTGCAAGAAGGAATTGAAAGTTTTGGAAATGAAACATATACCCCTCCCTAAAGCTTCTTTTCTTTTCTTTCCCTTTCAAAAAATTAAAAAAAAAAAAAGAAGAAGAAAAAGAAAGAAAAGAAAGGTAGAAAATAGGAACATACAAAAAGAAAAACTACGTAAATTTAGAAATAGTTTTTATTTATTTTTAACTAATGGAAGCTAGATCATGGGGAGAAGATAGAGAAGACCCGTTAATTTTCGGTGCTCTCTGTTTCTCTGCAAGTCAGTTAATGTGGAGGGAGCTCCATATTTAACGGGTTTTTAGTTAATTTGACAGTTTGACCTCATTTCTCATGTCCAAGTATTTCTTTTTGGCACTCTCTTGCAACGCCGTTCCAACTTCCAACCTCAAAAGAATAATATAGAAAGAAAATGATATCCATTTTAGATATGATTTTTTTTATGTTTTATAAATCACAACATATTTACTCAATCAATTATTGTATGATATACATTGACTATACATAGATATGCTGCATACATGACTCTATTATTCCTATTACAGATGAAACTCTTTTAGTGGGATTGATTTATACTACTACTTGTAATGCGGTAGTATCAAGTTGTATCAAATGACATAACTTTCAATCTTTTTCACCTTACACCCAATTACTATGTGAAAAAGAGTACATATGCCTAGAGAGGTCACCAGTTCGATTTTCCTTTGAGTTATCATGTTGAAAGAGCTCTTGGTTAGACTTTACCCCTGAATAAAAGTCAAACTCTCCAGGCACGATCCGGGCTGAATTCCGTATTTGTCGGACCAGTTAGTTCCGGATACCGGGGACTTTAAGCATAAAAAAAAAGTACATACAAAATAATATGATGCATGTTACTTGATATAAATTTTGTAATATCTCTCGTCTCTTGGTAAGAGTTTTTTTTCCTTTTCAAAATTAGTGTTTTTTTCCTTTTAATTTAAGCTTTTTTTTGTCTTCTAGTTGGGGGAAAACGACTCATGTCTCTGAAAAGTCTGTAAAAATGCTTAAGGAATCCATAGTCTTTAGAATTTCGTCTTTCTTTGTCTAGAGAAGGTAACCATGTCGGCTCCTCGACCACATTGGTTGGAGAAACGACCCATGCAAGTCATGTAGCTCCATTCTTTGTTCTGCTAATCATAGTGGTGATTTCGAAGCAGATCAGGTTGAAGAAGCTGTTTCGAATCCAGATCTGTCTTTAGAAGGTAAAAGTCGAATCTTTTTGTACGATTTGTTATCGTTGTTAGATTAGATTTTCGTAGAATTCATGTTGGCTTCGTTTCTTGTTCGTGAGTTCCCGTAGTTTCGGGAAGTAGTTGCAGTCTGGTCATAGATTTGGCTTTGATAAGGCAATGAGGTATTTTTATAAAAAAGAGAACTCGTTTTTCTTTTAAAGATCATGTTTTTAATTTATGTATCTTCTGTTTTCTGATAAATTACACGGAACTAGACATAATTATGGGTGTAGAATAGTTCTTTGGGTAGTTGTAGCTCGGAAAATGAGTCTCGAGGGTTGAGCGTGTCGGCTCCCGACCATTTCTGTTGGGAAAGCGACCGGATGATCTCCCAAATGTCTAGTTTTTTGATAGTTTTGTGCTTGTACATAGTATTTTCAAATACTGTATTGTCTTTTGGTATTTTCTATAAATCGTTTCTATGAATATTGTTACGAGTAGTGGAGATAGATTGATATTATGATGTGTGACGATACGAGATTTCACCCCTCCACGTGGAATAATCTGATTGGTCCAGCCGGCATGTGAAAAAGCCTACATTGATTATCCACATCGGATCGAATTGGAGACATACCAGTGAAGGCCGAAACAACCGACAGATTCTGCAAGTGTCCTACTTCGATCACCCATGTCGGTATGCATCGAGTCGAGACCAAGACTTCCAGTCCAGACACCCAGGCCCACCATCCAGTTGGTTACTTGGAAAAGGGGTCAAGGCCCATTAAAGGGTATTTGTGTCAATAGACCAAACCGCCCAAGATTAGAGGCGGAAGAAGGACATGTGCTATATAATACATAGCTCCGCAGAACTACGTAAGGCTTGATTCCTGGAGATTACATGAGATACGTAGGCAATCCAAGATACATTCTTGGACTCAGCCATAAAACACCAAAAACACCATCTTTATTCAGTTATAGCCGTTCGATCCCTTTACAGCTCATCCTTAGATTACACGTGGCCATGTTTCACCGGTGGTGTATTATTCAGCATCATCAATGTGCTATTGCCTTTGTATGATCACTTTGGATAGATATGGAATTAAACATGACTTTTTTTGCTTTATACGATGTGCCAGATTACCCAGTCTTTTTTGGTGAGTTACAATTACTCCTGATGTATTGCACTGTGTACCATGATTAGATATGATGTCTTATTTATGACTTATTAGATTGCAACTCAATGCATTGCATCGAATAATGTAATTTTACGTGACATGTGGGATGCTAGACTAGTCATATTACCCGAATGGTGCCATGCTCTTATGCTAGGTGGTAGCATATGTTGTACACTTCACTCTCTGGTTTTCTGTGTTGAAACATAAAACATGATTATGACAGATAAGACAAGAACATGAATATACTAAGTAGGTTAACGTAGAAACCGAACAAGCACGTACATGATTAACTAAAATAGTTAATAGAACATGTTTTGTATGCAAAGTTTCTAGTATACTTTCACGTGCCTAACATCATAAGGACTCGATAACCGGAAGCGAAGTGTTACAAACTTTCTACAACAAATGTATTCGAAAATTTTATGTATGTTTTTCGAGAGATTCTTAAGTAGTAACTCATTTATGACGATATACCATTTAGATGAATTTGAACCACATTATTTAAACTCAGGATAAACCTACGTGGTCCATATTAATTCACGTGGTGGTAATGAAATTACCTCCCAAGACTTGCTCATGTTTTCCTATAATTTTTTTTTTTTGTTTTGAAATTCTATTGTAGTCGTTGTCATGTCATATTGTTATTAAGAAAATGGTAAGAGAGAGGAGTAGCATGTGATATATAAAGATTGAACCGGCCACAAGACTTTCTCCCCCTTTCTTTTGCTTTGCTCGTCTTTTCTTCCCCGAAGCCATTGAAGAGTGTTCTTCTTGTTCTTCTTCTTCCCACTCATATATTCAAAGCTGCTGAAACTGTAACAAAAAATAAAATGAGCAGGAAAGCAGCACCGGCGGTGTTTGTGGGCAGCAGCGAGATGAAGAGAAGTCCTTCTGAATTGGCACTTGAGGAGCTCTTCAACAACAACAACAACAACAATACAAGACCCAACCCTGGTTCTATTGATAATAATGATTTCCCTTTTGATCAAAAACTCACCGATTTTCCCTTGCAGCTTCATCATTGCTCCTTCTCTCGGACCAACCCCCCCAACCCGGTAATTTTTCTCTCCATATATATATTGCTCCTCATTTTCTCTTTTCATTTTATTCATCAGTTTTTTTTTGTTTTTTTATTTATTTAAAGGATTCGTTAATGTTTACAATCTCCGCATTCTTTATGTTTTTCTACTAGTGCTGCAACTCTTTGATTTTGAACTGTCGCTTAGGATCAGCATGATCATTTAATATCATAAAATTTGCCATGTATTTATTTAATTTCTTTTGTTTTTTTTTGCCATGTATGATTTATCCGGTTGAAAGTTGCCGCCATGAGACAACACTTGCTTGGGGGGGCAGATCCGAAAATTTATTATAGGTGCAAATTTAAAGATTTATGGACGCCTAAATAACATTTTTTTTTTAACGATAATACTAAATCGTTTTAATAAAAGAATATCTTATGTCAATGGGTCACGTGGATCCACTGGTGCCACTTACCGTACGAAAAGTAGAATAATTATTTTTTTTTTCTTTTTTAAAACCCCCGATATCTAGACCTATTGATCTATAACTATTCCGGAGAATTCAGCCTGGATCGTGTATTCAGAGTCTGACTTTTCCTAATGGGTAAGACCATCATGCATGGCTTGACATTAATTTCCGGAGAGTTTTGCCCAAATCATATCGGACCAACTGGACCTGACTTACGGAGAGTTCGGCTTAGATCGTGTATGCAGAGTTTAACTCTTACTCATGGGTGATGCCAATTAACATGGCATGACTATTCCAGAGAGTTTGACCCGGATCGTTCCTGCAGAGTATGAATCTTACTCAGAAGGGCCAACATAGCGTGACTATTTCAGAGAGTTCGGTCAGATCGTGCTGCAGAGAAGTCACTTTTACTCGAGGTAAGACCAAAGATGGCGTGACTATTTCAGAGAGTTCGGTCTGGATCTTGCCTATAGAGTCCGACTCTTACGTACTCAGTGGTAAGGCCAACATGGCTAGACTATTCCAGAGAGGTGGCATGAATCGTGCCTGTCGAGTCTGACTTTTATTCAGGAACTCGACTATTCTGAAGAGTTCGCCACGGATTGTATCTGCCGAGTATGCCTCTTGCTTAGAGATAAGACCAACATGACATCTCAGAGAGAATCAAACATTTGACCTCTCTAGATAAATTCTAAAGTTACTTATCATTTGAGTTAAACTATTGGTTGATACATACATCCATCTATATTAATAAGAAGACAATGGTTTGCTCCTTAGTGACACTTGTTTTTTTTTCATTGGTTATTATTTTTATTTTTTTTACTGTTCATGGCCCAGTCCAAAATATTTTTTTGTGGCCCAGTCTTGAAATTTTATTTTAAAATTTTTTTTTGAGAAGAAGGGTTTGAGTTAAATTGTTTCATTTTGGAGGAATCAACTGTATCACCTTTTAATGTGCGAATATATGTAGCAAATGTATGACTATTTTTAAAATATAAGGCCACGACTTGTTCATTAAACAATCTCTTTATATCATACCAAAAAATTGTGTTGACGTTTATATGAAATCTTATAAATTTCTTAAAATAAATTCATTTCATAAAAAACATATCGTTTGTCAGCAATGATATACGACTATTTTCAAGATATAAGGTCACGACATGTTGCCTACACGATCTTTATATCATGTTTAAAAATATTTGGTTTGACGATTACATGAAATATTAAAATTCTTGAAATGAATTTTTTTTTTTGTAAAAAAACATATCGTTTATATAAAATATTAAATTTCTTGGAAAAAAAATTATTTCGGCCACAAATATTGTTAAACTGGCTATAGTGTATTGTTGATTTAATTTCTATGGAAATTCGAATTATGTATTTTACCATGGCCGTTAAAATTAGCCTAGATCTGAGAATACAAAAAAGGGTTCAGTAGTGTGGAAATGTGTCGATTTTGTGTCGTGGAGTATTGACAGTGTGTTAGATTTTAATTAATTTTTAATTAATATTCATTTCATCAACCGACACTTGTTGGATATGGTGTCGGGGTGTATCGGAGCGTGTCGTGTCGTGTGGTGTTTTTGGTAGAACACGTGTTGTTGCAGATAATGTCGAAGATAGCTTCATTCTTTTCGGTTAAAATAGATTTAAGTAGAAATTGAAAAAAAAAAAATTCAGTAGTGTCGAAAAGTATCCATACGATGTCGGGAGGTGTCGAAGATGTGTTGGATATTCATTTCATCACCGACACACGCTTTATACGTGTCATCGTAATGTATCGTAGCTTAATTAAATACAATCGGGTAACGCCGCAAGCGGAAGATTTATTGTTTATTTTCCTAGTATATATATATATATATATATATATATATATATATATATATATATATATATATATATATATATATATATATATATATATATATATATATATATTTATATTCATAAAGAAGAAGAAGAAGAAATAAAGCCAAATTCAGGAATCCTAGAGTATCCAAAAAAAAAAAAAAAAAAAATGGAGTAGAAACGACACTCGACTACAAACATTCTATAACATTATACTACGCACGTACGTATCTGAGAAAAAAAAAACTATAAAAAAGGATTGGGCAAAATGTTAGTGTGTATCGTGTGTACGTGTGGGGTCGATTTTGTTGTTTTCCCTTTGTTCTCACGTCATGTATTTTCTTTCCTACATAAAATTACAAAAATTAGAAGATCAAGGTAGTCGTAGGGCGAAAAAAAGTTTTTAACTTTAAGGAAAAGCAAAGGGCAAAGTGATACATCTTTCTTATGCTGGATGCTTTTTTATTGAGGGTAATTGTAACACTCTCAACTAGAATCATAATGAAATTTCTTTAACAACCTAAATCTTATGCCTTTTGCAACGTTAATTATAAGTAAAAATTTATTTATAACTACTATGATGTCCTAAGTCGTTAACTACGTACTACTGAATATAATACTAATTGGCAAAGAAAATATTTATTAGCAACCGCCACAATCTCATAATAAATCCGCATGCACCTCTGATCCATCTTCCAAGCTTAGTCTTCATCCTCAAGATATTCCATGCAATCATCTTCAACATGCATGTAAGTCTTTCTTGAGGGAAAAAAAACTAGCACTGCAGTTAATTACCCGGTAAGTAGTAGAATATATATCAAAGGAATACATGGTTTCTTTCGTATCCGTAAAAAAATAAAAAATAAAAAAGGAAAGAATACATGGTTTCTAACTGAGAAGTATTACAATCTGATCGAGTAAAACACTAAAAAACATGTTCATTCTCTACTTAATTAAGCCACAAAATACTTTGAAATCACATCTTTACTATATATGCATGAAACATTATTAGCCTTACATTACATTAATTACATACATGTTCATTGATTTTTCTTTCATTAATTAATCTTGTTCATCATCCGTTTATCCGTTCATATAATTATTCCGCAAAGAAACTATAAATATTGTGCATGATGCTGCTCACCATAAAAGTTTCATACATATTAATATTTT
Source organism: Gentiana macrophylla (assembly GCA_026214975.1). Classification (NCBI taxonomy): domain Eukaryota; kingdom Viridiplantae; phylum Streptophyta; class Magnoliopsida; order Gentianales; family Gentianaceae; genus Gentiana; species Gentiana macrophylla. The sequence goes on from CM047807.1 coordinate 102,997,839, forward strand.
GCAAGAAACATATACAGCCACAAAAATGTATATGTAATCACTTTCTTGACGTGTAAAAATTGGCCCCTCGTGGGATCTTATATTCAACAAAAGACAGCCATCAATCCGACGTGGTTTTGGAGTCTTTTTCGAAAAGGTTTTTTTTTTTTGAAAGGTGAAAAGGTTTTTTTAAAAATATTCAGAAAAAAATAAAAGGCAAAAGATTGATTTAAAGAGAGAAAAAAAAAAGACAGGTTCCACGTCAAGTCAGGCTGTGCATGTATAAACTTTTCAACTTTTATTTGCTTTTTTTATATTGGATGTCGTTGTTCTAACTTGGAATCTGACACATGTTACTAGCTAATTTTTCCCCACAAATATGTCGGCCAAATCAATTTCCCCACAAATTTAAGTGCTTTTGATTGATTAAGTGGAAAAAAAAGAAAAAAAAAACCTTTTTTCCAATATCTATACTATTTTTCATCATGTTTATCTGCAGTAAAAAGTTTCCATTACCAACAAACGCTTTTATACGTACACTAAACCACTATTTTAAAGAAAAGATATATATATATATATATATATTAAAAAAAAAACTTGCAAATCAAGATTCCAAATAAAAATTGCAAATTAAGGCAAAGTGGTCAAGTTAAATAATGACGAAAGACAAGCCTTCTGCCGAATGGAAAAGATTCAGAGATCTTGCGACGATTGTTATTATTATGATTTGATGACAAATACTCTTTGTTTTATTATGTAATTTTTTTTATAAAGATATTGACATATAGGACCAACGTGATGATTCCACCATTCACTTGTTCTTGTTGTTGTTGTTGTTGTTATATCATCATATTTTAAACATTTTTACCGGTAGATAAACTTGACATGATATTTTCAGAGGAGTACGTATGGTAATTAAGAGTAATCATAGAGGCACAACAAAAATTACACAACATATGGGTCCACATCACAATCAATTAACACACATCAAAATCAATGGTGAAAGATCATGTTGTGGCATCCGTTGTGTAATTTTTATTGTGCATCTATCATTACTCGTTAATTAATTGTATCTTTAACTTTTTTACTGGTAGATAAACTCGACTTGTTATTGTCGGAGTAAGTTACATTGATTGATGAATAGTTGAATGAGTAATGGTCTGGCCACACACAGGCGCGACCACTGATATTGTCAGGACAATTTACATTTTTTTTTACATAACCAGCGAAATACCGATGATTGCCTTGACAATAATGTTAGTCTCTGCTCATTTACAAAATATATATATCGAACGAAACGATGTTGTTGTTGTATAATAATAAAAAAATAGCACTAAAAATGACATTAATGGTCTATTATTCGGACATGATAGATATGAATTTTTTTTTATTATTGTTTGTAATTTCATTCTAACATAACAGACAATGTCCATTTTCATTAATTCAAAAAAATAGATGGAATGAGATCTATAAAATTTACAACTCACTACCAACCCCACCGCATCCTATCATCCACCCTAATCTACCCCACCATACCCTCACCTCTATCCAATCTTACCCTACTCTACACAACGCCACATTGATCCTACTATGCAACCTCCCTCACCTCACCTTACCCATTTACCCTTCACCCTACCTCAACCTCCATACCTACATTACCCCACTCTACCTTGCCCTATTCTTACCTCACTTTACCTTTATCCCATCCTCACCCTACCCATCTTTCACCTTAATTACCCCACCCTACCTTATCTTACCACTCTATCTTATCGCGTGCCTTTACCAACCCCAACCTATCTCACACCGACCCCAACCCAACCTTACCTAGCCCCACCTCACCCGTACTTCTTACACCATCCATCTTTACATAACCAACCATCACTGCATGGTGTGTTATTTATTATGGACTGATATATTATATCTTTTCATGTATGAAATGTCTCCGTTCCATTCTATTACTTTATATCATTCTATTCTATTTCATTTCATCAAAAGAAAGGGACCTAATTAAGCATGCATATGATCATACACTTTAAAAATGGCAGGGAACAGGGAGTTCTTTTGCAGCAGCAGCAGGAGGAGGAAGATACAACCAAGATGCCGATAATCGTCTGTGGTCAACAAGCATTCTTTCAATGCATTCTAGCCACACCCCAACATTAGATTCCCAGTCCTCTATATGTAGTAAGATGCTGTTATATCAATAAAAAAAAATTGAAGTTAAACAATTTATAATATATGTAGTCATGTGTGTTGGTCTGTCTGTCAGTTGGGAGTCCATCATATGCAAGTAAATCAAAGAGCAGAGATAATCATGGTGCAACAACAACAATAGCAAGCAGTGGTTCTTCTGGGGATCAATCTGATGATTACGATGCTGAGACCGAGGCTGGCCCTTGCGAGCAGAGCACCGATCCTCTTGATATCAGGCGCATCAAAAGGTACCATACATAATATCGTGTAAATAAACTATGTTGCTTTGAACTGTTAGATGGCGTTGTCATTTATATAGAAAGATATATAAACCATGTTTTTTTCTCTTTTTATATCACACTCATTATCATATTATTACAGGGATGTATATTATACTTGAAAATGTGGTTATATATATATGCAGGATGGTCTCGAATAGGGAGTCTGCTCGACGCTCGAGAAGAAGAAAGCAAGCACATTTAGCTGATCTTGAGCACCAGGTATCCATATATCTATATCTATCAGTCCTTATATAGCAAATTAAAGTTTTCCATTTTTGATTTGACCTTATCAAATTTCTGTTTATGCCCGCTTGTTTCTGGTAATTTTCACACACACACACACATATATATATATATATATATATATATATAGGTTGAAAAACTACGAGGAGATAATGTATCGTTGTTCAAGCAACTTACTGATGCCAGTCGTCAATTCAAAGATTCAACAACAAACAACAGAGTACTTAAAGCAGATGTTGAAGCTTTGCGAGCCAAGGTATTATACATTTAGTTGTTTTGATTTGAACATGCATGGTTTATCCATAAAACAATGAAATTATGTTTTTGGATTGGATCAGGTGAAGTTGGCTGAAGATATGGTTGCAAGAGGATCGTTGACATCGAGTCTGAGTAATCTGCTTCACAATTATCTGAACACAACATCAAATTCCCAAACATATTATGACAACAATAACAATAACAACAACAACAACAACAACAACACGAGTAGTGGTGTTCAACTGGAAAATATTTCTCAAAGAGTTCTAGTAGGAGGAGGAGGAGGAGGAGGAGATGATCAGCCATATAATCAGCCAGCTGACCAAAATTCAGCAGTCAATCTAGACAGCTTTCATTGGCAGTCATCTCAAGATTGGGGTCTCAAGTAATTAATTAATCATGCATGGTTAATTTCAGCTTTTTTCTTGTGTGGAATTGGGGAATTATTATCATAGCTACTACAATGAACCATATATATGTGGATATAAGGGAAAAAAAAATGCAAAAATAATCATGTAACTTGGGTCTGGTCAGCGTTTTAGTCCATGTTTTTCTCCGGTCGCAGTTTTAGCCCAATAACTTGGATCTGTTTTGCAATTTTATTTGCATCGGTGTTGGGGGAGTCTGAATTTGGAGGAAAAATCGATTTTGGTGGGAAAGTGCCTCCATGCAGCACCGAAAATGCAAAAGACGAGGAATATATAGCAAAAAATTATCATACATCTTGGCCTAATTAAGAGAATACGTCTTTATTTCTCCAAGTTAAAGGACGTTTTTGCAATTTTCGTGCAAAAATTAATCTTTTTCTCAATTTCAAAGACATGTCACAAAATCAACAAGAATTTTGCAACGTGAGCACCTCCCGGCCAGCTCGGAGGACCTTCAATTGCAACGGAGTAAAAGTAAAACTAAAACACTACTCGGATCAAGTTACATGACTAGGTTTTGCATTTTTACATGCGTCATGCCGAGGGACAAAGGGCAACTTCCACCATGTTGGATTTCAGCTACGTGCCTGAAGGAGAAACGGTGATCTATTGTGAAATGACAAATACGTCATTTTAAGGTTTTTATGGATGTATTTGATGTTACCGTTACCTTTCCACTTTAAAACTTAAGCCATTCACTCTTCTTCCTTTCTAATCGATCTATCCGTCGGTTTTATAGATCAATCCCACGGATATTAGGTAAATGTGATAGGTTTTATATATACATGTTCTTATAGCCATAAGTTTACATATATGTTACAAATTGATACATAAATAGTATATGTATTATTATTATTATTTGTTTTTATTAGTTGATATATATGTATATGGCAAACATTTGGATAATTATGCAAATGAAAAGAAATAACATTGAATGTTGGAAGGTTGCCACGTTTGTTACTTGTAAGCAAATTGGGTGATGTTAACTCATGCCTTCTTTTGTTGAGCCCCACGTTATGGTCTCGCTGGCAATCAACCAAGTGGGTGATTCACCCTTATAACATGACTCATGTATTTGTTTTGGAGCTATAAAATCCATTACAGCATATGCATGTATCACAGATGCATATTCTTTATAGAATAGTTGAAATTATATTGTTATTCTGGAAAGATAATAACATCTGAAGTGCTGTAGAAAGACTATTATTAGCCTAATATCACCGTGAGTACACCACGAGATTCACAAATACGAGAAGCAACGCTTTGGTTTAAGCTTTTCTTCACTAATTTGAGGTAGGAGGTGTTCAATTGAATCTATGTTTGCTATAAGCATGTTCTGAGTATAGATCCTTTTGTGGTGTGATGAATGTAAAGTGAAATGTTTATGTTCTAGTGGCTTTGGTTCCGTACCGTAACTTACGGGAGCATTGAAACACATCTTATTTTGCCTTACGTGATATTGACTCTGATAGTTGATGCCTTTGATGTTATGTGGAAAAGTTAAGGGTTCGGTTTCTGGTGGATTTTGCTCAGCATCTTGTGGAGACTCTCTACGTAGAGAAACTCGGGATCATTAGAAACCTTATTCCTTAGCCTTATGGGTATTGGATTAGAATCCAATATTTACGTGATACGTGTTAGGTAGCATAACTTGGAGTTGTCTAAGGTCTAGTAATCCTTAGAAGCTTTTTATGTGCAATGAACTCGGGTGGTTAGTTTAAAACGCATAAATACATACTTGAGAATCTAAAAGATAAAGCGTTTCTAGTCCTTGGTGATGCACGTTTATATCGCACCGGGAGTGGGACTCCACTTAAGGGCTAGCCCTATGCCTTTAAGGGTTGAATCTATCATGGTGCATCCGTCCCTCATAAAGTGTCCTTGGATTTTATTGCAACTCATCCCTTTGTTTCATGAGTTTGCTAGCGGGGCTAGCTGGAAGGGAGTATGCTTTTATAAAATACTTGGTAGTGTGTAGACCTTCGGTGCTATTTATATATATTGTTGTTATTTGTATAGATTCGATGTTTTACTCCCACTAAAAAGCACGTATGTACTTACCTCGTTATATTGTTCCCATCCCGAAAAGTGTGATGCGATTTACGACGACATATGTGATGATGTGTACATAGAGGAGTGACCTCGGGATGCTTTGAAGTGTTGTTTTGTTATCTTCGGCTTTTGTATAATGTAATATACGATAGGCTATCTTTTGTTATAGTAGTACAAGTAATGTAAGCTAAATCTTGTAGCGTTTTGCCTTGTGAATTATTGTTGCTTTCCCAAACTATAAATGTTGTAATGCTATCAACATATGGTTTCCTAATCTACCCCTAGTATGTATGTTTTTCGAGCCGTTTAAACTTCCACAATTATACTCACGATGACGCATTAGTAAAGCTTACATTTATAATTTAATATAAATACGAGTTATATACGTGCCGGACGTTTATTTCCGGATAATGACTCGGTGTATGGAAACAGGACGTAACATCTATTGTATTGAATCCATGGAACCGTGATGGTCAATGACAACAATAGAAAGTGGCGTGGATCAAACAAGCTATCTAACATGGGGAAATTTTTGGGTTGTGTGTCCGCACCGTGCGAACACACCTATTTTACCGTGTTTTTAAATGTAAATTGTTTAAAATTCAAAACACTCTAAAAAAAACACAGGTGTTTTAAAGATAAATAGATATATCCGCATGGTGCAGACACACCATCCAAAAATTTCCCACTAACGTGGTCATGGCGGACAAGAAGAAATGCCAAAGGGGAGAGACTCCACCCTTGTCAGTCATGATGTCATCGGCAGTATCGGCAGCTCGTTGTTTCTCTTCTTCAACCTCATGCTCTGTTTTTATCGATTCAGGTCAACTCTCTGAGCTTGGAGGATTATCCGAATTCCCACGCTGTATATGATTTTGTAATGGAGTTGACATTCCTTTTTCTGAACGGTGCTGAATTAAATTAATCTTATATAGCCATGTGTGACGATCTCATCCAAAGCATTATTGAACTGTGCCCATTTTCTCTCCTCGTTCAACGACGTTCTGATTCTTCAACTCAACAATGGTGAGTGTTTGTTTCATTTAAACCCCTAAATTTTGATTGTCATCTTTCACATTTAACGTTTCTACTAGCAAATTGTTCGCTTAACCGTTTGAATTTTGAAACTGATCAGGCGAGCGGTGGTGAGGGATCAAAGAAGTTGCAGCTCTACTCCTATTGGGGGAGCTCTTGCTCTTGGCGCGTTCGCATCGCACTCAATTTGAAAGGTTTTATTACCAACTTTGACTTTTGATCAGCCGTTTTCCAGGGCAACTTTTGAAATAAAAACTCAGGTGCAATTTTAAATGTGTGTATATATATATATATATACAACAGGATTGGAGTACGAGTACAAAGCTGTGAACTTGCTTAAAGATGAACAACGTACCCCCGGTAGGTGTTCTCCATTCCTACGATTCAGTTTATAGAGGAAAAGTCCAAAGACATGTAAAAATGCCGTAGGAGAATGTGTTATAGACATTTTCAAACAATTTGGACACTTTGAAACAGTTTAGGAACTGTGTTGAATTGCGTTTCTCACATCAACATTAACTGTTTGCTTTTTTATCTCAATGATGAAAATCCAGAGTTTTTTAAGCTTAATCCTCTGGGATGTGTACCTTTGCTGGTTGATGGTGATGTCGTAATTGGTGACTCTTTAGCCATCATATTGGTATGCTCTTGTAACCAGTTTTGTGTTTGTAATGTCTCTGCTTTTTAAGCTTCTTCAAAAGAGATTTTTTCAAGCATTTGTACTTAATCATGTAGTATCTGGAGGAAAAGTTTCCTCAGCATCCATTGTTACCTCAAGATCTTTCCAAAAGAGCTCTTAATTATCAGGTAATTACTAGTTTAATCACCAAATATATATCAAGAGATGTATGTTCTTCTATCAGCTGTTGAATATCTGCAACTGTCTTGAGTTTTATACATGCATTCTACTTTATTATGAGCAGGCTGCGAATATTGTCTGTTCGAGTATACAGCCTTTGAACAACCGAGCTTTAAACGTGAGTACAAGTACTTGCTATGTTTTTAGTTTATGTAATTATTGTTTGAATTAACTTGCCTTTTATACACAGAAAATGATTGGGGAAAAATTCGGGCCTAATGAGGTTCAGCCTTGGGCAGTATATCATCTAAGGAAAGGCTTTATTGGTGAGCTTCATGTATTATTGCTTGTCATCTATGATTGAATAATACGTATATGCTGCTGGTTTCGATTACTTGTACTGATCTTATTTATTAGTTGCTTTTCAGTTGCTTTATGAAAAATGAACTTGTTTCTTAAGGGTATTTTGCTTCAAGATTTAATTCACAGCACCAAGCCTTTATACTTGAGTTGGCATATAAATTACCAACTCATGTGACAAAAGAAGGTCTTTATTTCCTGTGCATATTAAGCTTACATGGTCCTCTTTTAATCTTTATAGCTCTTGAGAAGCTTTTGAAGGATTATTCTGGAAAATATGCCACCGGAGATGAAGTCTCGCTAGTAAGTTTCCCTCATCTTTCTTTTAATCAAGAAAGCTGAAATCATCGATCTGGACTGGTTTCGGTTTTCTTTGATTGAATTCTTATTTGATTCTTCCTACATATAGAAAGCACATTTTGTAATGAAAATCTTGGTCATAACCAGTTCAGTTGCTGCTACGTTGACAGTTGAAACTGCCCTTAGAATCGTTGTTACACACACTTTCTTGACCTGTAGTGAAATCAGAGACATGCACAAAAGACAACCTACTTGTTGGTATCTATAAACTAAACTCTATATATATGGTTCAAGATTTGGGGGCCATTGTAATCTTGATCCGAAATCTCTTGCACGCGTTATTTACTTACAAATGTTATTTTTAATCATGATGGGCATAAATTTCCAGGTGGATGTGTTTCTGGCACCACAGATTGATGGTGCTCTTAGGAAGAAGCTTGACATGGTAATACTCTTGAGTGTCATTTAGTAGTATACCTTTTTGGAACTTTTTAAGGCAGTGACATCTTTTGTTTGAGGTTATTCAAATAGTCCTTTTTGCCTCATAATATAGCACCCGTGGTCTGTTCATCATTTCATGCCGGCCTCAACATAAATAGTAATCTATCTTACAATTTTCCTTTGTATTTTGCAGAGTGACTTTCCTCTTTTAGCAAGGCTTAACGATGCATATAAAGAGCTGCCAGCTTTCCAAGCTGCTGTTCCAGGAAAACAGCCTGATGCCGTGCACTGAGAGTAAGAAGATGCTTATGGACCGTTTGTACGTGTATTAATTCGCTTTATTTATTTATTATTCAATGAATAAATTTTGGTTAAGATGTTTAGATTGCATCGGGATATTTACGGTGTAAAAATCTTGTTTTTGCTTTTTGGCAGGTTTCTTTACATGATGATCTGAATAGTAACACACATTTCCTGTACATTTCAATAAATATTGTGTTGCAAGGATTTCCTCAAGTCAAAAGGTGTGGCCGTAAGACATAAACTATTATGCTGTAATGTTGAATTCTTATTCTGATTTTTTGGTTTGAGAACTATTTTTGCTTGTGCATTTGTACAAGGCATTTGTTTCCTGTATTTCTATTTTGAAAGTTCAATTGATTCTGGATTTGTATAAGTTATTGATAATGGTAATTGTTCAGGAAAACGTGCTCCGGTGTACATGGGCGCCTCGGGGGGAAGGCCAAAGGGGCATGGCCCGAGCCCTCCCACCCCCAACAAAATCTATGAATTTAAGGGCGTGCGAAATTTTAACTCAGTAGTATATATATATATTGCATTTTCAAAAATAAATAAGGTATTACTCTAATGATAAGCGAGCTAAGTCTAATTTGATAAGTGACTGTAGTTCAATTCTTGCTACTGAGCAAAAACAATATTTTTTGGTTAATCTTTTTTACAGGCGCTAAAACAATATATGATCTCGGCTAAATTTGGTGGAACGTCCCTCATGTGCGGTGTATAGTCCTTAACGATAATAACTAAAAGTTACTCAAGGATGAGAAAAACAAAACCGAGACAAGGTACCAAACATAGTTGTTAACCGTCAAGCGAAGCCTGAGGCCTTGTTTGGTTTCGGTTGGGTTGGATTCATTTAGATCTAACTCAATATTTTATTCAATCAACTAACTGAAAGTAGTGAAAAGTCGATGAAAGAAATAATAAATGAGGGTAAAATGAGAAAAATGTAATAAATATAAATGTTTCATTGGTTTTATAAACGGATTTATATTTTGGGACATATGTAGTATGTCGTAACCATCAAATGATACCAAATAGACTACTCATACATGCACAAACTCAAACGAGAGTATTAAGTAGTCAAATATTTCATCATGTAGGCACAAAACCGCATTTTTTTTTGGGTACAAAATCTTATTGAGGCGACCGTCGCCTACCTTCTAGGCGGAAAGACATCGACTCTTGCTTAGGTGTGCGCCTCGACAACTATGACACTAAATTTACGTGGTTTAATTTAATTATATTGACCAACATCGATCTATGACAAAAGAGAACAAATATCATTATTTTAAAAAAATACATACAACTCTTTTCAACTCAAATAACAATAGTGTAAACATTAGATTATAAACATAGAGTTTATCTTAATTGGTATATCTCCCTTGTGCATCCAATACAATAGATTAAAGGCCTTACTTATAGGATGAACAAAATGCTAAGAACCAAAGTGAATTGACAATGTGGGATTGAGTCTCACCTCCTTTACAATAATGGATATCGGATGAGAATTGGATCAAAAATCACATTAATTGAAAAAGGTACTGACCGTAAAATGTGAGGCATGTGTTAAAGGCATTACACACGAATTACTGCGGCCAGGGGCGGATGTACATGGGGTTGGGGGGGGCAATCGCCTCTCGGATCCGAAAAAAACATTATTATGTATGTTGTGTATTTTTGCCCCTAAAATTTACGTCGCCAGCGTAAGATCGCCCCTCATCCGGGATCCTGCGTTCACCTCGATCATGCAAAACATTTTCTGACGTAGATTCGACTTTATAGAGGTCGAATGCGATCGTTCAATCTCTGAAAAGTCAAATATCTACTACTACCATTTAACTCTCCATACATTGAATGTCATTGTGGTGCTTAAAAAAAAAAGAGAGTAGATTTTGATGAATGCGTGTAATTAACAATCCCAAAATATTGTTGGATGAAGTATGAATGAATTTTTTTTTGAGAACCAAATACACTTAAATTGTTGCTATTTAAGAATGAGTTGCGTAAATAATTTTCATCTCATCTTTGGAGTTTGGAGTACCATATTTGCGTTTAGCAAAACTTGTCTTGTGCACCTAAGACTATCCAAATGCGGAATGCTTGTCACTTTCAAGTAACGGACACGCTGCTTTCATTCCTTTTAAAAATATATATAAAACAACAAACGAAAAACAAAAAAAACACAACTAGTTCTATTATAAAATGACATATTAATAAATGTCTAATAGACATTTTTACGACATTAATCATGATAAAACTTATATCAATCAATAATAACATAGTTACGATCGGTCACTCATACGTGACACTTGTCGGACCTCATACAAAATAGAGAAGGCCATCCAAGTATTGGACCCGACATGAAATTTCAACTCGACATCTTTGGAGTGCATCACGGGTGGACACACATGTATGTAAATGGGTCTGCGGACACCGTTTTAAATAATAAAACTCTACATTTAAATGTAGAAAAATATTTCGGACTCCGTTAAAAATAATAAAACTCTACATTTTACTTATAGAAAAATATTTTGGACCCCGTTGAAAATATTTCTGGATCCGTCACTGGGGTCAGTATCAACATGTCATATCTCCAGCATAGCACAAATTGGTGTTAACCGACATGACGCATATCGCCCCTATATATCATATGGTCGATGTGACACTGGTAGCCCAAGGTCTTTTATATCCGGCGTAACGCATGTCGTCCTTGGTCTCAGACACCTGTTACCACTACTAAGCGAGCATTCTAGGCTCCATAACCATAATTGCTCATAATGGTCTTGTAAGCCCTGAGACTTATGCCACACTACTTGCAGAGACTTCAGATTAGAATCGAAAATGATCTTTAAATCAGTAATTTCTGATTTTACCATTCGGATTTATCTTAAAATGATAGTGCACTAGAATCTGTTGTATAGATCTGTAACATCAGATTCTGTGAAGGAAGCTGTATATATTGGACGATCTGTTCTGTACACATCCGTCCTTTTTTCCACCTCGATAGCTTATCTTCTGGCACTGTTACTTTCTTGACTTTTCTTACTTAGTTTTTTCTTTTCTTTTCTTTCTATTTCATTTGATGAAAGTAATAACAAGCTTCGTGTTTATTTTTTCCTTTTATTTCATTAAGCTTTTCCGATATGTTCATTTTGAGTATAAAATTCAGATATTGCTTTTACGGTACATACATACATATATACACACACACACACATATATATATATATATATATATATATATATATATATATATATATATGTGTGTGTGTGTAATAATGTGTGTGTGTGTGTGTGTGTTGAAAGAGATATAATGTCTTTTTATTATGATACTAGTGAGCGTGAGTCTGCGATGCACGGCGGTCCAACATCAATCGTTATCAATGATAACATCAAAGAATAGATCTCCAACGCGTGAAATAAATCGCGTAAACTGGCAACCGTAATAATTCAAGGCGAAGACAAATAGAAAAATTAAAACATATCACATTCTCTGCAGAGGTAGCTCTTTTTTAGAGGCGTGAATATTGTGAATCACTTTCTTCCAAATTTCTATCGTGAGTTTTCCTCTGAAAATAAACCACAATATGATGTATCGGAGAACAATGTTATAAAATCTATCCCTTTAGTTTTACTTTACGTAATGAAATATTATAGAAAACAATAAGCGGACCATAACTACACGGTCAAATCTCCCGGGACGCCTTAGCTTTCCGATCATTAATATGCGTGAAAATGCGTTTCATTTATTTTCTATACGACATTTCTCTTTTTTATCATTAATGAATACGTCATTGATCTCGTGTCCATTCATTTGGTGGGAAAAAACACGTGTCAAACGGTCCGAAAAATATAAAAAGTGATTTTGTATTCCAACGTCAATTTAGTAGCGTTAAATCTATAACGACCTGTACTGCAAACAGCCATCGGTTCCACCGACTTTATGTTGTTCAAAATAATAAAATAATTAATGTGGTGTTCACGCCATTACACGAAAAACACCTTCTTGACGCGATATTTGTTTGCCCTTATTTTTTTGTTGTTGTATTTTATTGCTAAAATTACTCATCTTCTATCGTATACTACACAGTAGAACTTCAAATCCGCCGGTCTTTCCGTTTTTTTTTTCTTTTCTGCACAAACTACTAACGGTACACGTTTGGTAAAAAAAAATTACACGATTTTATTTCAATTGTTGTTCCGAAATCGAATCGAAATTTTCGGTTGATTGAAATTTAAAACTGAATCCGCACTGTCTGTTGGAGATACTAAAAATGAACCGTATTGAAATATACACTTTGTCGAAAAAAAAGGGGAAAATGAATCGAAAAGTTACACATTTGATAAATAAAAAAAATACACGATTTTATTCAATTGTTGTGTCGAAATCGAATCAAAAGCGAAAAATTTCGGTTGATTGAAATTTAAAACCGAATACACAATGTCTGTTGGAGGTAATAAAAATGAACCGTATCGAAATATACACTTTGTTGTGTATATTCAATTGTTGTGTCGAAATTGAAAATTTCAATCAACCGAAATTGTCTGTTGGAGGCACTAAAATGAACCGTATTGAAATATACACTTTGGTTCGATTTATAGAACGGCGAGTCGGATAAAAAATCGGTTTATATATAACGAGATAACCGAAATCCCGGTTTTTACCGAAGGGGAAAAAAAATGAACCGTATCGAAATATACACTTTGTTGTGGATATTCAATTGTTGTGTCGAAATCGAATCGAGAAATCAAAATTTTCGGTTGATTGAAATGTAAAACTGAATCCACACTGTTTGTTGGAGGCACAAAAAATGAACCACTTTGGTTCGATTTATGTAACGGAGAATCGGAAAAAAAAATCGGTTTATATATAACGAGATAACCGAAATCACTGGTTTTTACCGAAGGGGGAAAAAAATGAATCAGATCGACATATATACACTTTGTTGTGTATATTCAATTGTTAATGTCGAAATCGAATCGAGAAATCAAATTTTTCAAATTGATTGAAATGTAAAAGCGAATCCATGATCCGTCATTGGAGGCATTAAAAATGAAGCTTATCGAAAATATACACTTTGGTTCGATTTATGTAACGGAGAGTCGATAAAAAGAAATCGATTTATATATAACGAGATAACCGAAATCACGGTTTTTACCGAAAAAAAAAAAAAATAAAATAAAATAAAATAAAATAATTTAAGTGCCACATGTCAGCCCGAGAGGCTGCCATGTGGCCTCTTGTGGGCAAAGTGCCTTAGCACTTAATAGATATAAGATGTATTTATATTAATTTTGTATAAATTATAATAGAGATTCTGATGCAGGTGATCATCTGTAGAGATCCTGTAAAATGGGAAAAAAGTGATGTTGAGTCTGTAAAATAGAGAATCTGTTATAAGACACTGATGCGAATGCTCTTACTTCAGTACGTGGTGAACGTCCTTGACCATGGTTTTAATGCGCAATAACTCACATTCCCACGATGGAACACTATATAAAAACTGCATTCTCCTCATTTACAAGGTACGATTACTATAGGTTTAGTATATACATTCAAGCTCTCAAGTTATTGAATTTCCTCTATCAAAATATTGACTTGCATCAGAGTGTCCCCTTGGAGGCACGCTCCAAAAACTCTTACGCCTTTTTTTGTTTTTGCAAGCCCACTTAAAAAGCTCTTTGGATCATCAGTCAAAGGTCCAATTACCTAATTCAATACTCAATTTTATACCCGACAATATTTGAATCATCAATTGGCACTAGAAAAAGACCTTTCTTTTGTTATTGTAAGTTAAGGTAGTCAAACATGCCTCCAAAAGCTAACAAAATATGCAAAAATAACTAAGGCACCTTGTAATGTCACAGAGGGAATCAATGCATCAAGAATAGATCCACCACCTATGCAGGACGCTGTTAGGAAATCTACGCGAGAACGCAACGGAATTCAAAAATTTATTTCCTTTTAACCAGGATCGACTTCGTTTAAGCAACAAACATATTAAGTTAGTAGACGGTGGTTACCTTACTTGATCTAAAGATTGACGCTTTGACCGTCTAAAAAGAGTCGTAGCACGCGAGCCGTCCACGTGTCCGGCCTCTATCAATATCCACATGAGCACCTCGCCGGAATCCTCCTTGGATCTAGAAAAACCCGGTTGCTAGACCGACATTTTCTCTCTCTCAAAATCTCTCTCTAAGAAGCTCTCAGTTTACTTCGTAAATTAGAACTCTTCTAATTGTGATGATACAAAAGAGCTAGACACCCACATTCTATTTATAGTAGACGGTGCGCCCTTTGGTCCCAAAAAACTGATTGGAAGAAGTTTCCTAGTGGATTGAGGAAAAAGAAAACATTTTCCTAATAAAATAAGGTAAATACCTTTGTTTGATTTATCTCATTTAATTTAATATCTCATATTAAATATTTTCAATATATTGTCAATATCTAATATTGACTATCTTTATCTTATTACCTTAAATCTATATATTTTTTATAAATCAATTAATATCTAATATTAATATATAGTAATCTCATTAATTAAATTGCACAATCCAAGTGTATCTTAATACACAGTGTCCTGCGACCCATAGCCAATATTTTGGCATCCCGAATATTCTTACTTAATATAATGCTATGATTAATTAATTTGCAAAATACATGTGTATCAATATACACACATAATTTCGACTTATACATCAACTATGTATATTTAATTAAGGGGGAGTGAGGGAGAATGACAGAAATATTTCATCAATTGAGTAGAATGACAGTCTTTTGAAACTATTGCATAAAGGACAAAACTATTTATCCACTGTCGAAATTCACTTGTGTTCGAAATTCATTGTTTTAATTCACTGCCGAAGTTCACTGTCGAAATTCACTAATTTTCAAAATTCATTATCGAAAGTCACTGATCGGGATTCACTGTCGAAATTCACTGATTTCGGGATTCACTGATTTTCGGGATTCACTGTTTGTCCTTCTCGCTATAAAAATTATGCAGTTGTCCTTCTCACTGTTTGTCATGTTTCTTAAAAATATTCCAGATTGTGTCATTATCCCTAATTTCCCATTTACTTAATCAACATGATTAATATCTTGTATTTAATTTATTCATAATAAATAAATACCATAATATTAATTTACCACTATAACACTTTATAGTCAAGATAAAACTTTCTTTATTTGGTTATCACTATAACCGCATTTTAATCCGGCTAAATGTTCTTATGTGTGTGACCCGATAGGCTTCCGAATATGTTGACCGTAGACACAAAGTGCAAATTGCGAAAATGCCCTTCATACCTAATGATCACGGAATAGCGTCTAGCAACACACCGTAACCCCCAATCATCGGAAGAGTCAAATGCAATGACTACTACCTTTCATGTGAAACAATTACCATGTAAATAAAATCCTATCGCTGTTACAATATCCATACGGTCGTACGTCGAATGTCAAAAATCAACGACCGTATCTTATAATCTGGATATCATGCTCTCTCGAAGTAACTCATTTACTTCCACTTTACAAAAATTCACGAGAGTAAGACATTCCTTATAAGAATGCCCTTTCGGATATTTACTCATATTCACAGGATACACGATTTCCGGACGAGCGACATGAATCCTACGCATGCTTCAGTATCACACTCAATCACTACCGCATGATCGCTACATGGCTAAGGAAAACCTCAATAGTGTCAAATTATGACAATCCACACCGTGATGTCATGAAGACTCCGGTCTTAGATAATTACACAATCGCAACATAGTGCGACACTTAATAAAGTAAGTGAGTCCGTCCTAACGTCGCGTTCTCTAATACACGCCCACGCATACCCAAGTGTCTCAACACTTTGATAGACGAGATCTACCCCTGCCTTCAATAAGATAAGATATCTAATACGCGCTTAGTCTAATCGTCTTATTAATGTCCCGCTTAATAGTACATACGATTAGAGACATTTAAGTATCAAACCTTTAAAATGATTCGAGATCTCATCAACCATAATGACTATCATGGTTTCTATCACATAATTTAATCTGGGGCGTTATCATATAACAATATCGTAATTGGTTCGTTAAACGAACAAATATATAATAAAATAAAAGTCATTTAATATATGTATAAACATAAAGAAATAGTAGAAATGATCCGACCAGGTCGGATCCGGTCCAACCCGATTGGGTTTAGGACATTATTTCAACAGACGCAACGGGAGACATCCAAACCCATGCAGGAAATGAACCAAAATGATATTGATCAGGCAATGTTTCAAATTGCCCCGCAGTTGATGGGTAGCTAGTAATCCTGCTTTATTTGCCTCACTAGTGGATAAGATTCAGGAAAGGAAAGGGCCACGCGCGGTACCAGAAACCTATCCATGCATGGGCCACAAAAATATATAGCCGACGGCCATGAGGTAAGAAGAAAGCACCACAGCTCCCATACTAGCTACATGACATATACAAGAAAACATGTTTTAAGGGACGACAGTTTGTCGTCCCTTTAAATATTTTTTGGGACGACAAGTCGTCTCAAAAAATTCGTCCCTTCAATTTCGTCCCGTTAAACAAGTGGCATGTTTGAAGGGGACGTTATCGTCACTCCCTATAAAGTGCGATGGCGACGGAACGAAATCTCTTATGAAAAGTCAATCTTGACGTAAGAATATTTTTGGGGCGACATTGTAAATCCTTTAAAGAAGTGCAATTTTTTATAAAAAATAAAATAAAATGATTCGATAAAAAAATTATGAAATTTGTTAGTTGGGACGACATTGTAAATCCCCTTAAAAGTTTTTTAATTTCTTTTTATAAAAATTAAATGAAATGATTCAGATTAAAAATAATTAAAAGTGACGACTTGTATGCAGAGGGACGACAATGTCGTCCCTTAAAAGATATTTTAATTTTTTATAAAAAAATTAAATGAAATGATTCTGATTAAAAATATTAAAAGGGACGATATGTGTTTGTAGGGACGACAATGTCGTCCCTTTAAATGTTTTTAAAAAAAAAATATTTTTTTGTTTTTGCATGGCCTCCCATGCTAATAAATTAATCCAATCCAATCAATATTAATGCAAACCAAAATAAAAAGGGATTCAAACCAAAAATAAAAAAGGGGATTCAAACAAAAAAAAATGTTACATAAGAAATGTATGAAAGTAAAAAGTATCCAAAAGTATTAAATGTATCCAAAAGTAATAATTGTATCCTAAAGTAATAAATGTATCTACTCATCATCGTCAAGATCAACATCGTGCTCGTCTTCAGAATCGTCTTCATCATCATCGGAAGAGGATGAACTAACCTGTATTTGGATATTCGGTTGAAGAGTTTTAAGATTATCCACCAACAATTTGATAAGACTGTCTTGCTTTTTGGCTCTCTTCTCCAACTTAGAATGAGACTTTTTAAGATATTCCATATCCGTATGCAATTGTTGGTAGGAAGAAGTTGATGCTGTAGACTGGGACGATTGTGATGAATGGGACATGGAGGAAGATTGCGTAGGGCCAAGGCCAATCAAATAATCCCGCCTAGTTCCTAAGGCGGCCTGAAAGATTGCCTCCTCATCTTGAAAAGTCAACGGTCATTTGGTGCAATCCTATTACGCCACTCCTCCAAATTCTCCTCTAAACACAACATATATCATTGGCACTTAGGATAAGGAATATGAGACCGTATTGAATTGAAATATATACAATGTATATCACTTACGTAAGCGACCTCCGCTTCATTGTTGATAAATGAACCGTCGAAGATTCTTATGTTTGCTCGCCCATACATGGATAGGATCCCGCCCATAGGATCTTCATTCAGAGTCACATTACCCTTGGAAAAAACAAAAGTATTAGTTATGAAAATTCAAAAAATGAAGTCATACGGATTTATTTGTAGATACTTACACTTCTTAACTTATCCCATCGAACTACGGCCATAGGCGTTGTCTCCATGGCGGCTTTACATATTTAGTTCGGGCGATTCTTTTTATTTTGATCGGATCTTTTCGAAAAAAATTGTACTTTTGTATTATTAATAAGCGATAACAAATAATAATAATCGAATCTACGTAACACATGTAATGGGATAAAAACTTTACCTTGAAAGCGGCGCAGTATTAAGGTGGCGGAGAAACACTTCCCAATCTTGCTTGTGAAAACACATCCTTGGTCGGGACAAGGCCCTGCAACTCATTCATGTTGTGTTCATCTACAAGACGCCTTAGTCTACCCTTCCATTTTCCTCGAATAAAGTACGGCGCTCTTCATCACGGCATCGTAGTGAATGTCCTCAAGGGTTGGAACGATGCACGAAAAGACAATAAATGAGACGATTGGTTTCTAAATTAATATAATGAAACTTACAATTTGAAAGTGTTAACAATTTGATTAGATAAGTACCAAAGTTCTTCCCAAATCAATTGTTTATTCCGATTTTCCACCTTTCTTGATTGGGATGTAACGAGGAACATGAGACCTCACCACTTTCCTGTCTCGATTCAAAATCCTTGGCATATCTCCCCAATGTCTTTTGAACCTTGGGAAATCTAGGATCCCATATCAGAGGAATCAAGCCCCCTAACTTTCTCTTGAGGGCTTGGACTATCACACCTTTTGCAGGTCCACGTTGACCCTGCTTCTTTTTCTGGGATGGAGGCGGTGGTATTAAATCCTCATACTCATTATCAGGTATAGGATCTGTAGTATCGATGTCAATGTTAACTCAACGAAATAAAAAGTAAACATACTAGGAAAAAAAATGGAAGTTAATTAATTACCGTCCTCGCAATGTCCCGGTATCCTAAATGGATGCTCGTGCGGTGGTTGAGAACCACCTGCTGATCCCGCACAAGCCATTCAACTATATGATCAAGTATTTGAATGGATTGTAATAAAAAACTAATACAAAGAACACATTTATGTTGATGCAGGATAAGTAAAGCACTAGTATTATATAATTCTTAAATCCAAGTATATTTGAATAAACTTACTAAAAGAATATTAGATTTATAGCATCATTCATCATCACTTGGAAAATTTGGTGGGATCGAGTCGTATATGTCATCATCTATCCAGTTGTTATCATCATCGGAATCCGTTGAATCATAATCGTTGTTAACTTCATTTTCATTTTCATCGAGATCGTTTTCATCGTTTTCATCAACATCTGTTTCCACATCATTTGCACTCATGTAGAACGGTTCCATCGGTGGCAGTTCAACAACAAGTCAGAAATTTCCGTGGGTTGTTTCGTCGATGTTGTCATCCTGCTCTGACTGTAAAATTTCTTCTTCTGAGGCTCTACCAATGAAATCATTTATAACTGGAGCCATTTCGTCTCCGGATTCAACTACCACTTGAGTTGTTTGTGCACGTTTACGGGAGACACCGTCTTCACCGTGGTGAAACCATGTTGTATACCCAGGTGCCCATCCCCAAATGAAACAGTGATCATACACGTCCTCCAAAGTTTCCATACCAATGTTGAAACACCTTTTGCATGGGCAACGAATCTTACCTTCATCGTTAACAAATTGTCGTGCGTATTTAATGAATTCACTCAACCCTTTATCAAACTCGGTTTTGATGCACAAGATATACAACCACGACTTGTCTAGTTCCATTTGAAAGCTACCTACCAGGAGCCCCAATACAAAGCCTGGAGATTAGGCATGACACAGCGGATCAGAAGGAATCGAAAACACCCTAGGGAAAGCAAGCAATTCTAAGAACCTCATCAGGCCGAGGCATACCATGGAATTTAGTTCGAGATATTGATTTTTGTATTTTCAAAGTACATTAGTGTCATTAGTATACAACATTTTATTAGTATCTCACTTAAGGCACAAGGGAAACTAAGAACACAAGATTTCACTTGTCTTAACATGATACACAATTTAAATACAAATATAACTTGGATCACAATTTACAGTATACTAAGATACACATGAGAAAAGTGATACTATAACTTGGATCATGAAATATAAATTTACACAAGTACATGTGCATAGTGTAATCATAAAATATGGTTTCAATTCTTGTGGCATAACAATAATATATCAACTTACAAGTTACATGATGTTAATCCATTTAACATATCATTTTTCCAACCTATTAAGGCGTTCGGGTCTGTATGTCACGTTATCAACGCACTATGAAACACAGGGTCAAAAGTTCGACGCTCATAATAACTAATCGATGGTCTTTGATCACAAAGACCACCTAGTACCATTTTTCCATTTGGGTAGGAACAGCACCCTTTGAGGACCTTTTGTATGTTATCCTTATCAATAAGCACATACTTGTAAACCATTTCAATCCCAAATCAAATAACTAGCCTAAACTCCGATTTCTACACTAAAATCATCAACACATTAACCTTAATTTTCAACACAGGTTGTAAACCATTTCAATCCAAAATCAACAAACAATAAGTCAAACTCCGGTTTCTAGCCTAAAATAACAATTCATTTTAATCCAAAATCAACAAACTATAACCCAAACTCCGGTTTCTAGCCTAAAATAACAATCAATTTCAATCCAAAATCAACGAACAATAACCCAAACTCCGGTTTCTAGCCTAAATCATCGAAC
Source organism: Gentiana macrophylla (assembly GCA_026214975.1). Classification (NCBI taxonomy): domain Eukaryota; kingdom Viridiplantae; phylum Streptophyta; class Magnoliopsida; order Gentianales; family Gentianaceae; genus Gentiana; species Gentiana macrophylla. The sequence continues at coordinate 103,019,115 of CM047807.1, forward strand.
ATTTCAAGCAAAAATCACCAAACTATACCATATATATAAATTGAAATTTCACCATATATATATATATACTTAAATCTGCAAAAAAAAATTATATGTATATATACACGCCATACTTGAGATACAAACACAACGGGGTTTTCCATAGCCCCCCTAACTATTGGGGTTTGCAGTAGGACCCCTAACTACACTAACCTGAAGTAGCTTTCTTCTCTGCAAAACGGATGGCTGAAAACACCTTTTATACTATAACCTGGAGAGAATACACGTCAGTGAAACACACAGATTAACCAACAAAACTGCATTGAATGATTTGCATTATGTGGAAGGAGTAAAGCAAAATGTTCATACACAGTTGGCCTAAAACGGTAATTCCACGCAAATGTTTTGAGAAACAAAGTAAGCCTTAGAGTTATTCATCATCAACAAAATGAATATGAACACTCAAACAGAACCATATATGTATTGTAATTCCTAAACAGAAACAAATCATAATTACACTTTCAATCCCTAAACAGAAACAAACCATAATTACACTTACAAAAAGCATGTTCTGCATACCTAATTCATGCAATCATAGAAATGTATGATAAATACATATGAAAGGCCATCCATGTATGATCAGCACATGACATGTAATATCAAATAAAATTAATGCTGACAAAGTGATAGAATGGATTGAACTTCAATTTAAGGGACCTGTTCATCCCTCAAGCAAACCAATGCTTACTGCTTAGGGGCAGACGCGCGTTCAAAGTCCCAAAAACCGAAAAACTCAATGCTAAATTAACATATAATACAATTGAACAGCAAATTCAAGAGGCGTGTCTCAGACATTCAGGGAAGCATTATGCAAGCACAAGAGAATTGAAAAAGCAATAAACGAGAAACACATATACAATTAAAAAATTTCTTGACTTTCTAACATATGGTTGAGAGAGAATTGAAAATCAATAAACGAGAAACACATACGAAGCTATTGTTAATCGAGAAATTGAGGAGGAGAGGGGCGGGAGGAGCGGCTGGAATCGAGAAATGGTCCGGCCCGGTTGTTGTGCTATGAGCTGGAGCGGCGGTTGAATCAGGTGGAGGTCCGGCTGGCTCAGTGCGGAGGAGAGGAGGAGGAGAAGAGGAGGAGAAAGAGAGGAGGCCGGAGAGGGGGGCGGGAAAGTTTGCAGGGGCTCTGTTAATTATGCGAATGAAGAAGAAGAAAAGAAGACGACCTGTTTTAATTTAGGTCAATCTTTAAACGGACGACATGTCTTTTAAGGGACGACAATGTCGTCCCATTAAAGGTTTTTTTTTTTTTTTTTAATTTTAAAACTAAATAACGAGCCTCAGGTTTTAAAACTAAATAACGAGCCTCGGGTTCTTAAAGTAATTAACGAGGCTCAGGTTTTAAAACTAAATAACGAGCCTCGGGTTTTAAAACTTATTAACGAGGCTCGGGTTTTAAATAATTAACGAGCCTCGTGTTCTTAAAGTAATTAACGAGGCTCGGGTTTTAAAACTAAATAACGAGTCTCGGGTTTTAATACTAAATAACGAGGCTCGGGATTGAAATCGCTTAATCGATTTCGGATCTCGAGATTGACATCAAAACAAACGCCGATAATGAACCGGCGATCTATAGCGAGATAATACTACGACTAACTCATTCACGTGATAACGATCTAACTCATTCGATCGATAACGAACTCTTAGATTCAAATCGATTGCTCGATAACGAACCTCGAGATTCAAATCGATCGCTCAATAATGAACCACGACTGTTAACTCATTCGCTCGATCGAGGCATAGTAGATACTACTATCACAATGATCGATAACGATCTAACTCATTCACGTGATAACGAACCCCGAGATTCAAATCGATCTCTTAATAACGATCCTGACTCTTAACTCCTTCGTTCGATAAAGATCCATCGAGACAATGATCAATAACGATCTAACTCATTTGCTCGATATCAGAAAACAAACAGAGAATAAAGAAACAGATAAAATCTTTTCATAGATCTTGTGTTTGGTACAATTGAGTATATATATACTCACAGGCGCATTAAAGAGAAAGGATAGGGACACACTAAAATACTGCCATGTGTCCTAGGCCCTACACACCTATTATCCAATACATAAACATTATAAAATAAGTCTATTTCTTAACATCCCCTCTCAAGCTAAATGTGGGAACAACAACTACATTGAGCTTGGTTCTGAATTCTATAAGCTGTGGACCAGGCAGTGCCTTTGTGAGTGAATCTGCAACCTGCATTGATGAAGGTACAAATCTGACTGATAGTTGTTTGTTTAGCACTTGATCTCTCACATAGTGGACATCAACTTCTATGTGTTTGGTTCGAGCATGGTAGACTGGATTATGGGCAAGGAAAGTGGCACTCAAGTTATCACACCAAGCCACTGGAATGCCAGACAGTGGAACACCCATTTCCAGCAGCAATTGTTTGATCCAGAACATCTCTGAGGACAAGTTGGCTAGGGATCTGTATTCAGATTCAGCACTTGATCTAGCAACTACACTTTGTTTCTTGGAACTCCAAGAAACCAGAGAATTGCCTATGTAAACACAATTGCCTGCAAAAGACTTCCTATCTGGGGGATAACATGCCCAATCAGCATCAGAAAAACCAGTCATAGTAAGAGAACCACTGGAACTGAAGAATAAACCATAGTGCAGTGTGCCTTTGACATATCTAAGGAGTCTTTTCAGTGCTTGCCAGTGAATCTGAGTAGGATTCTGCATATATTGGCTTAGATAATTCACAGAGTAAGACAGGTCTGGCCTTGTATTGGTAAGGTATTGAAGTCCCCCTATGGCACTTCTGTAGATAGTAGGATGCTGCATAGGTTCTCCTTGATTAGGCATTAAGTGTTGTCCAGGAGTCATTGGTGTGGAGCAGGGTTTGAGATGGTCTAACTGTAATCTCTTCAACAACTGTGAGGCATAATGTCCCTGTGTTAAATAAAGGCCTTCTGGAGTCCTGTGTGCCTCCATGCCTAGAAAATGTGAGATGGATCCCAAGTCTTTTAGAGCAAACCTTGAATGCAACATGTTCACAAACTTCTTAATCAGATTCCGTGAGCTACCTGTCACCAAAATATCATCAACATACACCAATACATAAAGTAATTGACCTGCATTTTTCAGGATAAATAAGGAAGAATCTGCAATGAGATCGTTTAAACCCCATTCCAAAGATTTGAAGTCTTAGTAGGCAAAGAAACCATGCCCTAGGGGCTTGTTTGAGGCCATATAGGGCTTTGTGCAACTTACAGACATAGTGAGGTCTGGTCTTGTCTTCAAAGCCTTCTGGCTGAACCATATAAACATCCTCCATTAAGGGTCCATTGAGGAAAGCATTATCTATATCAACCTGATGTATATGCCATTTCAGATTGACAGCAAGGGCCAAAACAACCCTGATTGTAGAGGCCTTAGCTACAGGGCTAAAAGTTTCTGTGAAGTCAACCCCATAGGTTTGATGAAACCCTTTGGCTACTAACCTGGCCTTATGCTTGAGTATTGTCCCATCTGGCTTCATTTTGAGCTTAAAAACCCATCTGCAACCAACTGGACTATGTGTACCAGAAGGAGGAACAAGAGTCCAGGTTCCATTCCTTTGCAAGGCATAAAATTCAGTGACCATAGCAGCTCTCCATTCAGTGCAGCTTAATGCTTCTGAGACTTTAGTTGGTTCAGAAAGGTGATCAGGGAGAATGGAAGACTGAATTTGTGCTGAGTAGGTTTTAGGTTTGAAAATTCCACTTTTGGAACGGGTTTGCATAGGATGGCCTTGTACAGGGGGTTGTGGTGCTTGTACAGGTGAGGTGTTAAGTATGGGTGACATAGAAGGTGCTGGACTGGGAGAGTTTTGGTGGGAGTGAGAGTTTTCTTGTTCTTGGGAAGAACTGACAGGTGTAGAACTAAAAGAATATGAGATATGCTGATTAAATGGAGAGGATTCAGGTGTGTGCACACTGACAGGTGAGTTCTGTGAGGTTTGTGTGTGTTCTGGTGTTGTTGAATTGATATTAGATGCAGTAGAATTGTCCTCTGATGGTGCCTCCACAGATAATGGCTCTTGTTGAGAGTAGGGTGCTTGACCAAAAGGTAGACTGGAAACCAGGTCAGGATCAGTAAGGACTTCTCTATGAGGGCCTAACAGAAACTTTTCTTTAAAGGGAAACTCTGCCTCATTAAACACTACATTTCTGGTGATAAAAATTCTTCCAGATTCATCTAAGCACTTATAACCCTTGTGGAGAGGACTGATTCCTAGGTAGGTACACTTAGTAGTGTGAAACTTGAACTTAGTTGAATTGAAGGGTCTAAGGTGAGGAAAACAAGTGCATCCAAAAACCTTATAGAACTTATAGTTAGGTTTCTTTTGAAAGATAACTTCAAATGGGGATTTGTTGTCAAGAACAGGAGTAGGAAGAGCATTTATAACAGTCACAGCTTCAACAAAGCTGTCCCACCAAAATTTTAAGGGTAGAGAGGCTTGAGCAAGTTGAGTCAATCCAAGTTCAACTATATGCCTATGTTTTCTTTCTGCTCTTCCATTTTGTTGATGAGCATGAGGACAAGGATGCCTAAAGTGTATTCCTTGTTGTTCAAGATAGGGTTCAAGTGATCTATATTCACCCCCCCAATCAGTTTGTAAGCATTTGATTTTAGTGGAAAACTGATTTTCAACCAGATTTTTGAACTTGATGAAGGTGGAATAGGCCTCATATTTATGTTTTAAGGGAAAGATCCAAGTGTATCTGGACCAGTCATCAATGAAGTGTATATAATAGAGGTATCCAGATGTGGATGGTACAGGGGCAGGGCCCCACAGATCAGAATGAATGAGAGCAAGAACAGTCTTAGCATGAGAATCAGAAGTATAGTAAGGTAGAGCATGGCCCTTACCAAATTGACAAGCATCACAAAACAGTAAGTTTCCATTAATGTTGACATTACAAGATTTCAGAATTTGATTAAGAACATGCTTGGAGGGATGACCAAGCCTCCTATGCCAAACATTAAGATCCTTATCTAGACTCACAGTACCTAGACATAAACTAGGACAACCAGAAAGACCACAAGAGGCCTGAACACTAATATTATTGTTGACAGGCTGAATAAGACCAGACTTGGATTTGGAGTGAAGAGAGTTCTGTGGAGGAGCCATTATCTTGTAGAGACCATCACTGAGGACCCCTGTTAGAAGCTGCATCCCTGTGGTCTTGTCCTTCACATAACAAGCAGTAGGAGTGAATTCAACAGTTATAGAATTGTCAGCTAAGAGTCTAGATATACTAATCAAGTTTTTAGTGATCAGTGGTACATGTAGGATGTCTTTTAAGGCAAGTGTGATATGTGGTTGGTGTGTGACAATATTACTATAGCCAATATGCAGGATAGGAAGTTTCTCACCATTTCCAACTACTAAAGGCTCAGAACCAGTGTAACCTGCATTGAGATGAAGGTTGTTAAGATCAGCTGTAATGTGATTTGAGGCTCCACTGTCCATGTACCATGCTGAATCTCCCACAGATTGAGGATTGGCAATGTAGGCCTGTTTTGAGGCAGTGTTGCTGTTAGTGTTTGGAGGAATGAAGTCTTCTTCAAACCTGTGCCAGCAGGATGTGACAATGTGCCCCCTTTTTCCACACAGTTGACAAACCATTGTGTTACCAGGATTGTTGTTGTTAGAACCTCTTCCTCCACCATTGCTTCTGCCTCTTCCTCTACCACCTCTAGAACCACCATGACCCCTGCCTCTACCAGTATTTGAGTTGGATGCAGGAGGTCTACCACTGTTGTTATAGTTTGAAAAATTTCTGGACATAGGACCTTGAGCAACATGTGCAGTGGGATTAGAGAAACCAGAACCAGGTTGATTGAGTCTTGCAATGAGCCTTTCATGAGTGATCAATTGAGATTGTACATCTTGCCAGTTGAGAGAGCCTACCCGAGATGTAATGTTGACAATTGCTGACTCATAGTCTCGATCCAACCCTCCTAATGTAGCTAAAATCAATTCTGATTTAGTGATTGGATACCCAGCAGCTGTTAAGTTATCAGAGTATGACTTCATTTCAGCTAAGTAGTCGGACATAGATTTAGACCCTTTGGATGCTTTGGCCAAGGAATCCTTGAATTCCAACATTCGTGCCTCAGATCTACTGTTGTATAGAGTTTCAAGTGTAGTCCACACTTCATAGGCTGTAGAACAACCAACAACTTCGCCTAAGATCTGTTCAGTCATGGAGCTCAAAAGCCATCCAAGTAACAGATAGTCCTTAGTTACCCATTCATCAGATCTAAAAGAAGACACTGGACTGAGAAGATGATCGTCTAGACGATGACCTTTAATGATTGGCAACACTGTGTAACGCCAAAGCAGGTAATTGTTTCTATCTAGTTTGACAGTGCAAGCTTGAGATAAATTACCAGAAAAGGGGTGTCCAAGCAGCGACGACTGAGGAGATGGACTCATGGATCTCAGCGGTGAAGTGAGAGTCGGAGCAGTTGACCGGAACTGAGTGTATGAAGGTTCTGGTCGGCCAAAGTTCAAAGTAGGAGCTGGAGGAAGTGATGACAGAATGGAGCTCATGATCGGAATCCCAGTTACAACACCATCTGGGAAGAGAGAGGCGGCACTGTAGATTGAATCTTGTTGAGTAGATGGTGAAGAAGTAGTTATGGGGGAAGGTGATTGAAGAGAAGGATGTCCGGTGGTTATTCCGGTGGTCTGCATGTCAATGGTTAAGGGAGGAATAGAGCTCCCGGTGGCCGGAGCCCCTGAGGTGGCCATTAACGCCAACCTTTCTCTGATACCAAGAAAACAAACAGAGAATAAAGAAACAGATAAAATCTTTTCATAGATCTTGTGTTTGGTACAATTGAGTATATATACACTCACAGCCGCATTAAACAGAAAGGATAGGGACACACTAAAATACTGCCATGTGTCCTAGGCCCTACACACCTATTATCCAATACATAAACATTATAAAATAAGTCTATTTCTTAACAATATCGAATCCCAAGATTCAAATCGATCGCTCCGATTTCGATCCATCGAGCCATAGTAGATAGTACTATCACAATGATCGATAACGATCTAACTCATTCGCTCGATAACGAACCCCGAGATTCAATTCGATCTCTTAATAACGATCCCATACTCTTAACTCCTTCGCTCGATAACGATCCATCGAGACAATGATCGATAACGATCTAACTCATTCACGTGACAACGAACCCCGAGATTCAAATCGATCTCTTAATAACGATCCTGACTCTTTCCTTCGTTCGATAAAGATCCATCGAGACATAGTAGATAGTACTCTCACAATGATCGATAACGATGTAACTCATTCACTCGATAACAAACCATTAGATTCAAATCGATTACTCGATAACGAACCTCAAAATTCAAATCGATCGTTCAATAACGAACGCGACTCTTAACTCATTCGCCTAATAACGATCGATCAAACCATAGTCGATACTACTATCACAATGATCGATAACGATAACGATGTGTAACTCATTCGCCGATAACGAACCCTTATATTCAAATCGTTAAACGATAACGAACCCCGAATTCAAATTGATCGTTCAATAACCAACCCCGACTCTTAACTCCCTTTAAACAAAAATTCATATTTTTAATAAAATTCTATCAAAAAACAATTTTTTTTATAAAATTTCATTTAAAGGGACGACATTGTCGTCCCTTTAAACATATTAAAATTTTATCACAAAATTATATTTTTCATGAAAGAATGACACAATGTTTCATAATACAACGTGCTTAAAAAAAATTAATTACATTTAAAGGGACGACAATGTCGTCCCTTCAAACACAAAAGTCCACGTGGATTCCATGCTGGCACCTGTTGTCCCAAAAAACTGGAATGTCGTCCCTTTAAAGAATTTACCCGCCAAAAAAATTAGCCCAAAAATTAGCGGGAAAAATTAAATATTTATTGGGACGACAATGTCGTCCTTTTAAAGTTTCCCCCCCAATAAATTCACCAAAGGTTTGACTTTTCTCCGCACTCATTTAAAGGGACGACAAGTCGTCCCTTTAAACATCATCCCTTTAAATGCGTTTTCTTGTAGCGATAGCCCGAGCAGCTGGGTTGAACAACATTCTAGGAACATGAAGGCATGAACTTTATTTTACTCCCCTTAACTTACAGAGGGGATAGAGCTGTGGGAAAATTCTATCACAGGATTTCCTCTTGAGGAAGCCCATCTGCGTGAAAGATCTCTGACCACACAATTTCCACACACGGAGTCTTGTGTATTCCACCTCGAGAAGCTGTGTGGTCCAGATCCTCGCCACGTGGCGATTCACTCTTAAGAAATCCTCTGATAGAATCGACCTGGAGAAGCTGTGCCGAAAATAGATCCGTATGATATGATGGGTCAAAGACCCTTAGGATACAATCATTCCGTTTTTGAAGTAGACATATACTTTAATTCATAAATCTTGGAAAAAAAAAATATTGCTCCCTGTAAAACTTATTGGAATTGTCCTTTTATTTAAATATATTTTTAAAAGTGTCGTATTTCCTAATTAATTAATTAATTAATTATATTATAGCATATTTAGAATAGAAAAACAAAAATTAATTTTCAAAAGACAATTGTAACCATACACACACAAAATATATATATATATATATATATATATATATATATATATATATATATATATATATATATATATATATATATGATATGTTTACTTCTAAAACTCGATGTAATGTCTACATCAATATCATCTTGTCATTGTAAGTATATTTATATTATACTTAGTAAAAATACACGCGTCTTGCGCACGCGTGTTTAGCTTAAATTTTATATTTTTCAATTTTTAAAAAACAAAATGCAGTTTAACACTGCAGATACATTATTAAGTATATATGTCTTTCATATATAAAATATTAATATGTTTATATTGATAATTGTTATACAATGCTACTTACTAAGTCATAAATTTGATGTTATAATTATCGTTCTTCTAATTTCACTTAATATTTTCTATGTTTTTCCTAATCTAAATCATATAATCGAAATAGATTGTGTCAAAAAAAAGTCATGTATGTGGTAAGTACGTATTCTTGTACTTTTATTCTATTACGACTGCAAGTAATCTATGATAATAAATTTACTGTCAATTAGATTTTTTAACCATAAAAATGAAAAACCATTAATAATTTCACATGATTATTAATTAGTGTGAGTTTGACTAAATTTATATTTTAAACTTGATAATAGTGAATGAATATACACTATTGTTGATAGAAAAAATAAATTCCATAACATATCATAATAAACTTAATGTGGTGGAAACCAACCTGCATTATCAATTACTACAAGTTACAACATATCTCTTAGTCCACTGAATGAATATATATATATATATATATATATATATATATATATATATATATATATATATATATATATATTGAACACATCAAGTAATAAATGAACACATGAAAATCAAGTTGTGGGAACCAAAGGATTGAATATGATTTGCATTTTCTGGTATTAACTTTGTTTGAATTTTCATCACCTTCCTAATAAATTGAAAATCATTTTCCATTATCGAATATTAATAGAGTTGTCATAATGTTTTTATTACTATAAAGTTTAATTATTATTTTGTATTTTATTATTTATTAATTTGGATTTAATTTTGAGAGGCAAAAATACACGTAGCATGTCAATCTCGAACACGAGTTCGAACAAAATTTCTTTATATATGAGCTGAGTTTGAAAATAATTTTATGTTCGTTTATTAAGCAAACGTTCGCGAACAAACTTGATATCTTAACGAACCAAGCTTGAATATATCTTTCTGTTCGTTTATTGAACAAACGAACATGAACAAGCTCGTGACCTAAACGAACAGAGTTTGAACAACTTATATTCGGTTTGACCCGGCTCGTTAACGCACTATACTCATGTAGCATGATTAAGATTAATTATCATGATAAAATTTGTGGTTATCATGAAATGACTTGTAATAAACGTATAATGCCTCGACATTTTTATTATTGTGTTAGTTTTATCAATATATTGTGCTTCAAAAAAAAGTTTTATCAATATATTATTATCATTTCACATTTATCTGATCCATTCATTTTCATTCAAGTGTGTGATAATAATATAATTTTGTGTGTGATAAAAAAAAGTTTTATCAATATATTGTGCTTCAAAAAAAAGGTTTTATCAATATAATTTTCTTTCAAGTTATGTAAGAGTAAATCAAACAATTTCACCAACTACGCCATGCATTTTTTTAGTATAAACCTCACATATCTTGGTGCAATGAACGGAATATATATAAAATTAACATCAATGGATATTCTTACAGTTTTGCATCACCTATTAATATGATGAATCAACTCAAAGAAGATACACGATGCCCTAGTTACAATGATGTAATTATTTTAAGTCGAATTAAATAAGAATAAACATATATTGATAATTATGAAAATATACTATAGTATAAGATGTAATTTCATATAAAAATCAACTATATATACTCAAGATTTATTACACATATAAAAAATAGTGATAAAAACATATCATAACAATAATGATAATTTTAATAATATAAATTATCATAACATGGTTCGAATTTTCGGGAATTTTTTGGCGCGCTGGTAATACGCTGCACCCCGGATGAGGTTTCCACCCTCTGTTTGCTTCTCTGGAATTTATGGAAAGCCCGATGCAGTGCAGTTTTTGACGATGTGCCTATTTATGTCTCTCACGTGGTTTCTGCATCCTTAGCAAAGGCGGTGGAGTATCGTATGGCCGTCTGTACTTCTCATTCGGAATCCGAAGAGAGTACTGCCCATCCGGTCATATGGAGTGCTCCTCCTGTGGGCAGCTGGAAATGCAATTACGATCTTTCTTGCCACGCACTCGGATCCAGTGTGAGTCTAATCTTCAGAGATGCGCTCGGCTCGATCATTGCAGCCTTTTCGTTTCACCTCGACCCTGGCATAAGTCTTGAGACTCTGAAGATGCAGGCGATCCTTATGGCAGTGGAAGAGGCGATTCGCTTAGGATTCTCTGCAGTCATCTTCGAGTCTGATTGTCTGTCATGTATTCAAGCCTTACTACGACCGTCGGATGATTTTTCTGTCTCTAGTTGTTTAGCGCGTGACTGTCGTGCGCTCTTGTCATCCTTTGTTTCCTCTTCTTTTACTTTCGTCAAACGCACGAGCAATTTTCCAACAGCGTTTGTTGGCGAGGCGTGGCTGAGTCATATTGATCGTATTGTTTGGGGAGCTTCCCCCCTACATGATGTACTTTCCGCTGCTATTGCGGATTTGACTTAATAAAATTTCTTTTCCTTCAAAAAAAAAAATATAAATTATGTATACATATTCTATTAGTAATAATTTTATTTTATTTAATACTAAAATTAAAAAGGAGAAAAACACTCCATTTGTTTTGGTTTGAAGTTTTTTTGAGTTGTTTTATATAGTAGTGGATAATAAAATATAATAAAAATAATTGAAGTAATGATTAGAAAGTTAAGATGTTTTTTTCAAATTTATGTTGATAAAGAAATGATTGATGAGAGAAATTGAAATAAAGTAGTATAATGAATAAAATAATAATAAAAAAAAGTAATAAAGTAAATAAAGTGAAATGGTGATGTATAATTTAATATTTTTTATTTGTAGTTAAAGAAGTGATTGGTGAGAGAATTGTAAGAAATGATTGATGAAGTGATATAAAAAGACGAACTCCAAAAAAACTTCAACGAAAACAAACACAAGCTTAGCAACTCAAGTAGAAAACACTTTTTTAAAGAAACACGCACCGGTTACGTTTCTAATACAAACTGTTGTAAGAACGTTATACTAAGTGTCATACATTACGATCATTCATTTCTAACCTTTCACACAGGATAAAAATGTATTATGTGAAAAAGAGTAAAAGTAAGAGAGTAAAAGTAAGAGGCTATGCCACTTGGTACAACTTTTCTACAACCGTTGCATCATAAAATCTCTCACACCGGAATGTGTCTCCATGCTTTTCAAAAAAATTATTTTATTAATTATAATAATTTTCTGAAGTAACTTTAAACTTTTTAGAGGAAGACACATTGTGTTTCCTATATGCTTATTTTTTCTCCAAGATAATGATAAATACATGTATTAACAATGATGATTAATAAGATAAAATATATACACATACTCTAGTAATTATAATTTTATTTTAATAAATATTAAAATTTAATTAAGAAAAACATTTAACGATTCAAGTAGGAAATACTGTTTTAATGAAACACACGCCGGTTGCATTTCCTCTAAATGTTTCTCTAAGCTTTTCAATAAATTTATTTGATTAATTATAATAGTCAGTTAAAGAAATTTTAAACTTCCATGAGGAATTTTATTTATTATTAATTGGTCACTTATTGATACCTTGGAATCTATGATAAGAAGATTCTTTTGGGGGGTACGGAGGAGATCTAGAGGCGAAAATTTTGCTAGAAGCGATGAGAAACATTACTATGGCTAAGGACCTAGTAGGATTAGGTTTTCGCAATCTCAATTGTTTCAATCTTGCGCTGCTGGCCAAACAAGTGTGAAGAGTGTTGAAGATGCCTAATAGTTTAGTGGCCCGTATTTTGCAGGCAAAGTACTTTAGTCGGAGTAACGTTCTTGATGCGTCTGTGGGGTCTAGACCTTCCTTTTTATGGCGTAGCCTTTTGAAGGGGTATGATCTCCTTGTTCGTGGCTTGAGGTGGGGTTGGTAATGGTTCTTTGATTAACGTCTATTTGGATGCATGGATTTCACTCCCACATGCTTATTGTGTGAGCTTTTCATATTTGTCATATGACGCTAAAGTTGAGTCGATGTTCATGCCGCATACTCACTCTTGGGATCGTGATTTGAACAACAGTTCATTTTCCATATGAGGCTGTTGCGGTTCTAGGCATTTTTCTAGCCTTTGAGAGATTATGGCAATGATATCATATGGCATTATGACCCCGTGGGTGCTACTCAATTAAGTCTGGCTACATGACTTTTACATATATAGTTATAGCACGGGTCTCTGTCGCGGGTGGGACCGTCTTCCTCGAACCGTCCTGGTAGTGTTTAGAGACGGATTTGGTAAGCTTTGGTGAGGCCACATATTAATCACATTATATGGAGGTTCATGGACGACTATCTTCCAGTTGGAAAATCTTTGTAGGCGTGGTATATATGGCTAGCAACGTTTGCGGGCGGTGTGGGTTTCACACGTAGAATCTTCATCATGTTTTATTTTCAAGCAATATTATGTAGGCAATACGAGGGGGAATTTGAGATATGTCTCTAGCCGGCTTCTTTCGCCTTGGTTATGATTTATGATCCCTTGTTGGAAGGCTTGATGTGTTTGGATCTTTGACGAAGAGCCAACGAATATCGGAAGAATTATCAATTGTGCGGATTGTGATGCTCAGAAGTACATAGATTCCTTGCAGTCCTCTCTTATTTTGTCGAAAGGAAATCCTTGGCCTTCTTGTTGGATTTCTCCTCTTGTTGGTCGTCAAAAGTCAATGTGGATGTCCCGTCTTAGAGGATTCCCGTGCATATGAAGTTACCTTTTGAGACCAATCTGGCCGGGCTATTGCATGCATTTTCGGCCCTCCTGGGGCGAATTTGGGGTGGAATCGGCTGAGCTTCTTGTCGTCTACAGAGGCCTCGCTCTTGCTCGTGATCTTGGTTATCGTCGGGTGTGTCTGGAATTTGACTATGTTCTGTGTATCAGGTGGCTTGAGTCTCCTTCAGAAGATTTTTCTTTGCCTTGGTTGTTTGGTTAGAGATTGTCTTCACCTTGTTGGTACTTTCGACGCGTGTTGTTTTTCTTTGGTTAAGTGACCTGGCAATCGGCCATCTCATTTTGTCGCCCTTAAGGGTTTGTCTTGTCTAGGTTTGGTTGATTGGATTCCCTAAAAAAAATTGTTGATTGGAGAACTTTGTCCCTGGACGTGTTTGTGACGCTTTTTAAGATGATTTGACATCATAAATTGTTTTCTTTTTTGCTAAAAAAAATAATTTCAAAAAAATATTTAATTATATTATGATATAATATATTATATAATTTTATTATAATTGATAGTCATATTTATATTATTATGTGAAAAAATTGAGGTAAAGCATGTTGACAATTGTAAATGCTATTAATTAAATAAATTAAAAGAAATAAAGACGAAAATTTTTTAACTTTGATTTTTTTGGTCGAAACCGGATATTTTATTAAAAAAAAATTACGTTTGTATACAAGAAACGAATCAGATAAAAGCTAAAACTTTCTGAGATGATTACGTACACTAGCAAAAAAAAAAAAAACAAATACAAGAAAGGCTCAAGACCACGCCAATCGAAGCTCTCGATCGCGCCTAATGGCTTCTAAGATGAACACTCTCCGGGGGGTAGGTGGAGCTCATCATGATGACACTCTTGATTACGCCAAAACCAGATGCTTAGGACAATCTCGCGGAATAGAAATCTCATAATTCATAGTGTAAATGCGCTCTGATACAATGCAAATTTATCTTCAACAATAATAAATATAATTTTACTACGTATCTATGTAGATTGGGGACACCATGAATCGGAAAATTAAGATAACTCTTATTTTATTGATTCTAATCTAATAAAAACATCATATTTATCTATTTACATTAAAGTATAATTATAATCAAGTTAGTATACAATCCAGCGCAAGTACAACACAACTTTACGTGACTACCTAGCGAAATTCATATAAGTCCTCTAATAAAATAGCAATTTATTTGGATAAATCATGTTTGGGGGAAACACAGAGTGTAGGACACTTTTTGAAAGAAACATCAGGGTAGAAAACAATTTTTGAAGGGAACAGCTCATCGTTTTTTTATTATGATATAGATAGATAGATAGAGATATAGATATAGATATAGTTATAGGTATTTTTTTGAGGGAAGAAAAAGTAGTAGTATTAACCAAGGGTTGGTTAGGCGGCAATGGCCAATACGAGATACCAAGGTTAAGCCGGCAATGACCAGATTGTGCTGTGTATTATTATTTTTAATTTAAATCCCCCATATAAATAAGTGGCCAATAAGCTTTTAAAGCTTCTTCACTAATTCTTTTTTTTTTTTTAAGATGTAAAGACATTTCATTAAGTTTTGTCCGCCAAACTAGCGAGAATTACATTATGAGGGGGCGATGAACCCCAAAATACACTTCCGATAAGCTCTAACACTTTTTGGCTAACAAATGTGCATGATTTATTTCTTTCATAGGCTTAAATGAACGAAAATTTAAAAAAAGAGAAATGTTTAAAAAAGTCATGATGATCTTTCCATAATTTGCTAAGCCTCGATAAATTCTACTTTCGAATTGAATTTACGATGACGATGAGATTCGATTCAAAATCACCTCAAGAAATTTCGTTGGATTGCTTCTTCATTAAATTAGACAATTCTCCAAGAGGATTGTCCATTATCGCCACTTCGAATAAACATTACTGATAAACAAAAAAAAAAGAATAAACATTATTGTCCTGTTCCTATCAAATTTTTTTTTTTTTTTTGAAGGTGGGCATAACAGCACTATGGTAACTTTATTTAGTTAATTAATAAACGTAAAAACTGGCCATCAAGACCGTTTAAATATTTCGTGGTTTATTAGGTCAAAATTAATAATAATATATACCAAAAGCCCATTTTTTTCAAACTGGCCACCAAGACCGTTCTTTGCGTTTTACGAGTACATTACTTACTGCTTTTTTTGGTATTCATATCATTGCTTTTTATTGGTTATTACTACTTTTTCATTGGATTAATCTTTACATTTTATGGGATATTTACTACTTGCTTTTGCAAGCATTTTTTCTTTTTTTTTTTGGCTATTACTTACACTTTATCTAGTGTTACTACGTGTTTAATGTGTAAAATGATATTTTTGTCCAATTATTATGAATTTGTCCTTTTTAATCATATAATATGTAGTAACGTCCTTCTATCCCCATTTATGATTTTTTTTTTGTCCTTCTGGCCCCTTCCCCCATATTTTTTAACATAAAACTTCGATCGTCAAAAATCTTTTATAATAATTCATATATTTTCGTTCTCTTTATGAAAATTTTTGGATAGCCTTGAGACCACCCCACTATCTTAGTAGATCCGTCCAAGCATTTGATGCTGTGGCAATAATAGATTGTCGGTGTATTTTCGATTAAACTTTTTTAAAACCAAAACATGTTTCACTTCTTCGTAAGTGATATTTTACAAATAACAAATTATGTGTCACTAAGTATTATTTTATGACAAGCTATTTGAAAATGAATTGAATTCTGATTGATATTAAAAATTACAATTATAATCACCGATTTATCAAAATCAAATTTCGTAAGTGATATTTGACAAATTACAAATTATGTGTCACTAAGTATTATTTTATGACAAGCTATTTGAAAATGAATTGAATTCTGATTGATATTAGAAATTACAATTATAATCACTGATTTATCAAAATCAAATTTTGTAGTTAGATATATACAATGTACAAGGCTCATTCTAAAAATAATGACAGGAAGAAAAAAGAAACGAAATAAGAAGATGAATTTTTAAAAATGGTTAAACCCTAACCCAATAGCGGACCTAGAAAATTTTTCTAGTGGGGGGCTAAATTTAAAAAAAGGTGAAAAAAAAAACTCATGCAAGATTCAAACATGCGACTCCAGGATAAATAATAATCTTCTAACCAATTGAAATTTAAATGAATAATTACATTAGATATTATGCAAAAATAATATATATATATATATATATACACAAATTTTAATATTACTAGAGGGATATTAAGAATTTCGATAGAAAATTTGAGTGGGGTCCATTAACCCCACCCCTATAAGGCTTGGGTCCGCCGCCCCTAACCACAAGGGTTTTTCACCACTATCTTACTACGGATGAATGGAGATATTAATCGAGAAACTAATAATTTATAGTAAGTTATGGGTTTCTTTGTTATATATCAAATAAAGTCGTCTTTTACTTAGGTCAAAATAATGTGATGAATTGTTAGTAGTAGGGGAGAAGATAATGTGACAAGAAACTAAATATAAGGGTATCAAAAAGAGGGAAATACGTAGAAGAAGTGAAAAAAAGGCGTCTGCATTTGCATATATGATTATTAAATGGTTAGAAGATTACATGAATATCACGTCATTTCTCCATTACAAAGAAAAGAAAGAAAGAGCGACAGTACTTGTCCTTTTCTTTTTTTCACTCCCTTTTGTGTCTGTAACTATATTCACTATTCAGGGAGGGATGTTGCGTTCAAACCTGTCTATGTTCATTTTCTCTGCTTTATTATAGCTATTTATATTATATACTTCTTCATTTATCATGATCACTCAACAATAAAAAAACAGAGGGAGATCGAAATCATTAGTTAGCTAGGTTAATTATTGAGATGATAATGGAGATAGAATGGAGAAAATGTTATCTTGATGTTATATTAGTGCCTATGGGTATTTTGACATGTTTGAGTTATCATGTTTGGTTATGGCAAAGAGTTCGCCGGCAACCTTTTACTACCATTATTGGCACTAATGCCAACGGTCGGCGCTTCTGGGTGGCGGCGATCATGAAGGTATGTAATGTAATTAATGTATGCATTGATCTGTTCAATTAAATACTATGTTTATGTAATTAATGTAATGTTGATATCTAATCATGAATAACCGTTTTCACCGACATATATAATTAATGTACCATCAAACATGCATGTACAATAAGTAGCATATATATACAATTATGTTAATTAGTTTCTATATATGTTTCTAACCTTATTTGAGCACATAACGGATCCTTGAACAACAAGTACACTAATTACTTCAATTCCCAACTCTAACTTAATCTTCTTCACGTACATAAATTCAAATAGATTATCAATTTGCAAATACTTTTTCAAAAAATTTACGGATATTTCAGAGACTAATTTACCGACACAGAACCAAACCTAAAGCTGACAATTCTACGACAAATTCATGTGCTCCTTCATGTATACTACTCTGAGTGGTCTTCTACGAAGCGATCCACCAAGATCTCTTGCACACGGTGTCTTGAACGGTGATCTTCACTGTTGATCATGTCTGAGATCTAGATGATCATCTAGATCCTCGTGATGTATCAATCAACTAAGATCACCATCACAAGACACTTACGCGCGGATGTAGCGATAGATTGCTGATACTACTATATATATATGGCAAAGTATGTCTACGAAATGGACCACCAACGAAATCATAATCATTGTTCGGTCTCAAGTAGGCCATTGGTACGTACGAGCTGACTTCTCATAGTCGCAAACCGCTCAAGGTTCCGAGTAGAAAAGATACAAATGTGTGGAGCGTAGGTCCACTGTGACTCCATTTATAGAGTACTGTTCTTCGTGTTAAGAGATATGAATGAGTTTAAATCATTTTTTCTTCTGGGTAAAAACTCTAATCAATCTTATTTGAAAAAAAATAAAATGACAAAAAAATAATTTCCCTCGTAAAATAAAATTATACGCTTACCAAGCACATGAGGTTTAATTACTACACCACTTTCCGTACTCCCTTTCCCTTGCTCGTTTCAAATTGATGTCGTTTTAATCACTACTCCCTCCGTTTCGAAATAACTGAGACAGTTGTCTAATACACGCTTATAAAGGATGTGAGTTACTACTTTAATTTGAATGTCAAAACCTCTTAATCTATAATTAATACATGTAGGAAAACGCAATATATGTTGACTGACTCAGTTATTTTGAAACAATTTTTTTTGCCAATGACCTAAGTTATTTCGGAACCTAAGAGAGTATTTTTTTTTCACACAACACATTGTTATTTTCATTTTCTTTGATAATTACAAACAACAGAAGGACAATATAAAAGTTTGAGATTTTACGATTATATATCATGAAAAGTAAATTTAAAATACAGGCCGGTGTTTACTTGATCAAACATCTTAAGTTGAACAGCCTCACTTGGAATTGGATACGGAAATTGCATAGTTGGAGTATTAACACGTAATTAGTTATAACTAACATTATTTTTGTACATATACCCAAATCTCATGCATGCACGTGTAATAAAAAATATATATATAACCTGTAATTAGTTATAACTAATTCACATTATTTTTGTACGTATCCCCAAATCGATCTCATGCATGCACGTGCAACAAACCATAAATTCTTCTGTAGTAGTACTAGTACCTATTTTAGAATATTTGGTGCAAATCTTTTTCTCCACCCTATAATTTAGCATCTAAACCCCTCTTTTTTGAGTGTTTTAATTAGTGTTTTTATCTACATTCTTAGTGTTAAACACACATGTTTTTAAATTAGCGTTTCTCTCCCGTTAGTTTTGACCCAGTGGGAAATTATATTCCCCTACTATTCACTATTATATTAATTAGAATCCTTTTAAAAAAAACGTGTGAGATCACTACTAGGACTAATGAATTTATATGTATAATTAAGTAACACCCCTAATGGTCTATAATATTGTAACAACAAAAGGTTATGAGACCATCCCGGCCTTTAACTTTCTTTCTTTTTTTTAGTTAGTTTCCTTTCCAATGTTTCCATTGTGTATGGCGATTAATAATAATTTTAAAATAAAAAAAGTTGGTGAATACGGTGATTTTATGAGTGGTTTTTTTTCTAATTAAACATGTGGAGCCAACAAAAAAATAATTAATAGACGATCAATTAAGTGATTATATATACTTGTGTCGGATCATCATAAAATTTGTGTGATGATATGATGCAATATATCCTTATTATTTTAATTAATAAACATGTAGTGCATAATTAATTACATGATGCATGCAGGAAAATGAGAAGAAAAACATCTTAGCAGTACAGACATTGAGAAACACAATAATGGGATCAACTTTAATGGCGACTACCTCCATTCTTCTCTGCACTGGTCTTGCTGCTGTCATCAGCAGCACATACACTGTGAAGAAACCAATAAACGACTACGTTTTCGGTGGACATGGCGAATTCATGCTTGCTTTAAAATACGTTACCATCTTAATCTTTTTCCTTTTTTCCTTCCTTTGTCATTCCATATCAATCAGGTTCATAAACCAAGTCAATTTCTTAATCAACTGTCCGTTAATGCAAGATCATAACTTAATGATCACTCCTGATTATGTTTCTCAGCTTTTGGAAAAAGGGCTTGTTTTAAACACTGTTGGCAACAGATTGTTCTATTCAGCACTCCCTCTTTTGTTGTGGATTTTCGGGCCGGTCCTTACGTTCTTGTGTTCGATTACTTTGGTCCCTATACTTTATAATCTTGATATCGTGCTGGTTCATAGAGCTACTGCTGCTGCTGCTGCTGGTAAAGGGAAGCAAATGGATGGTAAACAAAGTGGGAGTATTATTAGTGGAGATAATTATAATATTAGTGACTCGTGTTGTGAAGCTGTTTAATTTGAGATAATTAATTTATAATATTGGCTTTAATTGTCGAATTCCACTATGTATTGATCTGAGTTTATGGGATCATTTGTCAGAGATTGATAGTTTGATTAATGTAATGTAATAGTAGTGCTTGACACACACACATATATATATATATATATATATATATATAGGAGTCATCATGCAGATGATGTATAATTTATATGTAAAATCTCACATCGGAAATTAGCGAAAAACTCACATCCATATAAGTGTGGACATAAAAAATCTTCATCGGTCGGGTTAAGCAAATTTTTAATCAAGCCGGGGACGACGATCTAAGCAGTTGACCGGACAATTTTTGGCTCATTAGCGTTACCTGAGGCGCCAGGTCTGGGGCGTTACATTATAAGTATTGCTTTGCTTTTAATTTGTGGAAGGAATCACTCAGAGAAATTAATTATGCAGTAAAGTCAAGCAATCAGTTATCTGCAATGCTCAATTATATATTCACAAAAAGTCATTAGTTTGAGTACGACATTTCCTATGAAACGGTTACCGTTTAAATAAAATCATTTCGTACGCGTCAGTTGTTACTTGAACTATATCTTATAATCTGAATATTATGTTATTTTCGAGAATTAAACATGATCTATAATAAAGCTCGTTCGAATATTCATTCATATCATTAGGATACGCATTGTTGACGAACAATATAATTTCTACACATACATCAGTATTATATCCAATCACTATCACACGATCGACTACGAGATTTCATAACTCAAGATTTTTATCGCGCATCATAGTTGAACGGTTCGATTCCTGATTGACTAGTGTAATTGAAGTTGGGTCGTTAACATTTACTATTAAAATTAACGTGAGTCATTTTTTAGCGAACCTTCTATTTCGGCACCACAGCTTTTTCACGTCATCACAATCAGATCCAAAGATCCAAAAAATTACTTCTTGAAAGACTACGATTATTAAATAAAATAATAAAAATCGTGTCAATAATAAATATGCGCGCTTAACTGATGTTTTGTCTGTCACGTTCAAATGCAACATGTTGTACCAGGAAAAGCTGGCAAAAAATAAATAGAAACCCAAACGAAACTGGATTATATGAGTCATCGAAAAGCCCAGCCCAATTTTGTGTCATTACATATTCATATTATTCACACTAGAATTGATACCCGTTGTCTCGTACCCATCGATGAACCACACCATTTTCACGTAATCGTCACAGAATCGAAAGACGGGACAACACCCGCCATGTCGATATTGATTCGATTTTCACAGGATCGAACATTGCCACATACATTTGACTTTCACATGAGAAATTCCACTGTAATACACAAGTAGTGTAGCGTACAGCAGAGTGGTTGTGTACAAAGATTATCAAGGCTGTTTTTGATAATGCGAGGACAGTATTATTACACTACAAACACATTTGGACTATACATCATTTACACAGAGATTCCAAAAAGAAAAGAAGAAAAAAAAAAAAAAAACCATTTCACCAAAATATATATATGGGAATGAGAAGTGGGAATTAACAACTACCTTATCTCTACAGCTACAGTGGGATAAACAGAGGAGGAAAGCATTTTTTTTTCTTGTACAAATGGCGTTCGCAGCAACATTTTCACAGGCACAACCTTCCTTTTCTAACATATCAATTTCTGCAGCCACAAAAATAAAAAGAAGAAGAAACCCGCCATTTCAATTAAACTGTCAAGCTGTAAAACCTTCATCAGACAATAAGCTTCAAGTTGAAGAAGATACTAAACCTCAACAACAGCCTCCTACTGCTTCAGCTTCCACCAATTCCCAATCTGCAACCTCTCCGCCGCCACCGGGTCCTACACCTAAAAAGACTGTCTACTCCAGTGAGTATTCAATTCAATTCAATTAATTGATTGGTAAATGGTAATTAACCCTCTCCTCTGATTTTCCTTTTTTTCTTCTTATATCTGATGATTTTGTCAGTGAAAAAGGGACAAATTGTGAGGGTGGACAAGGATAAGTATCTTAACAGCGTCAATGTAAGTGTCTCCATCAGCTCTGTCTTTCAATATTGTTAACATATTTATTAATTTGTTGTTTGAACAGACTTGCAATTAGATGACGGATTCCCCAGCCCCCAAGGCAAACTTTACGATGATTACTGATCGACTACTAAACTCAATCTTGATATTAATTGATGAGTTAGTAATTACTGTACCAACTAATTTTTACAACACATGTTCGACGAAATTCCCCAGTGAACTCCTCCTCCTCCATGTTTTCCCAGCCTAGCCCTGCACTTGTTGTATCATACTTGCACCAAACATGATCCTACCATGCCAAATTGCCAACGTGACACAACACGGTAGTAAACGGAGGACAACCCTTTCTCGCCTTGCACGTTACGTAATGGCTAAATTTTACAATCAAACTCTGCTTATGTACATGAAATGGCTAGGATTCATTAATTACCAAAGTATACTTGATTCCTCAGGTAGTGATTAAGCCCGCACAAATCCAACTAATATTACTTATATATTTCACATTCATAATATTATATCATGTTTGCAAGTTCAACAAATGAGAAATATTGATAGCATTCCAATGTCTCAGTATTTATCTGTTGGGCACCCTCCCTATTACAAAGGCTTGGAATACATATATGAGGACCGTGGCGAGGTATATTTTCAAGATTCTTTTTGGTAATATATACTTCTGCGCCAAGTCACAGTTGTTTTAGATCCCTAATACTTAATATACTCTTGTAAGTATATATAGGTTCTGGACATTCGCGTATTTGAGACAGGAGAATATGCACTTGTAAGTATAGCGTTGGCTTTCTCTTGGTTTATGGTTTACATTTTCAATATGAAGTAAAGGGGAAGCAGAATTATAAAGTGCTGCGTTGCAGTAGTAAGTCGTTGTGTGACAAAGAATATATATAATAATTGAATGGCAACAATTTTGATATACAGATTGGATGGGTTGGGATTCCAACTGCACCAGCTTGGCTGCCAACAGAGATGCTTATCAAGGTGCGGTTATCTACATAAACACACCCCTCTTCCTCTTCCTCTTCCTCTTCCTCTTCCTCTTCCCCCCCATCCCACATCTCTACTCATTACTATATATATGTGGTTATATGTGCAGTCTGATAAGCTAGATTATGAGAGATTGTAAAGAAGGGTTGTTCAGCAACAACAGTTGAAGTAATGCATGCATTTTTGCTTCTACATTCTTAAAGAAGAAACATTTGAAGGGACAATTGAACTTTTGAAGGAATTGATCGATTGGGTATACATTGGAGCTGATCACTATATCTATCTATATCTATCTTCTAAGCAAAAAAGTTAACAAATTTCATTTGTTGTTATTATATAATTGTCTTTATTTTATAATATTAATTAAAAGGGGAATGTAGGTGTTTGTATCTACAATGAATTAGTATTTCTTTGTATCAGAGTCGTCACTGAATCCGTTTACCTAACGGCAATGGGGGTAGTTTCAACAACACCTCGATCAAGCACTCCTCCTAAAAGCTGATATCAACTTATGATGTTGCATCTCCTCGGATTGTTGTTGATTCCTCTCGGTATATAGACAGTGGGGCTACGTTGCAGCAAATTTAATTCTAGAATCTAAATGAGCTAGGCCCCCCATGGCCCCATCCCATTTCAATCCAAATATGCCCAATGTCAATCCTTTGAAGTCATTGCTCCAAGTAGTATATATATATGATTAAGTCGGTCTTTGTCTCTCTTCAGTTTAGGACATAGTAGTTCAACCCTAGCTAGCTAGCTAGTCACGGTCCTTTTTGGGTTCAAAATGGAGTATGAATAGAGACCATATATAACGTTTGGAGGAACAATAAATACTATTGTCTTCATGGTTTATCCGACCTACAGTCAGTCAAGTATTGGAAAAAGATACCCATGTCTGTCAAATGTCAATACAGCAGCACTACTGCTTTGTTCAGCTCTATACAATCTCTTGCTTTGTGTTTTTGCCTTTACAACAATGACTTTCCTATTTGGGTGCTCAAGTCAAAGCATGCAATTTTGACCATAATGTTTACTGTGAGTGCCTCCTTACTTTTTGACTGATTGTATTATTTGTTTATCTTATATAGTTGGTGATGAATGTATGTAATTAATATGGAATTTAGAAAAAATAAGAGCAGGGGATGATAGGATCAGGAATGTGCTATGTGGGGATGTCATGGTGTGTGAAGAAGGAAGGATCTCTTCTTACCCCCCTCTCTTTATAGGCCACACTTAAGGATGCGTGTTAAAGTTGTCACACATTTTGTATTTGTTATTGTATCACTCACCATATTAAGAGATAAATTTTCCTCACCTCATATCCTAGGTTTTGAGGATGAAGCCCCACCTCTTATATTAGTTTGGGACCTAGATATTCTACATGCGCCCACACTGTGTGTAAAGTTGTCTGTTCCACATCGCATTCCTCATCTCCTAACCTGGTTTTGGATGAGACATCTCTCTCAAATGAGCCGGCCAGATTTTCTACACACTATGGCTCCGTTTGTTTTATATACTAGTGGATAATAAAATATAATAAAAATGATTGAAAAAATGATCAGAAAGTTAAAATGTTTTTTTTAAATTTGTGTAGATAAAAAAAAACGATTTGTGATGAAAATCAAATAAAGTAGTATAATAAATAATATAATGTTAGAAAGATAATAAAGTAGATAAAAGAAAATTGTGAGAAATGATTTAATATTTTTATATTCAGAATTGAAGAATTGATTGTTGAGAGAATCAGAAAATTATCGCATGATGCGATATAAAAATAAAAATAAAACCCAACCCCAACCCCGACCCAAAACACCCAAAACAAACGATGGCTCATGGCTATATGTCCTCGTTACTAATTATCATGTTTATGCTATGGTTTTTGGCATTGATATTGCATATATATATTGCATGCGATCAAGTTAAATTTGCAAGAGGTTTTATTTACGTTTATTACCCATATATGGAAGTTTATTCTTTCTAATTCAAAAAAAAAAAAAAAAAGAAAAAAAAAGAAGAAGCTATTATCAAACATAGACAAGAATAACCATCTTTTCTTTAAATGCAACGTGCAAAAGTTGTTGATCTTTGTTTGAATGAACTTCTCTAGATCTTATTTTGTGGTGGTCCAGCCACACCAAATAATCACTCTATCTACTAATCGAATTTTTTAAGTAGAATAAATTTTTACTAGACGCGTGGGACCAAGCAAAAATAATGAAATATGATTGGTTTCTGGCAATCATTATATATATATATATATATATATATATATATATATATATATATATCATAAATCACTGTTTTGTCGAAGGCACCAATAAGAGCACTTTATGTTTCACAACACAATACATACATCGGCTACAAGAATTACGATCCGTAAATATTTTTCGCGTCCTGTAATTTTTTTTTCTAAGTAGAATAATTTTTTACGGTGTCTAAAATATTTTTCTATAGGTAAAATGTAGAAATTTTTTTCAGAAATCCGTAATTTTTTTTCTATGTAGAATAATTTTTTTACGGTGTCCAAATATTTTTCTATAGGTAAAATATAGAGATTTTTTTTTGTTCAGGGGGTCCATGGACCCTCTTATATTCAACATGGATCCGCCTCTGCATTGTCGGACCTATGAATGTATCTTGGGGTGGTCTTGACTTTCAATTTTCAAATGAAAATACATATATCTAATACAAAATAATTTCATTCATCGTACATCAAATTACGAACATGTACTATAATAAAGTCTTGCTCTTCTAAATATAATTAGAAAGCTAGAGTTTGTTTCTGTGTTATTGAAATTTTATGATTAGATTTAGCTGATATAAAATAGAAAAAAATTGCGAACACGTTTGAACGTGCACCCGGCTTTGTGGTGTTTAATTATTATAAAGGTTAAAGGTTGTAAATGACTGTTTTTTATCTAAAATGAGGAAAAAGGACAAGAAAAAAAGATAATGGCCGAGAATGACAAAACGCCGCGATTCTATTATCGCACATTACACGTTGCTACAACAAAATGTAGTGAATACATGTAAGAATGCGCGCTATTTCTTTCTTCTCAACCATTATTTTTTTCGTTCTTTTTTTCCCATTTTCAGATCTTTTTCATCCTTCCGCTCGACTTTTATTATAATTATATTTACATGGTGTGATGTAAGAAAAAAATCAATATTTAATTTAGAAGATCTATTATTCAAAAAAAAATAAAAATTAAAAGAGCTAAGGCCAGGAGAAAAGCAAGATTATATTTATATTATTATATTAGATATGAAACACATGCTATAAGCATGTGCAGTGGTGTAAGTATAAAATAAAAATGAAAAAAAAATGTGTAAGTGCAAAATAAAAATGAAAAAAATTAAGGTTAAAGGTTGTGGAGGAGACATAGCTGATCTAAAATGAGGAAAAATGAAAAGAAAAGATAATGATAGTGGTTGACAAAATCCAAGATAACACACGCATATTACTACACGTACACGTCACGCTACTACTACACAGTAATACAATGTAATACGCACGCGCTATTCTTCTTCTCAACCATTATTTTTTTCCTCTGTCCTTTTTTCATTTCAGATTTTATTTTGTCATTCTACTACCTCGACCCCAAAAAAAAAAAAATTATTGCTTTAAATATGTTTTGAACTCGTGACCTTTAGATAAAACAAGTAAAATGATAACTATTAATACCACTAGACTAATAAAACATTCAACAAATATTAGAAGACTTAGATACATATACTATTACCAATACTAATACAAATACACAAAAATAATTGAGACCACCCTGGCTCTTTAGTGGGTCCGCCATGAATACATACATATCACAATTCACGTTCACACAGTTGTCTTTTGAAGGTCTCATGACTTTATTGAAGAAAAAAAGAGAATAAATAAAGAATAATTATTATTATCAAAGAAAAAATTATATAAATGAAGATTCAAATAAAATGAGCTTTCTTCTAAAAGTATGGCAAACGACATGTAATACTCTCTCCGTTTTGAAATAATTGAGACAGTTGTAAAAAATATTTGTTTTAAAATAACTGAGGCAGTAACATTTCCAATGAAGCATTTACTGTATTTTTTCTATATCTACTCTTATTTATTAAGAAAATGTAAGAATAAATACAATATTACATTAATTACAGACTAAAGTTTTTCAATCATTTTGATATTCAAATTAGAATATTACCTTACATTCTTAATATATGCGTGCTATTTTGTAACCGTATCACTAATTTTGGAACGAAGGGAATACCACTACTTCGGGAAGTTCCGGTGATAAAACCCACATATATTCTTTCCTCCGTCTAAATTTATTCTCTCCTTTTAAAAAAAAATAAAATAACATATTCTATACGTAATTTTTGTTTTTTGAGGGCAATATTGTATAAGTATGAGTATGGACTTTATGAAAATTATTATAGATGCGATGGGACCTACAAAAATTTTTAGTTGAAGAAGGGGCCTACAAAATATTGGTTGATAGTTTCTTGTTGGTAAAGTGGTCATTATAAAAAGGACATTTGGCGACAATTTATGCTCAACTGTCTCCCCTACACCGCCATTCTTTGTAGGTTAACCTACTTTATTTTAAAATTATACTTTTATTTATAGTGGTAGCAAGTGGTATAATTACAACAAACTTTAATCTCTCACATACGATAAAATATATTATATAAAAAAAAATTAAAATGAAAGATTGAATATGTCAATTGATACAATCTTTATACAACCTTTGTAACATAAAATTTCTCTTTTGTGTCCCATGTTCTACGCCTCCATTTTTTTTTCCCTTAAAGGTGGAAGGATCATTTTTAAATTTAGATTATTCTATTTCTAGGCGGTATATATATATATATATATATATATATATGAGATTCTGGGACTTGGCAATATGTTTGAGATTCTGGGACTTGGCAATATATGTATATGTTTCCAGTTTTTTCCAAGATTTTGTACTTAAGTATATGTTAGTGTCAAAACCTGTAAATTTAATGTTTCAAATAAAATAACGTATTAAGAAATGGTATACATCAACTACATATTTCATTAATTGATATAAAAATATGGCAATGTATAGTATATTAGTATATGTGCAAGCACAATGTCATCACTGATTTATTTGTTTAGTTTTGCTCATTATTCAAGGAGGGAGTTTGTTTTCATATAATAAAATTATTAATTTTTACGCGTCAAAATTTGGCCCTTTAAAAGACCAAATGTTTTCATCAAAAAAAAAAAAAAAAAAAAAAAACCAAATGTTGTGTCATACATGATCTTTTTTATTTGTTACCATCAGGACCAGTTGCTTCTC
Organism: Gentiana macrophylla; assembly: GCA_026214975.1. NCBI lineage: Eukaryota > Viridiplantae > Streptophyta > Magnoliopsida > Gentianales > Gentianaceae > Gentiana > Gentiana macrophylla. The sequence goes on from CM047807.1 coordinate 103,047,976, forward strand.
ATACCCAACATAAGAGTATCTCCAACCATACACCTATAAAAAGGTTTATAACCGTGTCACATCATCAATTTATAAACATTTTATCTATAAAATTCTTCTCCACAATCATAAACCTATTAAAACCTTTTATACCATGGCCCACTATACATTTAAAAAAACTCATTACACATAAAAAAATTCTACACCACACAACCTTTAAAAGAAAATAGAAAAAAAAGAAAAAAAAAATCCACATGAATCGGTTGTAGCAGATCAACCTTTGTGATAAAGCTTTGTCTACTCACCACATCTCCAATGGTGTAAAGCCTTTGATAAAGCTTTAAAAAAAACATCAACCTTCCGTTGAAGCTCCTCTAAGCATAAACAACACCCAAAGTTGGCAAATGTCTATGGATACTCCGTAATCAAGCCATCATAAGATGTGAAATCATTGAACATAATGGAGGCGGCATAACAAGCATTGTGATTAAGGTCACATGAATGAGACTAAACCCTTGAGTTGACTCAAAAAAGAATCGTACTTACCTGTTAGGGCTCGCACCAACAAAGCGTTTTTTCCAAGCTTGAAGGACGTTCATTAACAAGTCTCAACTTTTGAATCATCAACCCATGCGGCTTGGGTTGGCATATCAAATCCCACGGGACACCGTGGAGACGTTGATGACCTCAATTTCAACCCGACCCCATCCTTTCTTGAAAAAACCCACAAGTAAGTTTATCTCAAGTATCCAAGACACAACAAGACACACGCTTTGTATGAGTTTGAACCAAAAGGTCGCCGCATAAGGGTTACTACGCCTCTAAAAGTCATATAAAGGGTTTCTAAAACCCATATATGGAAAGTCTAAGGAAGAAGTATGTGCAGCACATTCCAGGCCCTCGTCGACATTAGAACAACTATTCATCTCTACTTCTTTTTGTCTTTTTTTCATTGTCTAGATGTGTTCAATGGACAAAAGCTCGAATGAGGAGGCATATTGTTTTACATATTGAGAGGGCTCTTGAGAAAATGGAAGAAGAGAGTAAATTGCATATAATAACTGAAGAGGTAAGAAAAGTAATATTACATAGACATATCCTCTGACATAGAAGATTGTCGAATGACATGTTTGAAACATCAAATATATCAAATGAATAATATATGTTGGTGTAATAGTTATACGTATACAAAAATTTATATAAAACCATATAGTTGTCATTTTATAAACGTTAAAACTTAAATCATAAATAATATTATTAAAAATGTATTCATTTTTCTAGTACAATCTATCTAAACAACTTGTTTATTTCCAAAAAAAAAAAAAAAAATTTGTTTATTTCATCGTAAAAAAAAAAAAAAAAAAAGTAAATTAGTATTTCCGGAGGGGAGGTAAACGTTGTGATCATTTACCCACAAGTTTTAGGTTCGAATCTCAATAGAAACAAAAATACGTGTGCGTGTGTAAAAGAAAAGGGAAGAAAAAGTAAATTAGTATTTCCGGCAGTCCTTGTTTGAACGAACTAAAAAATGGAGGGGAGGTTATATAACTATTCCAAATTGCTGGGCCCGAATTGTTAAACTGCTTCTGGTTTCCCATTTTTCGTCTCTTTAATACATATCCTATTCCAAATTCAGCGGCCCAGAAGGAGCAAATTAAAGAAAGGAATATTAATCCATAAATATATAATAATCAGAAAACCCAGAATTTTGCATCTTGATAAAAGATTCTGTCCCAGTATCAGATTGCGGAGCCTAATGCAAAAAATGGCTCTGTTGAAATCCATTTTCATCTTTGTGATTTGTTTTGTGTTGGTTTTTAATCGGATCGGAGCTGATAGTGTTGAGACTGCAACGGATGTGGAAGATGTACTACTCCCAGCTCCCAAATCTGTTATTTCGGATTCTGTTGAATTATCCGAGCTCAAATTAAAGATCCAGCAACTTGGTTTGTTCAATTTTTTAATTTTTATCTTTTTGGGTGTATTTGCCATATATAATTTATGTTCATAGTTTCAAATTTCTTGCTTTAGCTAGTTGTCTTGCCTATGTTCTGGTGCAGAGTATGTTAAATGTGCCAATCTTGAGTATTATTGTGAAGAGAACAATTCTTTTCACTCTGCCAGAGAATGGAGTGAATACATCTCCCTTCTTTTTTAGTGGAGTTGCAGAAAAAAATATTAAATTGAATATGAATATGGCTTGAATTGAAGAATTCTGTTGGAAGCAGGTGATTGTAAAGATTTCTTTGAAGAATAGTCGATATAGACACCCCCCCCGGTCCCTCCCCTTGTGGTTTTTTCCTTGCAATTAGCTCAAAATGACCTTTTAGCTTTTTTTCTGGGAAGGACTTTGAAGTCTCGCGGAGAACCTTATTTCTGCCTTGGGGTACTGTTTTAGACGTGGAGATACTCATATAGAGAAGGTTTGAGTGTTTGGGTAGTTATTGTGTGGATGTATATCAGACAAGCAGGATTGCCATTTTCCGTTTGCAGTTTGCTCTTTAGACTAAGATATGTTGTTGTTTGTTTATATCAAGATTTAGCCATGCTGGTGTGTGTGGGCCTTGGTCTCTCTATCTGGTACCTCTTCCCCACAAACAAGAAAACCAGAAAACACTTATCTTTCCTTTTGGATTGCTGTTACCTCTTTCCTGTTGGATTGCTGTTACTAGTTTGGAATGACTGTGTCTACACTTAAAGAGAAGCCAAACCTAGAGCTGGCTTAGGAACCAAAGCCATGCCTTTCTATTGCTTGATTGATTGGCTGGTAAATATGCACTTATCTTCTCAAAGTTTGGTGAATGATCCAGCCCTTTCTCTCTGTTGCTGCTGCCTTGAATATGTTAAGTCTTTTATGACAATATGCCTTCGTTGGTGGCTCTCAATATATTAAATATTACCGATGAATCAGCAGTGTGCTTGGAATATCTTCTTTCAGTATTTCATGCCTTAAAGTTGATTCAATTTTGAGCACGTAATCCATATGCACTTCCAAGTGTGTTGTAGAAACTGTTACAAGTGACCCTATTTGCTCTGCTCACTCGGTCTGTTGTTTGCTTTCCATATTTCTAGAGTCGCATCTCGAGGAGAAGACACAAGAGCTGAAAAAGAAGGATGATGAGATTGCTAAGAAGGAAAAGGCAATTGTTGACAAGTCTAATAGCATTGCATTTCTGCAGAATGAAGTAACTTCTCTTCAAGTAAGGCATTGTTTTGCCATGCCATAATTAGTTTTATATTGATGTTTGTTCTTTCTATTTTGTCAAAGATTACCGAACAGCTACTATGTCTCATTCTGCATTTTGGCATTAAGTTTGAGGAGGTGTTTTGTAGAAAAAAGGAACAGTTGTTGCTGAGGAGATTGTCGGGAAGGTTCAGTCTGAAGCTGCTGAATTAGGGAAGCTGGCTGAGCAACTTAAGAAAGAGTTAGATGTGAAGAATAAGGAAAAGGAGGCTGCCGAGGCACAGGCGAACGATGCAGAAAAGAAGCTTCTTGAATTGAATTCCAAAGTTGAGAAAGTGAGTCCAGACATAATTGGTATATATATCGAGTGGAAAAAGCTTTTATTTTTTATTTTTAATACTTATATATTTAAAAGACGCAGTGAAAGAAATTGGTATATAAGAATTATTTTGGTGTTTGGAAGGAAATGAATGGTTGATATTACTTGAATAATGGGCCCCGTTTTCTTGATTATCTAGCATTGCTAAATGGTAATTTCTTTGTACATTTTTTTTCTGCAGCTACAAAAGGCTGCTGATGATCAGACGACTAAATTGCGTAAAACAGAACGTGCTCTTCAAATTGCTGAGGCATGTATATAAATTATCACAAAATACTTGGAATTTTATAGTTTGGGACTACGATGAATAACAGAAATTTTACTTTTGCACAGGACGAATTGAAGAAAGCCAAGTTTGAAGCCCAATCAAAGATTAATGAGCTGATGGAGGTAATTTAGATAAATATTTAGTGTGACTGGTTTCAAATTCTTGTAAAACTGCTCTCTTATCTGGTTCCCTGCAACACTTGTAATTGGATGGCATATTTTAGTATTTCTTTCAGATTGTAGATGTTGCAATTAGCTAAAACGTGATATGAGCTGTGGATTACACTTTCCAGTTGTATAAAGTGGACTTATCTTTCTACGCTTTTGTTCAAACAATTTTCTATGGCTTTATTGAAGTTTCATCAGATGTAACATCCATTTCTACTTTGTCTTTTCCACGGAAACACAAGGTTGGAGACATATATTTAAGAACTATATAATCCGCTTGTTCATTCTGATGTGTTGTGTTTGCAATTGTTTAATGCCAGGTTCATGGTGCCTGGCTTCCCATTGGCTTGCAGTTCATGCCGCATTTGATATAAGGTAATGTTTGGTGCTGACGTGTGCGTATATTGGACTTGTACTTGATTCTCATGTTTTCTGGGAATTTTACAGACTGCTTTTGATAAGCATTGGAATGAGCATGGAAAACCTACTGCTGATGCACTTCTGAAGAAGGTATCTTTCCATTGAGTATTATGTGGTGCCTTAATAGCCAAGCATATATATACTTGTATTTTCATGTATTTTAGCTCTTAGTTAAGATTGATGAAAATTATTCAATCTGATTTTGTCTTCCCTGTAGGCTATTGAGAAGAAGGCAGAGGCTGAAAGATGGGCTGAACCGCACGTAGAAACTATCAAAACGGTAATGACTGATTTTATCTGGTTATGTGCTAGTAAGGCCTTAGTCCTTGCTGTCAAACATATGCATTCGTGCATGCAAACATACTTATGAAATTGTATTGAAGGTGGCGAACATTGTTTTGATTTGATTTAGCTGCTAATGTACAGAAGTGGATCCCAGCCGCTCAAGAGCAGTGGGTAATCGTATCCTCTAATGTTGAACCCCATTTACAATCAATATCAGAGAAGGCGCCGAGGCTTTTGAGGCATCTAAAACTACTGTAACACCACATATTCAAAAGTTCAAGAATTGGTAGATCCTTACTATCAGGTAATTACAAAATGCTTGGTCCTTCACCTACTTACATCCGTCATACTGAACAAACTCCACAACATGTTGAAAGAATTGCTGTGCTTTACTATATGCAGGAAGTCAAGAAGTTCAGCGAACCATACATTGATCAAGTTGCCACTGCGGCAAGACCACATGTCGATAAAGCACGAGTTGTTCTTACACCTTATACACAGCAGGCTGTTCACGTTTATGGGAAGTTTTTGGAATCTGCAACTAAATATCATGAGGAGGTATATTATCTTATAATTATCAATTGTTAGATTTATTGCCTGATATTTTCTTACTAACCTCTGCTGTTTTGGCACTTGTAGACTCATGTTTCTGTCCGGTTTTGGTTAAATATCTGTCTGATTTTTGAATTCATCTGTTGCATGTGGTGGGTCGGCTCGTAGGTGCAAGGGTCTGTACAAGAAAAGCTGAAGCAGCATGAGCTCACAAGGTCTCTTGCCACAAAGGAGTTAGTGTGGTTCATAGTACGTGTTTCTGTCTTGTAATTTAATATTTTTTTTAGCCACATCTGCTATTAATCCATTTAAAACAACATCAAGTTCGATCCTAAGTTTTCCTATATCAACGTGATAGGCCTCAGCAGTTTTGGCTTTGCCGATCATAGTTGCATACAAATTTTTCTCGTCTATTTTCTGGTGAGTTATCTTGTGCATGAAAACTAATTGTTTTTTTCTTTCTTTCTGTAAAGACGATGTCAAAGAAGAAATGCTTACTCTCATAATCCTTTTGTATGTTGATCAATTCTCATTGTGTAATGTGGACATGGTTGCAGTAAGAAAACGAAGACACCCAGCCGTACTGGTAACTCAAACCGTTCACGTCGAAAGGCAAAAGGAGTGCAAGCAGGCCACTGATGCTTGGAAAGTTGTTTTGTGTGTAATGCAAGGTATGATTCATTATACTGTACCTTTTTTTTTTGTTTATAAAATATAAACATTACTGGATTACTGGGACCCACAACGAGCTAAAGATGTTTGATTAGTGTCGTAATTGCTGTTATTGTTCTTTGCTGCTCTGGTGCAGTTTTGTTGATCGCCTCTTGTGTTATATGTTGCAGGATGGATGGGGAGTTTGTCTTTGAATTCTCAGGAGTCTTTCGGATATTCTGAGTCCCCTCTACGTTTTATATTTAGTTGAGTTTTGTCTGTCTATCCATAAATTATGGGATCATTCTCTCCCGGGTCGTGTTTTGATAATATATGCCACAAAAGAAGGAAGGAAGGAAAGGGAAAAGCACAAAGAAAATAGTCTGTCTCTCTGCTTGTAATGAAATTTTTTCATTAGTGTAGTTAAATCTTTGATGACTTTGTATCACACCCGGTCGTATGTTTTATGTTTCTGGGTGCTGTTTGTTTGTCTCCTTTTTATTTTGTGTAATTTTGGTGCACATTTTGTAATCAATCAATGCTTCCATCGAACTCCATACATTACATGAGATTGCCATTGATTATATGGTGGTTTTCAGAAATAATCGGCTGCGCTTGTACTTAGCGCTATTCCTTCTATTATTATTATAAGGGATCTGGTGTGGCATTCATTCTATGCTTTATTTCTTCATCTTCGGGAAATTGGTAAATCATGTCACAAACATTGTCTGATATTTTTTTTCAGGTCAAACATTTTCTGACATTTTGTTTCAGGTTCCGCGTCCAAATATAGTCAAACCGTCCAAATTTGGATTCCTTTTCATCCCAATCCATTCACTGATCAAAATGGATGGAATCTGTCCAAAATTCAGACGCAACGTCCGATTTGTGATGAATTCCGTCCAAATTTGGACGTTTCGCCCAAATTCACCTGGTGATGGAGAAGTGTTGTCACTGTATTGGAAAGTTCATATGAGAAAGCTATGGAGATGAAAACAGAGCTAAATCTTATTTAGACAGATCTGTCCATGCTTCTCCTAATGATTGGTATAATAATCACTTCACTTTTCTTTTTCTAGTCCAAATCAGTAAACATGCTTCTCCTAATGATTGGTATAATAATCACTTCACTTTTCTTTTTCTAGTCCAAATCTGATTTACAGAGTCTTCAACTCTATTTTGATTGAATGAATTAAACTGTAAAACTGCGAAAAAAGAGAGTAGATTTTGTCATATATGTCATTTAGCCATTGATTTTCGTTTTACAGTTGAATTAATGAATGGACTACTGATTGGATTTGCACTATGGTGTTGGGATCATATGCCCATTTCTTGTGGGAAACAGATGAAGAAGTGGTCACTGGTGTATTTGGGCGAGACGTCCAAATTTGGGCGAGAGGCTGATTTACGCGAACGTCCAAATTTAGACTTTAATTCATCACAATTCGGACGTTGCTATTTTAAATTTTGATTTTATTCCGTCTATTTTGGTCGGTGAATGGATTGGGACGAAAATGAATCCAAATTTAGAGGGTTTGACTGTATTTGGACGAAATCGTCCAAATTTGAACGTGAAACCTGAAAAAAAATATCAGACATTACAGTGACCTGATTTACCAATTTCTCTTCATCTCCTGCACCTCTTTATTTTTTCTTTTCTAATACATATATTACTGTCTCAATGTCTCATAATAAAATATATATCACACCTCACTTCGCGATTCAAACCGTTAGGTTACAATACAAATCTATAACATAGAGCTAGCCTTGGAGAGTACTTAAGCTTTGGCACTCCGATCGAATAGCATTTTACAAAACTCAAACCAAATATACCATATGAAAACAGAAACTATAACACCAGTTTCTTTATACTTTTTATTAGATCATCTTATTATCCTACTATTACTACTTAGCTTGATTCATATGGTTGATCTCTTACAATTTGTTGCAAGACTGTTTCCCGATACGACACTCAACGGGGTATTAAAAAAAAAAAAAAAAATTCTTGTTCTCCACGTTCAGTTCTTCATACGCAGAAAAAAGGATGCATGCATGCTAATAGGCTGTCCAATAGGCGTCTAAATCGGCACATTGGATCATGCCTTCATATGATCTGCCATTCATTGAGTTTGCGTTATTGATCTGCTGGTCTGCTGTTGGAACGTACCCTCCTCCTCCTCCTCCTCCTGCACCCTCGTTTACAATACCGCCACTAGTCAACATTGATGAACCGACAACGTGTTGGTTGTTTATCCCCGGTGGAGGAGGGATCGGTGCTGGTGGTGCCATGTTAGCACCACCACCACCGAGGTTTAGGTTCAAACCAGATATGGTAAATGCAGCGGCTTCTGCTCCGTTGCCTAGATGATGACTGTAGTTCAATTGGGAATTGTTATGGATAGGAAGATTGAGCCCATTCGTTCCTCCTCCAACCCTAAAGACTCGTGAAAGCTGTTCCATTTCTGATTGGGACATCATGTAGTTTCTTCCCATTGTTTGGAGTTGATGATATGCATGATCAGCTTCTTGTTGTTGTTGTTGTTGCTGCTGCATCATCATTAATTGGGAGTGACTTTGCCGCCCTATTTCAAGATTGTATGGATTCATTGCCCTTGAGTGACTGGATGATGAGGTGTACTTTTTCACCCCACCACTCTTCTGTATTACTCGGCAAACCACCCATTCGTCCTGCTGATTTACGTGTATGCACACAAATGAAAGGACACGTTAGACTATATCAAATGATCGACATGTCTTTTTTATTGAAAAAATAAATAAATGTTTGTTTCTTTCTAGGGGAACATGTATATAGATGAATGAGTCAATCTAGGATTACATATGGTGGTCTGACAGTATCACAAAAATGCAAAACAACATCTACGTACTGTGGCAACATATATATCAGGATATGGTGTTCGACTTCTCAGATGTTGAATGTAGAGAGTCAAAAATCAAACATGAGTATGATATCATGAAAGTAGGAAAATTGTGTAAAATGAAGTAGCAAACTTGTAATTGTGAAGCAAGAACATATATGTAAAAAAAGAGGAATATACTAAGGGAATGGAGTAATTTATAAGGATATTGAATTCAGCCACCAACTTTGTTACTTTGTTAATTTCTTCTTTAATAACAATAATAAAACAAAAGATTTTGATGAGAAAACATAACCAATTCGATTGTTACAAGTTTAGTATATAGCTGGCTTGTGTCAAAACGTTTTTGTTATACCAACAAAGGGTTATAATTAAGTGGTTATTAGTTATAAGGCCGTCGTCAGAGACTTAATGATCATTTAGGACACTCAAAAAACTTATTCGGTTATAAGGACGTTCTAATTTATTTTTTCTCTTTCTCCTAGATTTCCAAAGACATTGTACCATACCAAGCTGCTTCAATTTCCAATTTGTTCTCTCGCTCGCAACCTCATCGAAATCAAGCAGAGGATGCAGATCGAACGGAGGATTCAAGCGAGGGGAAGAGGAAGAGGAAGGTCGTGGGTCAGGGCGGCGGTAATCCATTGTGTCCTCTTTGATTTGATCTCACCGCACCATGGTTTTTGGCAACTTTCCGGCCGGCAATCCATTGTGTCCTCTTTGATTTGCTCTTTTTTTTGGCATGTTCTTTCCTTCCCCTTCTCTGATTTATCTTGCTTTTTATCCATGGGTAAGAAAAATCGAAATAAATCTGATATAGCTTCGATTCATTCCTCCGATTCCGATGAAATACACCATGTTATTGCTCTCCCTGCTGTGAATGTTGCTTTTACAGCTGGGAATGATGCTCTCATTGTCGGAATTTCGCTCCTTCAAATTTCATAATTTACCAACCCATGTTACGATGATTGATTCTTCAGCTCTTCGCTTAGAACTGATGTTGATGGCTGATTCAGTTGCTCCTTTACATTCTACTTTTATGAGGTTGAATTCTGGAAAGCTGCTTTTAGCTATTCAACCATCGAAGAAAATTTGTGCCATGGCTGTAGAGCCTGCTGCTGCAATTTCTGTTACTGCACATCCTCCTGTTGCCAAGGTACCTATTTTGGATGTTTCCCCTGTCTTGGACTCTCATTTGAATCATTTTGTTGTCAAGTTATTCTATTGCTTTAGAATCTGATCTCTATTCACCCGAATTCGATGATTAAAAGGAAAATATCGGACTTATCCCAATATTTTTTTACAAACAATTGGAGCGGGTTTTCTTTTCATTAAGCCTTTATTGAAGGTGGAAAAATCAATCCCGGAAGTAAGCACCATTTATAGGAGGTTAAGGCATACTCGCTTGTTGTCTCTTTCTTGACGAATTATTATATGAAGTGACTAGTATATGCATACACTAATTATTTAGTTTCGTTCAATGCGGACTTGTCGCTCATATTCAACAATGGTTCCTTAAGTTTAGATGCTTAATACGGATCATCTAACGCTAATTATGCATCCAGGTATTCTTTAAACTAAAGATGGAATGATTCCTTTGGTAATTGAGCTCAAAAATCTCATTGGTCAAAAGAAAGTAAGCGTAAGAGTTGTAGATGATTCAAGCTGATTCCAAGAATTCGACATTCTTTATTCAACAACAGCCAATTCAATTGTAGCAATTCTTATGTATAATGACTATGATTGATTTTCCACTGTGTAATTAATAACAAACTTAAGTATTGTGTAAATTTTGTGTGTTCTAACAAAGTTTGGAGTGTGTCATTTACTACAGATTTATGACCTAACATCCTTCATGGCTTAAAGGGTTCTATCATGCTTTCCGGCGAGATCGATTAGTCTAGCTCTAATTTTAATGCTGCTAGTTTCCTTCCCATTGTTTTTGCTCTGATATGTTGAAGAGTACAGTTTGGGTTGCAATAAACATGTGTTTGAAGTAGCTGTAGAAGCCATGAGTTTTGTAATATTATATGTATATATGTTATGTGGGAGTGTTCTTTCTTGGAAATTTTAGAGAGAATGTAAAGTGGGAGAAAAGAGAAATGATGATTGGAGTTAGGTCTCCTTTTTTTTTGGGCTAATTTTTCAATGTACGAAGTCTCACACTCTTTCCGTAACACCCGGTTTTTTGCCAGCTAGGATTGCATTGTCACTTCATTAAAGAATTGATGTAGGGACATTGATGACTTATGCAGTGACATTGCTGACTTATGCAGTGACATTGATGTCTGATGCAGGGACATTGATGACTTATGCAGTGACATTGATGTCTGATACAAGGACATTGATGACTTATGCAGTGGACATTAATGTTTGATGCAGGACATTGATGATATTAACAGTTTGAAGTAGTTGATTTGAGTATAGAACAATTATATGAGTCTGGTTTTAAGTGATACCGAGTACTTCAGATTTGATTCTTTGCTGGAAATTTGATATGTTTGATGTACATCAGTGCTTGTGTACGCTTCTTGTTTATACACGTGTATATATATGTATGTATTTCTAAAAGAAAAAGATGATCCTCATTTACTTACGGTCTCCCTATGTTTATATGCATTTTGACAAACAAGTGTAAGCTCAAGAACTACCGAATTAAGAAATATTTTTCTCGATTTACATGCTACTTGATGGAGTGACATTGATGACTCATCGCAGGGACATTGTTGACTTATGCAAAGACATTGATGTCCGATGCGAGACATTGACGACTTATGCAAAGGACATTGATGTTTGATGCGTTGACATTGACGACTTATGCAAAGACATTGATGTCTCAAGCGGTGACACAATAACATGTCTAGAGAAACATTCGAGCATTCATAGATTGTGTTTTACTAATTAGTTGACAAAGTGTATTTGGGTGCTTATAATAGATGATATAGTCCCTTTTGCTTTCGCAAAGACAAGTACGATCTAGGAGGCTTTTTATTACCTTCTTATGGGTTTCACTCACCATGGTGGCTTACAATTAAGTCTTTTTTGGGTTTCTGGTGCTGCTTATAATAGATGTGGATACTCATTGTTTGGGGTTGTTTTTCTTTTCTCTTATGGTTGTCTTTGTCCCGCTTTTGGGTTGCAGTTGATATAAGTGCTTTATGGCATTTGGCTAGCGTGGTTTCTATATTGGAGCCGGTTTTGAGCTTGCAACTATGAAAAGAGCTATCAATTGTTAAAGCGGCGTGACCATGATAGCTTTCGACCTTGTTTTTGTGTATATGGCTATTTGTGGACCGATCACACTATATTCTCATCGCTTGTGGTTAATGGTGGGGATAATCATGGTGTGCTTACAACAATTATGGTTGGTGGATTTTTGGTCAAGTTGTTTGGTGATAGTTAATCTGGCCGGCCTATTAGTGTAAAGTGTGTTTTACTATGTGTGCAAAAGAGTTACCATCATCAAGAGATTGACAAGAGTGCCCTATATGATCATCTTGGTGGTCCGGGCTTATGCAGCGACATTGCCGATTATGCAGCGACATTGATGACTTATGCAGCGACATTGATGTCTCGACGCAGTGACATTGATGACTTATGCAGTGACATTGATGTCGATGCAGCGACATTGATGTCGACGCAGCGGACATCATGTCCGGACGTAATGACATTGATGACTTATACAACGAGATGTCACCGATCAAGGTTGTCAATGGATCGCGGTGGTCAATACATCATTGTATTCAATGAATCGCGCGGTCATTGCATCGGGTGGTTAATGGATCCCGATGGTCAATACATCGGGGTAGATGGTCAATGTATGATGGTGATGAATACGCCACGAGATTTTTATGAAGAAAAAAATTGATTTATGAAATTTATTCGAAAAATATCAAATTTGATTTTAGAATAAAGAAGACGAAAAATATGAATTTTAGTGAAAAATTATGATGATCCGAGTTTTAGATCAAAATATACGACGCTTATAAATATGATGAATTTAAAAATAAAAATAAAATAAAACCTCTGTCGTTTCTTTTTTCCTTTTTTTTTTTTTCTTATGCAAAGCGATATCATGACTTATGCGCAGCGATATCACGTCAATGTAGTGACATTGTTGACTTACGCAGTGGCATCATGTCGAGGCGCCGACATCGATGTTAGATGCAGCCGATATCATGAATGACTTATACAATGAGATGCCATCGATCAAAGTTGTCAATGGATCGCGCGTCAATACATCATGGTATTCAATGAATCGCAAATGGTCATTGCATCGGGGTGGTTAATGGATGTCGGTTGTCAATGTATGACGACGATCAATACGCCACGTCGATTTTTATGAAAAAAATTGATTTTTGAAATGTATTCGAAAATATAAAATTTGATTTTAGAATAAAGAAGATTTAAAAATATGAATTTTAGTGAAAAATTATGATGATCCAGCTTTTAAATCAAAATATACGACGTTTAAACATATGGTGAATTAAAAAAAAAAATGCTTTGAACGTGTGGACCGTGTGGTGCTTTTTTTTTTTTTTTTTTTTTTTTTTTTTTTTTTTCCTTTGAGAGCTTCTTTTTTTTCCCCTTTCTTCCTTTTTTTTCCCTTCTTCCTCTTTATCCACTTAAAATTAGAATGTCCTTATAACTAAATAAGTTTCATTTTAAAATTAGAATGTCCTTATAACTAAATAAGATTTCGGAGTGTCCTATTACCCCTAATAAGTTGAAAATCAGTCCTTTTAAATAATTAGCCCTATAATTAATTAAACCATGCATTTTATTTATTAATTTGTGACCTTAGTTTATCGCATGAAATATTATAACTATGTTATATATCATTCAAAACATATATAATGTGTACTGTCAGATTTTCTCTTTAAAATACTTTTTTTTTAGGACTCTTTAAAATACTTAAGTAGCAATTGCAAAAAAAATAAAAAATAAAAATTAAGTAGCTTATGGCAAATGGTTTTTGGTAAGTACTGTATTTGTGCTTTCTACATAGCATGGCCAAATTTAAGTGTATATTTCTTAAAACGATAATTAAAGCTTTATTATATATGTTCTCCCCAGAGATAAATAAAAACATGATTTAACTGTTTTTTTTATTCAGATTTAACTGTTATATATATAGCCTTATGATGATGAAGAATTTAATTTAAAAATACGATTTAACTGAAAAAGGCTTATAAAATGATCGCTTAATTATTGGAAATAGTTTTCCAGAAACTCATTTACTTTTAACTATAGGTAGATTTTTTTGTTGTGTCTTTACGACGTTGTTACGATAAAAATATATATGTATTATCCATATCTATATATATATTTTTTTTGTTTCGTCTTCTTCATTTCGAGATACTGATCACAACACTCTAAAGTCACAGCAGAAATTAAAACCCTAGAAATGAAGGAGAAAAAAAAAAGGTATGTAGCTAGGGTTAATTAATTAATTACCTTGGCAGCAGCAGCAATAGTAGTAGTCCTGTAAGAAGACTTGGCATGAATACGATATTCATGCATAACCCAGTTGGTTTTCTCACCTCTAGGTGCTCTTCCTCTATAGAATACCAATGTTTTCTTCATTCCGACCAGCTCCGATGTTTGGCTGTTGTATATCTCTCTATCTTTCCCTGTCGTCTTCCAGTATCCACTGTTTGTCGCTCGGTTTGTTCTTACACCCGTCGGATACTTTCTATCTCTTAAGCTGAAGAAATACCACTCCTTAACTCCCATTTTTGCCTTTCCTGCAACGTAACAATCAAGAAAACACGTAATCAACCTCAGATCAGCTCACTGATTAATCTATAGATATGTGTAGTAATTAAGTAGTAACATATAGTGGTTCGATTAATTATATTCATGAAAACACTAAATTAATGCCAAATTATAAGAACATCATGAGATGAGAAATGACTTCTGAATCAGGAGTTTCACTTGCATCAAATCAAAACAAACACATATGTATCATGTTTGTAGTGTGTTTGCGGTGGTTTACATTGTTTCTAGGTTTGTTTGTTAACACACTTGTCGTGTTTTGATTGGATGCAAAACGAAACTGCTTCTTTGTGAACGACTGTCCTGTTTGCACTGTAAATAAATTAATAAAATTTCTGCAAAAAGATGTAACGAGAGCAATTAATTAAATTAATTAATTTACCAGGAAGATCCCAAGGCTCACACTTGTTGAGATCAACATCAGCAACAGCTCTTTCTGTGAAATTAGAATCATTGATCTTGTTGATCAAATAATACGTAATGAGCTCCTCATCCGTCGGATGAAACCTAAACCCGGGCGGCAGCTTTTCATCCTCCTTCCCTTTTAGATCTCCTGCCATTTCTACTTTTACTAGCTAGCTGATGATATAGGTCAAACCATCCTCAAGAATCAGCTGACATATTGTTGATCAAAAAGGAAAACCCTAAAACCAAACTATCCAGAAAAAAATATCATAAAAAATAAATATAATTAATATATATATATTATACGGTTAAGATTTTGAAGATTAAGTAACCTTACAAAATGGAAAAACTTGTTCAAGTTATCTACCCCCAAAAAAAGGTAAACAAATGGGGGGTTTTAAGTTTCTGAAGAAGTTTTTGCTTGATTAACGTGCACTTGGAAAATGGTTTTGAAAGTACGAATTCCTTAATTAAAGAGTGAATTAAAACAAGCAAAAGACTTACAAGGCATATTCTATGCAGGAGAATTGTTAGTATAATAACGGATATGATGATGAAGAGGGGTTATCTTGCAGGAGATGAGCAAGAAATTAAGAGGGCATTTAATGATAAATATGCAATCAGAGAAGAAAGAGAGTGTGTTTTATAAGCTCCCAACTACTAATGATCTTTTATCACACGGTTCTTGACTTGTTTGTCTCACGAGTTAAATACCACATTCATTATATATATATATATATATATTGTGTATAGATATTACATTTTTGCGCTCAGATCGAGCACTAGCTCAATGGTAGAAGAATAAGGGTGTTGTAGCGTTAGTCTTGTTTTTTAGCTGACATATAGGAGCTCGATATCGTGTATCAAACCTTGATCAATCTCTCAACGAAAAAAAATGTATAAGCAACATTTGCGTCACTTCATAGGTGCATGAATCCAAATTGCGTGTCTTCACAGGGTGCATGTACGTATCTGAAACACAGATGCATCCATTCGAATTTCATAGGTGCATCCGCTTAACTCAAAGTGTTTAGCTTTCGATCGAGGCGTTGCCCCGAGCTCCTACATGAGTAGGCGCCGCCTCGAGACCCCTACGGCGAAAGGGCACGCCCGCTTTTGATACGGAACCGAATGCAACCGATAACAAAATATATAATTTATGAAAATATCTAATAGGAGGTCATGAGATCAAAAATCGTAGCTAACATTGTCTTCCCATTATATTGGGCAAGTTGTTTGGCTTTCTTTGTTGGCTTTATATTTATATGTTTTTGTGTGTCATACATGTTGGCATTGTAGTGCCCTTTACATGCCTTTGTATGTCATGTGCTCATTCTTGGTATACGCCAACACTTGAGAGCGTGTTGATCAAGTGCTTAAGACGTTAACTATCTATATACCTCCCCGTCGCCTTAATCAAGACCGATGTCGTAATTCAACACCTTCTAGATTCTTCTCAAAACATTTCCTAAACTATTACTTTTCTTCTCCCTTAACATTCTCATAATTGAAAATGCGGGATCTTCTTCAATCCTTCCCTTTATAAAGTGTTGGTAAGCATCTTTTACACCATTTGGTTCTAAAATCAAAAGTTAGGATTTAGGTTTTGATCTTTACATGCATTAATCATCTTGATGTTGGAGCATTTCTTGTAGGAGAAGAAGGATTTTCATGTTTTGAAGAGGACAATTCTAAACTTAATTGGTTAGAAATTTAAAGTAAGCGGGAGCAATTATCAAATATTTTGATACATTTCACACATGTTTTACACATGTTTTACATCTAATTTTATCAATTTGAGCATCATTCCTATCACATCGACACTAATTTATGCTAGTTATTATTACTCTCAGTTTCACATTGCATGTAATAAGCAAACTTGTTTTTAATGATAAAATGTGTGCTTTTATCGCACAAACAAGGTATTGTATCCCATGATATTACTTGGGTGTTGTGAGATTTGAAGGTTTAAAGGGCTTAAGTGTTTATGAGGGATGATGATTAAAATTAAGAAGTTTAGATAATAATTAGAGGTTAATTAGGTAGAATTTTTCTCTACAAAATCATTATTTATTCACATACAATTAAACTAGCACATTCCCTAGAATAGTACCTTAATAAGTGCAAAACATACAAAGATTTGATGGAAAATTTTCACTATACGTACCTGTATATATATCCAAATCAAGCTATTAATTACTCCTTGGACAAAAATTAAAAATGTAGCTGACTCTTTATAAATAATAAATGTAGCAAAAAATGTACACTAATTTCATTTTTTGCAGCTATGTTACGTATATTTGTAAGTGGGTTAGTTGAGATTGAATGGAAATTATTATTACTTTATTTACACTGTGTTATCAAATACAATCACCATCTATCACAATCTTTGGTTAACTTGTATGATACTTCTTTATTTTTAATACATATATGTCTACATTAATCAATTTCACAAAAAGCCATTGTATTTTATTGACGATCATTTGGCTTCTATGCGATTAGTATGAGGAAACATTATTAAATTAAGGGAAAATATCTCTCTCTATATATATTGTCCAAGTTCGGAAGAAACCTTTGATAGCGGTTTGAACGACACTAACGTTATCTTGTCCCTAAAACAATTTTTTATTTTTTGAGGAATCAAATATTTTATTACGCAAAGTCACAAAACGCTGAGACATTATATGGGGATAAACACTCCAAGAAATAGAACCTACAAACCGCGACACAACGCTCAGCAAGGTGGCGCCATACGATATTACTGCACCGCTTAACAAAACAAACCGATCGACTCAAAGGACGCCAAGCGTAAAGACAATCACGAGCTAGGCAAACCCAAGACAGAAAGATCCTCGATGACCGAGATAAAGGCTCGGACGCATGAAAGATGCGCCGCTCGACGATCATACATGGTAGACCCAACCGATCACCTCTCGCTAGAGCCAAAAGAACCGCATACGCATCTCCAACAACTCCTGGTATCACCCGGTCAATATGGAAAGAGAAAGCCGCGACAATAACCCCACCGAGTCTCTAAAGATCACCCCAATACCCGAGCCGGCTTCCGCAATCGAGGCATCGCAGTTACACTTTCAAGAACTTGGTGGCGGGCGAGACCATGCAACCGGGTGAAGGCCCTCACCCACCTCCGGCGAACTAACCATCGCCTGGTATACTCCAACGCCGCCGTTACGGAGGCCAAGCCACGCGAGAAGCATAGATCGGCGCCCACAAAAACCGCACTACAACGCGCTTTCAGAGGTACCACAAGGTCATGCAGACCGAGACATTTTCTCCGCAGATAATCGACCACAAGACTCCCAAAGAGCTCCCGAAACCCAGAAGATTGTCGATGTAACTGGGTTGCAAAAGTCGACGCTCTCCAAACCGCCCTAGCACAATCACAATCAAACAAAACATGATGCATAGACTCCCGCTCCCTACCACACGCCAAACAAACGCCGTCTCCAACATGCCGCTTAAGGAGGTTCTCCCCAATCGGCAGGCACCCTTGTAAACACCGCCAGAGAAAATGCTGCACACGTGGCGGCACAGCGACCCGCCAAACATCACGCCATACCCTATCTGGTCTGACTGAGGATGCCCCACCTGCCCCCGAGTACAATCCTCCCCGCAATTGCAAAGATAAGAAATACCAGACTTAACCGTATCGCTCCTCCGATCATGATCATACAACACGTCGTCTGGTCGGGTGAGATGGCCCACTAAAGTTAAGTCTGAGAATCGCGCCCACCTCTCAAGGATGAAAAGACTGCTGAGCAAAGGGAGATTCCAAATGACGCCATCACCTAACAAAAGATCATGCACCAAGAAGCTCGCCGGCAAAGGTACGTGTGCGGTGCAATGCGAAAACGGCGAGGCTTGCTAAAACAACTAATTAATTAATCATTTTTTATACTAAATGCTTTATAACTTGTATATATATATATATATATATATATATATATATATATATATATATATATATATATATAATTTGACATCATCAACCGAGGAATACGACATCGGCATATGATGAATGGTCTGTTGTAGATAATCATTTTCACGGATGGTTTTTTTTATCTACGACAAAACAAGCTTTTAGTGAGGTTGTTGGTTGTGCAACATCTCATGAGGTATGGTCAAGATTCTTGTATAATTGAATACAAGGATGCAATCACCAAAACAAATCAAAGGGTCTCGTTCTACGGCTGATTATCTGGCTCTGTACAATGGTGATTTAGATGTTACAATGGTGATTTAGATGTTGTTGGGTACCCAATATCCAGCTTTGAGCTTATATAGTATACCAAGAATCAATCGTAAAAAACATTTCCATAATCACACCATGATCCATGCATATCAATAACACACAAATCAAGCACTTGTAGTAAAGTATAATGAGAAATAAAGATTTTAATAGTTATATATATTATTATTCTAGCATCCTTCAAGTTGGAGCATGCAAATTATAAATACCCAACTTGCATAAAAGAGTATCAAAAGCACGGCGACCAAGGGATATTTGGTGAAGATGTAGGCTAATCGCAAGTTTGTGAGTGTAGCTCACTGAATCGACCAAGATCGAGTAATTGCATCTCAAATAAAATGACAATAGATCTCAATATGTTTTGTGCGCTTGTGAAGCACCACTTTTGTCGCGATGTGTTAAGTGGATTGACTATCACAAAAGAGAGACATCACTTGGGATTGACGAACAGCCAAATCAGATAAAAGTGCATTTAACCATTTGAGTTTGCATGTAGTTGTAGCCATTGATTTATATTTAGCTTCGGTGGATGACCGAGAAACATTATGTTGTTTTTGGTTTTCTAAGAGATAGTAGATTTACCAAGAAACACAACCTAACCAATTAATGTAGAATTTATTGAATTGAAGAAGAAACAATGTATGAAACTCAAGAAAAGAGGAAGAATTTCATTAACTAGAAGAAAATGTTACAACAAAGGAACTGAGAGAAGAAGAAAATGCATCATTTCTGACAAATGACCAAGTCTCAGAAGTGCCGACTCTATTCATTTGTGATAGAAGACCGATTATCTAACAAAGATACATTATTAGCAACTACATGCATCATTGTGTATGCTTATGTTCACTATTCAAAATATAAAGCCTCTGTACTTCTTGCTAATTGATCCAATCAATCCCAAGCCTCTTGTCCCGAATCAAACAAGAATCAAGATCAAATACAATAGCTAAATCGTGATTAGCAGCTTAGTTTAGCCAAAGAAATAAGATTAAAATCAAAATCTGTATGCACGTAACATCCGTTAAGATTTCAGATTATCATTTATGCAAATCGCGTGCCTATATGTGTAACTTTCACATTAGCACCATTTGGTAAGCCTACAAACATGTTATCAGCAGGCTTTGAGGATTGCAGATAGTGGATGCTACTGACTATATGATCAGTAGCACCATAATCTATAATCCAAGTCAAAGAGTTACTAGGCTTAGATAAACCTGGTGTATCAGCTGCAAGAACAAAGTTTGTTGTCAATGCAGTGGCCTGATTGGCTACATGCTCAAATGATTCTGCCTTCTGGACATCCAAAATCTTCATTAGTTGTTGAAACTGAGCCTTATTCAAGGTGTAACCTTCGTAATCCTTACTATTGGTCAAAGTGGTTGCTGTAACTCACACCATGGACATCTCGCAAATCGATTATGCCATGTTTACTTACTTTTAGGTTTCCAACCTGGTGGAAAACCATTCTTCTTATAGCACTTATCTACTGTGGTGCTCCTCAGAAGTCGCAAAAAGGTACATTGCACCTTTTACCGTGATGGTATACTCCCAAGATTTTTCTTGAATGTAGATGCATCACTAGTCTGCAAATTCTATTCCACCTCATTGATAACTAAGGTTTTGTGTACTAAAGCAAAGAATGTTATTAGACAAATTGGGAGTAAAGGCCCCATATACAAGAATGTGGCCTCTGAAAACCTACCGCCGACTCTTTTTGGTCTTCCAATTTCAAAGCCATGGCAAAATCAGATCTAGATCTCGCACATGCACCATTAATCAGGTTGTGTCAAAACACGAGAGAATTCGTGACTTAACCTCTCAAAAACTTGACAACTTTCTCTCAAGCTTCAAGATAACCAGTAAAAGTCTTGATGACATCAATGACATCTAGAACACAAGAACACACATGGTCTCGATTTCATGATGGCTATTTCATCCCACAATGTTTTGAGTCTTGTAAAATAACTAAGTGACATCGAATCTCCTGCTTAAGAGCATGAACCCGCCTAACAAATCTCCCAAACCAAATACATCCAAATTATAAAATCTTGACTCGCAATCTAGCCAAATGCTCAGCGCTTTTTTGTACATTACACTTTGAGCAATCAAAGCGTATGATCAATTCAGATTTGAACTCTTTACAAATGTATTACATTGCAACCAAACTCAAACTCCTGGGAATCTACATCGTGAGTAGTAATTGTTCCATCTATGAAACCAATTTTGTTCTTGATTATTAAAGCCATCTTCATGGAATGGCTCCATGGATGGTAGTTCTTATTATTCAACAAAGGTTGTACCAATACTAAGGTCGGATTTTCATTAGATGTAGCTACAAAGGATTACCCGAAAATGCCTTGATTTTGAACCAGAATCCATGGAGAAAAAAACCAATCAAGCAGTGAACAAGCAAACAAAGCAAAACACGCCCAAGAACTTCAACCACCACCGTAATTCGCAAAACTTGGAAAACTTGTGCATGATCACAATGGATGAGCAAGAAAATTCTCTAATACCATGTAGAATTTATTGAATTGAAGAAGAAACAATGTATGAAACTCAAGAAAAGCGTATGGATTTCATTAACTAGAGAAAATGTTACAACAAAGAATCAAAGAAGAAGAAAACGCAGCATTTCTATAGAATTTCTAGTATATCAACTTACACATTACTTCCTCATACTAACGAGGTATTTATAGGAGTGCCTCTGAGCTATAAGATACAACAATAACCGCCTATAACAAATTTCAACAACTTATTAACTAACTTTTGACTTGAATGTTTGATGAAATGTCTACAAGAGCACTTCGAACACCTCTAAACACTTGGTAGATATATCTTCAATAATTAAAAACAACGAGTGAGCGGGGGCGCTTCCCCAATCGTAATTACACCAAGCTTGCAATTTGATCATAATGATGAGACAACATAATGCTTTCAATTGTTTAAGGCGAGGTTGATTCATGAATTGGGCTAAAATATGCACGCAGTAAGATAGATCCGAACGAGAGGTGCCAAGATAACCAATACAAATAACCAAGCGGTGGTAAGGTTCCAAATCCGTCAACAAAGGGCTTTCATCAACAGCCAGATTGTGATGTGTTCGATAGGAAGAATTGTTGGTTTGACACCAAGTAGACCAATTTCCGAGACAATATCCAAAGAGTATTTGCGCCGACATAATGGGGTTCTGACCACTTCAATTCCGAGAAAATATCATGATTTCCCAAGATCTTTTATGTTAAAACACTATCAAAGCAGAGACGAATCGTTGTCGGAAATGACTAGATCATCAACATTTACCAAAAGATGAATGATAACATTAGATTAATTCATAATAAACAGAGAATAATCACGGTAAGAAAACAAAGTGAGTATGAATTACAATAGAAGCGTGCAAACAAACACGAATAAGTGGCAAATTAGAAAAATAAAACATGAGCCTTAGCTAAAAAAAATCCTTTTTTCGTTCGACTCGACTCTTTCTTTCACTGCCAGACGGTGACATTTCCGTTAGTTTATGAGCCCTGCCTGCGATTCCATAAGATTTCAAATTGCAACCATTTAAAATCAAGGTTGAAGATTTATATTCGATGAAAAAGCATCACCAAATTGAATCGATTGATGAAAGGGATGTTTAATATTGTAGTGAAGATTTTCTTTTCTCCAAATAACAAACCTCGCCACTGTCTTCTCCGTTGCCTCCGGCGAATAAATCATTTCTCCAATTTTAGTGTTCCTTTTACTTCATTTGATTGACTCAATTGGCTCCATCGTTTATCACTTCACTGCTGCTCTTCACAGGTTTTTTGTATTTAGTTTTTATCATCTATTTGAGGCTGATGCGTGTACTTGTTTTTCTTGAAATTTTTAGGCATGATAATGAGAGAACAAGAGATTTTGTTGTGCACTGCTATGAGATTTTTTTAGGTAAGCTGTAAAAATATAATATAAAGAAGAAAAATTGTGAAATCTAAAATGTGTGAAAATTGAGTAGATGTTTGGGTAGTATAATGTCTTCAAAATTGCTAGAATCTGTAAAATATCACTCAATTGATAAATCCATTGAATTTGTTGAATGCTTATGCTTGAATTGACCAGAGAGGGGTCGAATTGTTCTTTCAAACTTGAAGTACGATGCTTTAATGCTTAACCATTTATTATTAATTCCTTTTCTTCTTGTAAGATGGCAACAAACAAACTGGCCAATTGAGTCGTTTTAGATTTGTCAGAAGCCATTTGAAGTGCTCAATTATTTTAAAAAGCAAAGGAAGAATGTTTTCCGAATTCATGAATTGCTTTTAAAAATACTTTTGACGATTCTGGTTATGGTTGCTTATGAACAAAGAAGTTTTTCAAAGTTGAAGTTGATTAAGAATTATCTCTGGTCAATAAAGTCACAGGAAAGGATGATGGCCTGTTCATGTTGTCGATTGAGAAAACTTTGGTAGATGACATTGACTACACAAGTTTAGTCAGTACTTTGCCCCTAGAAATGTTCAACGACAATTGTTAGGGT